>CM065391.1:7130000-7702500 GCA_033060915.1 Euryodendron excelsum | reverse complement strand
CGAGCTCTGTAATTTGAAAAATAGAGTTTTGGACTAAATTTGCAAACCCTTTTCACGTAGGGGGAGGATCTGTATTTATAGACATAAGACTAGCCTGGCGCTTGTTGTAGTGGCGCTAGGGCAAAATACCTACTGGTGCCACTAGGAGCTGAGGAACCCTTATGGTTGAGAAACCCTTAAGAGTTTTGGTAGGTTTGATTAACATGAAATTGGATTGCCTTTTTCTCTCTACGGTTAATAAATGTACGAGAATGCAATGACTTGAGTTTTTTGGAACTCTTGTCTTGGAATAGAGATGGATGCATGAGCATAACGGAAGTGCATATGTAAACAGCATGATAATAGTAAATGAATGGTCTAGAAGACCCCCTTCTTGTTTTGCTTCTACCTTCAGTTCTCTTAGCGCTTGGAGAGAAGGGGGAGCATAGAAGACAAGAAACAAGGGATAAGTTAGTGTCTTAATTTGCATATATGTCTTAGGGGTGCCCTACTTTGAGAGGGAAACTAAACATGATGCATTTGGCTCACTTTTTGGAGATCAGGGTTTTGCCATTGTTCGCAAATACCTTACAGTTTAAGTGGAAACATTCATTCATTCATAAAAAATAAAGAAGTACATTGAACTTTGGAATTTAAATACAATAGAATTGAAATGCATTTTAATAGGGTGAGAAGGAACAATTTCCTTGGGACTTCCACTTATCTACTTTTACATTTGAGATCCTAAACTACTCTTGAGTTTTCATATTTGCCTTCTTTGAATTTGATATTAAGGGGGTCATTGAGAGACCTTGTTATTTGATTGCCCATTGTCTTCTTGGCAACCCTATCTCTATGGGCATAGAAGGATTGGGGCCCCTCTTATGGCATGACTTAAAATGCATGCAATAAGTCTTTAGGGTTACCCCTTAGGGTTTTGGGTAGGTTTAATGCAAGGGACAGTGATCTTGGCGTCACTCTTTATAGGTTGATCATATGCATGAAGATGCAATGACTTGAGTTACTTTGGAACTCTTATCTTGACATGGAATATTGAATGCACGAACATGGATGCATAGAGCACGGAGAGAGAGAATGCAATTGTAAAGTAAACATGAATGCGTGAGTAGTTATACAGGCATTATAATAGCAAAAATAAAAGCATTATATAACAACAGGAATAGACAAGCTTAAAAGAAAGTAAAGCAGTCGCTCTTTCCTCCATGGTTTTAAAATCGATGTGCGTGTCTTAAATCCAACAGAGGTTCAGCTATGCTAGGTTTCTACATGAGCATGAGGTTAAGAGTTTACTAATGCTTCCTAAGAAGGCTTGGTTCACAAATCTTTAAACCTAGGCCCACTTATTGCACCCAGATTTTTTGCACTCGAGAAATACTCACACAAGCGGGAAAAATGTTGTACTCTCTCGTTAGAACTCACCATCCTAGAAGAATGAGTGCGACTAGGTTTGAATTGAAAAATTGGTTTGAATAAAGGGCTTTTGAAAAAGATTCGGAGTCGCCACCTAACTTGATTAAGGTGAGTTAGGTCACCTAAAAACTAAGAATAATCCGAAGACTACACTTCGAGTTTTTGAAAAACGATTTGAAAATATCTCCTCAAGAGAGGGTTTTTAGGAAAACAGGTTGTTTGGCAACCTTTGGAAAACATTTAGCCCTTTTTAGAAAAATAACTCCTTTCTGGTCTTTGAAATCAGTGATTTAGGTTCGGAGGTTGGTTACGTGTAGGGAAGATGCACTAAGCCATCACCCTACCCCGCCCTTTCGGTACCTACATATCAATCTACCCTAGATTCACCTATGAGAGTCTTCAATTAACTAATGGTCAATCCTATCCACTTTAGAAAAACAATGTTTAAAAAGAAACTAACATGATGCATGATATGCAAGTGCAATAGAAGAGAATTGAAAAATAGATTTGGAAAGAGATTGATTTGAAATTAATTTGATTTGAAAATAGATTTGAAGAGATGGAATTGAAATTGGAAAGTTTGAAAATTTGGAAATAGAAATTTGAAATTGAAAGTTTGAAAATAGATTGGAATTTGAGGTTTGAAAATGATTTTGGAAACCGCACCCATGAGGGTGGAATTGAAAGTTTGAGAAGCATTGTGACCGCACCTATGAAGGTTGCCTACGTATCCCTTTGGGGGAATCAGGTCAGTCGTAGTTCGGACCGAAGTCCGATTGAAAAGAGATTGATTTGAAGAGAGAGATTGGATTGGAAGAAAGAGATTGAATTGAAAATTGGATTTGATTTGAGATTAGAAGAGGAGATTGAAAATTGAAATTGGGAAGATTGGACTTTGATTTGAAAAGATAGATTTAGACTTGTTTTGAAAAGAGAAGGTTTAAGAAAGATGAGACTTAGGAAAGACTCAAGAGTTTAAGAAAGATTAGATTTAGGAAAAGTTCGAATTAGGAAAAGTCCGATTTAGGAAAGTTCCGAATTAGGAAAGTTTCATTTTTGAAAAGTTCCGAATTAAGAAACTTTTGAATTTAGGAAAGTTTTGAATTTAAGAAGGTTTGGAAATTGGAAAGTTTTGAAAATTGAAAAGTTTCGTTTTGGGAAAGGTTTGAAAAAAGGAAAGTTTTCAGTTTAGGAAATGTTTGAATTAAGAAAGTTTCAACTTAAGAAAGTCCTAAATTAAGAAAGTTGTGAGTTTAGAAAAGTTCTAGATTTGAAAAGATTTTGAAGTTTTGGAAAGTTTAGAATTTAGAAAGATTTGAAATTTAGAAAGTTTTAGAGTTTTAGAAGATCTTGAGATTAGGAAAGGTTTGAGTTTAGGAAAGATTTGAAAGCTTGGATTTGAAAAAGATTTTGGAAAGGGATACAATTAGGAAAGGGTTGAACTAGGAAAGATTTGAAAGTTGAGTTTTAAAGCTTAGGAAAGATTTTTATATTCAAGTTTTGGAAACTTAAGATTTAGGAAAGTAGAAGTTTAGGAAGGATTTGAAATAGGAAAGATTTGAATTTTGAAATTTAAGGAAAGATTTAAAGTTTAAGTTTAGGAAACTTATGGTTTAGGAAGGAATTGAATTAAGAAAGGTTTGGATTAGGAAGGAATTGGATTTGGTTTCTAAAAGCAAAGGTTTGATTTTGTTTCCAAAAACGGAGGACAGGATCTAGTTTCCTAAACGGGGATATTTGATTTGGTTTCCTAAAGGGAAGATTTGTTTTGACAAGGATTTGGAAAGGGAGATTCTAGAAACCCTAGTTTTGAAAAATTATAGTTTTGACATAGAAAAGAGGTTTTGGAAACATGTATAGTTCTGATGCAGAAAACAAAAGATTTTGGAAATCTAGGTTTGGGGCAAAGTTTGAAAATCATGTTTTTGGAAAGAAAATTAAGGTTTCCTAATGGTTAGCTCTAGGGCTTAACTTGGGCTTTAAGAAAAGAGGATTTTTGGAAAGTGCGTTTTTGGAAACGAAGGTTTTCTAGAAGGGAATCCTAGGGAGGAGTTTTTGGAAAGTGAATTCGAAGAGAGAGTTTTTGGAAAGAGATTTTAAAGAGAAGGAGTTTTTGGAAAGTGTGTTTTTTAGAAACGAAGATTTTAGAAGGAAAATCCTAGAGGAGAGTTTCTAGAAGGAAGATTCTGGAAAGAGAGTTTTTTTAGAAAGATTTTTGAAAGGAGATTGTTGGAGAGAGTTTTTAGGAAAGTGAATTTAGGGAGTGTTTTTAGAAAGTGAATTTTGAGGAGAAAGAGTTTTTGGAAAGGAGTTGAAAAAGAAAGCTTTGAAAAATAGATTTTGGAGCGAGTTTTTGAAAACAATTTTGGAGAGGAGAGTTTTAGGAAAGTATGTTGAAAAAGAGATTTTTAGGAGGAATGATTTGGAAAGAGAATTTTTAGAAGGTGTAAAAACATCTCACTATCCTAAGGCGATTCTAGCCATAAGAAGGCTAGAACCACTTTAAGAAAGTGGTTTTAGAAAATAATAAGATTTGAAAATATAGACCAAAAAGGTCACTTTTAATGTAACACTTTCCTAAACCAACCCTAGCCATGGAAAGGCTAGAATCACCCTAGAATTGTGGTTTTGAAAACAAGTTTTTGAGAAAGTGATTTTGATGCAATTTTGAAAACAAGTTTGAAAACGATTTTGAAGACAACTTTGAAAACGAGTTTTGGAATATGCAAGACTATGATATGCACAATACAATTTGGGGTCGTGAACATACAAGGCTAAGGCTTCACCACATAATCAAGGGGGCCGGACCCACGTGATCTTTGGTTAGACTAGAAGAAAGCCCCCGACACGGTGACTCTCCAACAGTCTAATCCTACACATGGACCGGGAGTCCCCTTGTTTCAAGCATGCAAAGAAAGAGGGGGGAAAGAGATGGGAGATTAAAATAGAGAAAACCCAAGTGGGTTAGGAGAGAGAAGAGAGAGGGGGGAAGTGCGGAAATTTAAATAGGGAACCTACCGTATGTCTTATTTATTTTGCGCGCCGTGCTGTCTTTAATCTTCGGTCTTCGTCTTGATCTTCTTCTTCAACCTTCAAGAGTTGTCTTCATGTTTTGGATTGCAGCTCTTCAAGTCTTCAAAGGATAGCTGAAGGCTAGTGTATGAGTGTATAGGGGTGTGTATGAGTGTATAGGAGGCTAGGGTTTGGTGTAGGGTGGCTAGGGTTTGGAGAACCTAAGGAAACTAGGGTTTTGGAGGTGCTCAAGCTCTGTATATCGAAATATATGATTTTTAGGTTAAGTTTGCAGACCTCTTTCATGTTGAATGAGGCTCTGTATTTATAGAGGTTGGACAAACCTGGCGCCTATTGCAGTGGCGCCAAGGCAAACTTTCTTTTGGCACCACTAGGAGTGGCGCCAAGCCAATTCTTGGCTTGGCACCACTACTAGTGGCTCCAGCCAGTTAGGAAACTTTATAAGTCGGCAAGCAACGTATCTTTGACTAGATTTGGGCGCCTGTACTAGTGACTACTATGCAATTTTTAGCTTGGCTTCAGTAGGAGTTACTCCGGAAAGTCCGGGAATGATTTGGAGGAGCCGGAAATGACCCGAAAGGCCGGAAAGGGGCAGGAACACTTAAAATAGTGTCCTGGAGGTATTTGACTTGAAAAGTGAGGACAAAATGTGTCGGAAAGGTTGACCGGTCCTTTAGGGGCAAAACGGTCAATCGGACTAGGAAGCTGCCGGGGCAAACTCGGATTGTCCTAGAAGAAGACTTGGGATCTGGAAACATTATTTAAATTGTTTCCAGAGGTTGCCGATTTGATTCCCAGAGCTGGCGTGGTCGGAAAAGGAGATCGGCCCTCAAGGGGCAAAATGGTCATTTTGTACCGGGTTTGCCAGAACTGACTCGGAATGGTCCGGAAAGGTAAAGGAAGGTTGAGAACACTATAAAAAGTATTCTCGGGACATTACCGGTTTGATACCCAGAGCCGGTGTGGTTCCCGGGGCATTCGGATGCCTAAGGGCAAAATGGTCATCTTGACCGAAAAGTCTCGAAAAAGGTCCAAAGGACAGTTTGGTCATTTTTCACCAAAGTGGACTAACAGACATTGGTGTTGACCGGGGTTTTGAGTGTTTCCGCCACTCTAACGGCGGTCGTCGTGACACAGGGGTTTGTTGCCAATTCCCTATATCGACCTATTTGTGAGTATTTCTGCTACTCTAACGGTTTTGTGAGTAGTTTCGCTACTCGGACCATCTCGAGGAATAAACTGTCTCAAGAGAGGGATTGGAAAGGAGTCTTACCGTCTCCGAAGAGACGTGCCTGGATTGGAACCGTCTCGAGGAATAAACTATCTCGAGAGTGGGATTGGGAAGAGGACTTATCGTCTCCAAGGAGACGTGCCTGGATTGGAACCGTCTCGAGGAATAAACTGTCTCGAGAGTGGGATTGGAAAGGGGACTTATGGTCTCCGAAGAGACGTGCCTAGATTGGAGCCGTCTCGAGGAATAAACTGTCTCGAGAGTGGGATTGGAAAGGAAAAGGAAAGGACAATGCCCCTAAGGGCATTTTGGTCATTTTGCCTCTATTTGGGCCTGACAGGCCTGCGAAGCGATGGAAAGACGGAATTTGGACCTAGAGAATTGGTTTCGATAGGAATATGCCCACAATGACTTGAAAACAAGTCTGGACGGAGTGTAGACTGCTGAGCGGTCAAAAATGGGGTGCTTACAGCTGCCCCTCTTTTTCTGTCTTTGCTTGTCAAAGATAGAAAACGATAAGAGTAAGAGTCTCATATTGACCGCGAGGCAGTCGGAGGGACAAACATTGAAAATCTTTCGACAACGGGGGTCGAAAACGGATAACGGGCCAAAAAGGCCTTTGAAAACGAGTTTTGGCGGGACAAAGGGCAAAACTGCCCAGAATTTATAACTGGCGCCACTACTAGTGGCGCTTTTGGTAGAAATGAACTGGCGCCTCTGCTAGTGGAGCCAAGCTTAAAGTAAAAACCAAAAAATTTCTGGTTCAAACAGCTGCGACACTTTGGGGGGTTTTCATAAATTCATGAGGCATTGCGAGGAATCCATCTTGGAGGTTGAAGGAGCACTCCTTGGGGACCATGGGTGATTGCCGGAAGGAGTCCACGTCGCCGGAAAAGTCGCCGAAAGAGAAGATTTCGCCGGAGAACTTCCAAAAGGTGAGTTTTCAAATTTTATTGATTTTGATGTGTAGAACTTCGTTTGAATCATGTGAATAGTGAAAATTGATGTTTTGATATGTTTTGAACACTTTGATGATGTTTTTTTTTCATTTTGATGGTTGTTTGATTGGATTTGAATGGTTTTTCATGATTATGCGAAGAGGGTTTTTTTGCAGGAATAGGAAATTTGTTCCTACAGGCATGGGTATTGGGCTTTCTGGCTATGTTTTTGTGCAATGTGTCTTAGAAAAATGTGTTTAACAATCGTATGAAGTTTCGTGATTTTTTGAAAACTCGGTGAATTTTTTATTTTTTGAAAAACAGAAAAATATTTAGAAAACTAGAAAATTTACGAAATTGATGAAATTTTTAAAGTTTGAAATTTGGAAAAAGATTGGAATATTTTTGAAAAAATTTGAGGTGATTTTGAAAAATTTCAGAAGATGTTTGAAAACCATTGATTTATTTGAAAAATAAAACATGAGTTTTGAAAATTTTGAAAAATTGAAAAGTGTGCACGGGTGCTATTGTCATGTGATTGTTGGAAAGTGCACGTTTTGCATTTTGTGTTGATGTCATGGGTGTTGTAGGGGCCATTCTTAAACAGGACTCTGCCGAAATTTTTAGAAATTATGGAAAGAGTTGGTTAAAGTTTTAGAAATAAAATCTCTTTTGAAGGAAAAAGGCAGAGGACCCTTGAAACTTGGTTTAAAGTTTGAAAATCAAGATGTGTATATAGGAAATTTGTTTTGACTTATCATTCAAAGTCTTTTATTTGTTTTTTTTTTTTGTGTTAGTTGTTTGTTTTATTTGTTATTTAAACTGCATGGATGGTATATTAACATCACTTACCTTGGCTTACCTTTTCAGGATGACAGATGGAGTTTTGAGTCGGCTGAGAGCCTGACATAGTAGTTACCCTCCGGATGAGCAAGATATCTTTCGTCAGTCCTTTGGTTGGGTGGCCTCACTTTTATCAGTGCGGCTTATTCCCGGACTCATGGAGGCAGTGATCCCTTTCTGGCAGCTGGACTTGTCTCTTTTCCGCTTTGGGGAGTGTGAGCTTACCCCTACTCCTCACGAGTATGGGTTCCTTCTTGGTTTCTGAGATGTTTCTGCTGACATTGTGGGACCCCTCTTTCCAGATGGTTGTATTACAGTGGTTTTGTCCCAGCTCGGATTCAGACGCGCAGTTCTTTCGTCTTCTTCTTTGCCCCAGTTTCCCTATGTCCCAATAGAGTTCCTCTTTTCCCGTTTTGAGTTTCCTACGGGTATGCGAGTTCATTCAGGTGAGTGGCACACCTCCTAGGATTGGGCTGTTTCTCGTATGGTTGCCTTAGCCTTGCTTCTGTTGAACTTCTTGGTGTTCCCCCGAGAAGATGATTTAGTGGACTGTCGACTCTGTGCACCATTGGCCTTGATCCGTAAGGGGCATTCCTATGCTCCTATGATTGTAGGGGAGACCTTTGTGAGTCTTACGAGATTCTAGCAGACCCTTGACGGTCGTTTCCGCGGATGCGCTACTCTCTTCCAGCTCTGGGCGATTAGTCATTTGTTTGTTACACCTTTGTTTCAGCACATGTGGTATCCTGAGCTCGATCATGTACATTCCCTGGTGAGATCTCAGGGTGTCATGGCAGATGAGGGGAGATTTCCACAGACCGCTGCATCCTGGGCTGACTATCTTCAGAGCATGAGGTCAGGCACAGTCAGGTGGTATTCAGGGCTGGTTGGTAGGTATTGCTTGAGAGTTTGGCCTTCCGGGAGAGCTTTCGTGCCCCTAGCAGGCCTGCGGGGCATTGCCCCTTTCTTCGGGATTCGGGTTCTACGACAGCTTGGTAGGAGTCAGGATATTCCTTTTTTAGCATTTGCAGCCGAGTTTACTCTTGTCTTTGAGGCGTCGATTCCTAGAGCATTGGTGGAGAAAGTTATGGATATATGGAGATCTTTGCTTCCCCACGTTGATGATGATTGTCCCTTCTCTGACATGCCCCCTGCCACCGAGGCCTATCATTATTGGCTTCGACCCTACGTGTTGGGTCCTAGTAGACTTGGGGATCTTCTCATTGAGACTCCTTTACCTCCCGTAGGGTATACCGACTTCTTGACTGCTATGATTGTTCAGGGGCATCGTCACAGGTAGGAAAGCCGTCATCTGATACGGATGTTGCATGACCGATTGAGGACAAGAGACGCTGAGATAGTTTTACTGGAGAGGCAGTTAGCAGTGGCCAGATCGACACATGATGACCCACCCTTGGGTGTGGTGAGGGCCCGCAGGTGGCCACGAGGCGTTCTAGGCAGTTCTCCTTCCCTAGAGGGTGATGTGATGGATGGCCCGTCCTTGCGGGAGACTGTGGAGTCCCTTACTCGAGAGAGGGACAAGCTTCTGGCTAGATGAGCCGACTATGAGCGGGGCCGGCCTGGGTCTTCTGTTGCTGGTACTTCTTCGAGTGCTCCTCTTGTGACCGGTGAGCCAGTGGATCCCTGCATAGCTGATTCCTCCTCTAATGACGACGGGGAGCGATATATTTTTGCCCCTCGCTCTTAGATTTGCTGATTTCTGCATTTGTAGAAAACATACTTTGTTTAGTGTTATGCCTCTTTTATCTTATGAATTCATCACCTCCTGTGCTTTTGGTATAATTTCTCTACATGATTAGTATAGTAACAAATTTGGGAAAAATTAAATGAGAATTGCAGTTTAATGAAAGATAACTCCCCTTTGTTTGATTCTTTGACTCACTGACTGTTCCGCGAAAGGGACCTCTGCTTCCTTTAACCCTCACTGGGCTAAACCGGAGAATGCCTTTCAAGACACCTTTCGACTTTTACACTGTTGCTTTCATACCTTAATTTCTGGGGAATGTAGTAGCTCGAGTGTCGCGCCCAGATTTTTCGCACTCGAGCAATACTCACACAAGTGGGAAAAATGTTGTACTCTCTCGTTAGAACTCACCCTCCTAGAAGAATGAGTGCGACTAGGTTTGAATTAAAAATTTGGTTTGAATAAAGGGCTTTTGAAAAAGATTCGGAGTCGCCACCTAACTTGATTAAGGTGAGTTAGGTCACCTAAAAACTAAGAGTAATCCGAAGACTACACTTAGGGTTTTGGAAAACAATTTGAAAATATCTCATCGAAAGAGGGTTTTTAAGAAAACAGGTTGTTTGGCAACCTTTGGAAAACATTTAGCCCTTTTTTAGAAAAATAACTCCGTTTGGTCTTTGAAATCAGTGATCCTAGGTTCGGAGGTTAGTTACGTGTAGGGAAGATGCACTAAGCTATCACCCTACCCCGCCCTTTTGGTACCTACATGTCAATCTACCCTAGATTCACCTATGAGAGTCTTTAACTAACTATTGGCCAATCCTATCCACTTTGAAAAACAATGTTTAAAAAAAAAAAAAACATGATGCATGATATGCAAGTGTAATAGAAGAGAATTGAAAAATAGATTTGGAAAGAGATTAATTTGAAATTGATTTGATTTAGAAAATTGATTTGAAGAGATGAAATTGAAATTGGAAAGTATGAAAATTTAGAAATAGAAATTTGAAAATAGAAATTTTGAAATTGGAATTTTGAAAATAGGTTGGAATTTGAGATTTGAAAAGATTTTGAAAACCACACCCATGAGGGTGGAATTGAAAGTTTGAAAAATGTTGTGACCGCACCTATGAAGGTTGCCTACGTATCCCTTTGGGGGAATCAGGTCAGTCGTAGTTCAGACTAGAGTCTGATTGAAAATAGAAAGTTTGATTTGAAAAGAGATTGAATTGAAAATTGAATTTGACTTGAAATTAGAAGAGGAGATTAAAAATTGAAATTGAGAAAATTGGACTTTGATTTGAAGAGATAGATTTTGGAAAGACTTGGTTTTGGAAAGATGGAGGTTTAGGAAACCTAGACTTAGGAAAAGGTAGGAGACCTAGGAAAGACTTGAGAATTTAAGAAAGATTGGATTTAGGAAATGTTTGAATTAGGAAAGGCCCGATTTAGGAAAGTTTCAAACTAGGAAAGTTTCATTTTTGGAAAGTTTTAGAATTAGGAAAGGTTAGAATTAGGAAAGTTTTAAATTAAGAAAGTTTTGAATTTTGAAATGTTTGAAAAAGGGAAGTTTTGAATTTGGAAAGTTTTGAAAACAAGGAAGTTTTGAAAATAAGAAAGTTTCGTTTTGGGAAAGGTTTGAAAAAGGAAAATTTTCAGTTTAGGAAATGTTTGAATTAAGAAAGTTTCGACTTAAGAAAGTCTTAAATTAAGAAAGCTTTGAGTTTAGAAAAGTCTTAGATTTGGAAAGATGTTGAAGTTTTGGAAAGTTTAGAGTTTAGAAAAATTTGGGTTTAGAAAGACTTATCTTAAGAAAGTTTTGAATTTAGGAAGCTTAGAATTTTAGAAAGATTTGAAATTTAGAAAGTTTAGGATTTAGAAAGTTTTAGAGTTTCAATTTTGAAAAATCTTGAAATTAGGAAAGGTTTGAGTTTAGGAAAAATTTGAAAACTTAGGTTTAAGAAGTTAAGATTTGAAAAGAGGGTAGAATTAGGAAAGGGTTGAATTAGGAAAGATTTGAAAGTTGAGTTTTAAAATTTAGGAAAGATTTTTATGTTCAAGTTTTTGGAAACTTAAGATTTAGGAAAGTGGAAGTTTAGGAAGGATTTGAATTAGGAAAGATTTGGATTTGGAAGAGATTGGTTTTGGTCTTTAAAAGAGAAAGTTTGATTTTGTTTCAAAAAAATGGAGGATAGGATCTAGTTTCCTAAACGGGGAGATTAGATTTGGTTTCTTAAAGGGAAGATTTGATTTGACAAGGATTTGGAAAGGGAGATTCTAGAAACCCTAGTTTTGAAAAATTGCAGTTTTGACGTAGAAAAGAGATTTTGAAAACATGTATAGTTTGGATGAGAAAACAAAAGGTTTTGGAAATCTAGGTTTGGGGCAAAGTTTGAAAACTATGTTTTTGGGAAAAGAAAATTTAGGGTTTCCTAATTGTGGGTTCTAGGGCTTGACTTGGGCTCTAAGGAAAGAGTTTTTAGAAAGTGTGTTTTTGGAAACGAAGATTTTGGAAGGAAATCCTAAAGATGAGTTTCTAGAGGGAAGAATTTTTGGAAAGGATAGTTTTTTTAGAAAGGCTTTTGGAGAGAGTTTTTTGGGAAGGTGAATCTAGGGAGTGTTTTTAGAAAGTGAATTTTGAGGAAAAGATTTTGGAGGGGAGTTGAAAAAGAAATCTTTGAAAAATATATTTTTGGAGGGAGTTTTTGAAAACAATTTTGAAGAGGAGAGTTTTAGCAAAGTATGATGAAAAAGAGATTTTTAGAAGAAATTTTTGAGAAGAGAGAGAGTTTTGGAAAGTATAAAAACGTCTCACTTCCCTAAAGCAATTCTAGCCATAAGAGGGCTAGAACCACTTTAAGAAAGTGGTTTTGGAAAACAATAAGATTTGAAAATATAGACCAAAAAGGTCACTTTTAATGTAACACTTTCCTAAAGCAACCCTAGCTATGGAAAGGCTAGAATCACCCAAGAATCGTGGTTTTCAAAACATGTTTTTGAAGAAGAGATTTTGATTCAATTTTGAAAACAAGTTTGAAAACGTTTTGAAAAACAACTTTGAAAACGGTTTTTGGAAGATGCAAGACTATGATATGCACAATGTAATTTGGGGTTGTGAACATACAAGGTTAAGTCTTCTCCACATAATCAAGGGGGCCGAACCCACGTGGTCTTTGGTTAGACTAGAAGAAAGCCCCCGACACGGTGACTCTCCAATAGCCCAATCCTACACATGGACCGAGAATCCCCTTGTTTCAAGCATGCAAAGAAAAGGGGGGAAAGAGATGGGGGATTAAAATAGAGAAAAAGCTAAGTGGGTTGGAGAGAGAAGAGAGAGGGGGGAAGTGCAGAAAATTAAAGAGAAAGCCTACCGTATGCCTTCTTTATTTTGCGCGCCGTGCAGTCTTCGGTCTTCGGTCTTAATCTTCGTCTTTCGTCTTCAAGAGTTGTCTTCAAGCTTCAGGTTGCAGCTCCTCAAGTCTTCAAAAGATGGTTGAAGGCTAGTGTATGAGTGTATTGGGATGTGTATGAGTGTATAGGAGGCTAGGGTTTGTGTATGGTGGCTAGGGTTTGGAGAACCTAAGGAAACTAGGGTTTTTGGAGGTGCTCGAGCTCTATATATCGAAATACAGGATTCTTAGGTTAAGTTTGCAGACCCCTTTCACGTTGAATGAGGCTCTGTATTTATAGAAGTTGAACAAACCTGGCGCCTATTGCAATGGCGCCAGGGCAAACTTTCTCTTGACGTCACTAGGAGTGGCGCCACCACTTAGGAAACTTTATAAGTCGGCAAGCAACGTATCTTTGACTAGATTTGGGCGCCTGTACTAGTGGCTATCATGCAATCTTTAGCCTGGCTTCACTAGGAGTGACTCCGAAAAGTCCGGGAATAATTTGGAGGAGCCGGGAATGACCCAGAAGGCCGGAAAGGAGTAGGAACACTTAAAATAGTGTCCTAGAGGTATTTGACTTGAAAAGTGAGGACAAAATGTGTCGGAAAGGTTGACTGGGCCTTTAGGGGCAAAACGGTCAATCGAACTAGGAAGTTGCCGGGGCAAACTCGGATGGTCCTGGAAGAAGACTTGGGATCTGAAAACATTATTTAGAATGTTCCCAGAGGTTGCCGATTTGATTCCCAGAGCTAGCGTGGTCGGAAAAGGAGACCGGCCCTCTAGGGGCAAAATGGTCATTTTGTACCGGGTTTGCCGGACTTGACTCGGAATGGTCTGGAAAGGTAAAGGAAGGTTGAGAACACTATAAAAAGTATTCTCGGGATATTACCGGTTTGATACCCAGAGCCGGTGTGGTCGAAGAAGGAGACCGGCCCTCTAGGGGCAAAACGGTCATTTTGTACCGGGTTGGTCGGAACTGACTCGGAATGATCCGAAAAGGTAAAGGAAGATTGAGAATACCATAAAAAGTATTCTCAGGACATTACCGATTTGATACCCAGAGCCAGTGTGGTTCCCGGGGCATTCGGATGCCTACGGGCAAAATGGTCATCTTGACCAGAAACTCTCGAAAAAGGTACAAAGGGTAGTTTGGTCATTTTTTACCAAAGTGGGTTAACAAACACTGGTGTTGACCTGGGTTTTGAGTGTTTCCGCCACTCTAACGGCGGTCGTCGTGACACAGGGGTTTGTTGCCAATTCCCTATATCGACCTATTTGTGAGTATTTCCGCTACTCTAACGGTTTTGTGAGTATTTCTGCTACTCTAACGGTTTTGTGAGTATCTCCACTACTCTAACAGTTATGTGAGTATTTCCGCTACTCTAATGGTTTTGTGAGTATTTCCGCTACTCTAATGGTTTTGTGAGTAGTTTTGCTACTCGGACTGTCTCGAGAAATAAACTGTCTCGAGAGTGGGACTGGAAGGGGTCTTATCGTCTCCGAAGAGACCTGCCTGGATTGGAACCGTCTCGAGGAATAAACTATCTCGAGAGAGGGATTGGAAAGGGGTCTTACCGTCTCCGAAGAGACGTGCCTGGATTGGAACCGTCTCGAGGAATAAACTGTCTCGAGAGTGGGTTTGGAAAGGGGTCTTACAGTCTCCAAAGAGACGTGCCTGGATTGTGAGTGTTTCCGCCACTCTAACGGTTTTGTGAGTAGTTTTGTGAGTAGTTTTGCTACTCGGACCGTCTCGAGGAATAAACTGTCTCGAGTGAGGGATTGGAATTGGAATAAGAAAGAACAATGCCCCTAAGGGCATTTTGGTCATTTTGCCTATATTTGGGCCTGACAGGCCCGCGAAGCAAAGGAAAGACGGAATTTGGACCTAGAGTATTGGTTTCGATTGTGATATGTCCACAATGACTTGAAAACAAGTTTGGACAGAGTGTAGACTGCCGAGCGGTCAAAAATGGGGTGCTTATAGCTGTCCCTCTTTTTCTGTCTTTGCTTATCAAAGACAGAAAACGATAAGAGTAAGAGTCCCATGTTGACCGTGAGGCAGTCGGAGGGACAGACACTGGAAATCTTTTGACAACGGGGGTCGAACACGGATAATGGGCCAAAAAGGCCTTTGAAAACGAGTTTTGGCAGGACAAAGGGCAAAACTGCCTAGAATTTATAACTAGCGCCACTTGTAGTGGCGCCTTTGGCAAAAAGGAACTGGCACCTCTGCTAGTGGCGCCAGGCTTAAAGTTAAAACCAGAAAATTTCTGGTTCGAACACCCACGGGATTTGAAGAGTTTTTGGAGAATCTGAGAGTTTTCAAGTGGAAACCGACTTGAACCTTGAAGAAGCACTCCTTGGAGACCACGGGTGATTGCCGGAGGGAGTCCACGTCGCTGGAAAAGTCACCGAAAGGGAAGATTTCGCCAGAGAACTTCCAAAAGGTGTGTTTTCAAATTTTGTTGATTTTGATGTGTAGAACTTCGTTTGAATCATGTGAATAGTGGAAATTGATGTTTTGATATGTTTTGAACACTTTGATGATGTTGTTTTTGCATTTTGATGGTTGTTTGATTAAATTTGAATGATTTTTCATGATTATGCGAAGAGGGTTTTCTGCAGGACTAGGGGATTTGTTCCTACAGGCATGGGTATTAGGTTTTCTGGCCATGTTTTTGTGCAATGTACCTTAGAAAAATGTATTTAACAACCGTATGAAGTTTCGTGATTTTTTGAAAACTCGGTGAATTTTTGATTTTTTAAAAAATAGAAAAATATTTAGAGAATTAGAAAAAATTAGAAAATTCAAGAAATTGATGAAATTTTTAAAGTTTGAAATTTGGAAAAAATGTAGGAATATTTTGAAAACATTTGAGGTGATTTTAAAAAATTTTGGAAGCCTTTTGAAAACCATTGATTTATTTGAAAAATAAAACATAAGTTTTGAAAATTTTGAAAAATGGAAAAGTGTGCACGGGTGCCATTTTTATGTGATTGTGGCGTTGGAAGGTGCATATTTCGTGTTTTGTGTTGATGTCATGGGCGTTGTAGGGGCCATTTTTAAACGGGACTCTACCAAAATTTTTAGAAATTATGGAAAGAGTTGGTTAAAATCTTAGAAATAAAATCTTTTTGAAGGGAAAAGGCAAAGAACCCTTGAGATGTGATTTGGAGTTGGAAAATCAAGATGTGTGAAAATTTTGTTTTTGATTTGTTATTCAAAATCCTTTATTTGTTTTGTGTTATTTGTTTGTTTTATTTTACTGTTATTTAAACTGCATGGATGGTATATTAACATTACTTACCTTGACTTACCTTTTTAGGATGGCAGATGCAGGTGATGACGGTTCTGAGAGGAGGCGCCGCTCAGGGAAGGCGGCCCGGACAGATTCTGCTGGCGGCTCTAGCCGATCTAGAGGTAGTCGACGATCTACCAGGCGATTTTCATCTAGCCAGAGCGGGCAGGGGAGTAGACCACCTGTCGACCCTTTTCCTCTGGTTGGGTAAGCTTTTGCTGAGGAGGTTGATGCCGAGGAGGAGGTACCGGGCCTTGGGGATCAGGTGACCGGCTATGGGAGAGCTTCTTCCCGGCATAGGTAGACAGACACTGACTTGGGAGATCTGCAGATACCAGATGTCCCACCACTCGGGGATTTGGCCTATCATCCTAGTGTATACTCCAGACAGCATTTGCCTCCTCCGCGGGTACATACAACTTTCCGAGGGGTTGTTCATCAGGTTTTTGTGACCATGCTGCAGGCTGCCTCGTCATACCGCGCCTTCTTGGCAGAGATCGGATTTGGCACTTTTATGGGATTACAGGCTAACCGCCTGAACCGGCATTTGGTACTAGCACTTGTTGAGTGGTGGTTCGGGGAGACTAGGACCTTCCATTTCGTCGGCTTTGAGTTAGGCCCCACTCCTTTAGATTGGGTGATTATTACAGGACTCTCCTTTGTCGGCCGGTGGATCACCTTGCACCCGGTCAGCAGGGACGAGGCCTGTTTGCTGTTGGACTTGCCTCAGCCTGAGCGTTCTGCCTTCCCAATCTCTTGGATTAGTCAGGGTGAGCATACTTTTGCTACCGAGCCATTGCCTGCTCGACGGGACATCATGAGACAGCGACTTGTGTTGTATATCATCTTTAGCTGCTTCTGCAACAACAACAAGTCACTCGTGCCGTGTCGTTTGGTGAGTATAGTAGCTAATCTAGGAGCTTTGTCTGAGTTGGACTGGGGGTCCTTTTCTTTTGGCTGCTTTCTTTGATCGATGCAGGTTCGGACTTCTTCTCGTTGGGGCAGCATGACCTGCTTCTGGCCCTTCCTTGTCTGGTGGAGTTACGAGTACCTACTGGTGCGTCGCCCTGCAGTTGTTGAGGATGATCTCTATCCTCGTGCTTTGAGGTGGGCCCGTGACCGGGTAGCCCAGCGATCGGAGATTACTGACTTCGTGACGCTCCGGGCTAACCTAGAGTTGATTGAGGCGAGGGATGTGACCTGGCGGCCCTTCATTGGATCAGTCCATTACGAGACAGTCCAGTACCTGGTCCCGTTGTCCTTATCGAGAGCTGCTTTTCTCAGTGATGACACCTGGGAGTCCTATCTTGGAGAGCGGCATTGGCGGCAGTTTCACGAGGAGTTTCAATCAGCAGGAGCTCTGCTAGAGTATATGTTTGGAGCCCTGGTGGCAGGAGTGCCTATCCCCTACCAGGAGCGCCAGCCAGGTGCTGAGTTCTTGCTTCCTCCGGATACAGATTACGCTGCGCACTTTGGAGCCCATTCGGTTGGTGCCTTCACTCGGTTTAAGGTAGTAGTCGGCGGGTACGCTATTGGCCAGGAGGTGGTTGACCTATAGCGCCGCGCTGGAGGATATGTGCCCCAGGCCGAGTTTACTGCTGTGAGAGACCAGAGAGACCGGTACCAGATGGAGCGGGACCAGTATCAGGCCGAGGTAGCTTCCCTGACGGCTCGGTTATCTCAGATGGGTGGTGGGGGGTAAGTCATTCTCTCTTTGCTCCTTATTGCTCTACTGTTGTTTAGCACCTTTTGCTTGCGGCTGATTTTGGGTTCTATCTTCCTTGCAGGATGGTGGTGCTTTGAGTAGTTATCCACCTCCTCCGATGCTGGGCTTCGGGGATTTTGATCCAGATGATATTGACTTCGACCTGTGAGAGATGCCCCTTGTAGAGATTCTAATCCTCTTTTGCCCCTTGTTCCTGAGATGTATTGATGTTAGACTGTTTTATTTTGCATAGTTTTGTATAAGGATGGATATTTATGGTACTTAGATGCATGGGTAGACAGATACATTCATGATCTTTACAGCTAGGCATATGACCAGATGCATGTGATATTTATTCCATGAGTTGATGCTGATGACTTCTATTTCTACAGGGAGTTATATCCTATATGAGCAAAGCCATGCTAATTTTTTACTTATTTATTTATTTATTTATTTATTTTATTTAGTTATTTATTTATTTATTTTATTTTATTTTATTTTTTTACATATGCACAAGTTAGAAATATGTTAATAGGATGACACAGGGTGCTGTTAGCCTTGTAGTCCTGGGAATGTTAACTCCCTCCTCTTCGGGGATTTTAGCCTCTCTTCTGGCTCAATCCTACCTCGATTGGATGATAGCATTTCGCCCCTTTCTCAACCTCTTGATCGCCTTCAACTCTTTGTCTTAGGGTTAGTGTCTAAGGTTATTAGGCTGAAACTCTCAACTCTCGGGGTTTTAGCAACAACTTACCTGACCTTTGACAGAGCGATAAGTGGTCAGTCATTTCAATCCGAGAAGACTTTGTTTAGGACCGTAATGTAGGCTAGGTTATGGGGGTTTTAGAAACAACGGGATATGTAGGCTCAAATTCAATGTTGTTTTTAGCAAGGCTTAGATCCAAACTGTCCTTAACCATTTTTTAGTAGGATTAGCATCTTCTTTTTTTTTTCTCTTTTTTTTTTTTTTTTTAGCTTCGGCAGTGTATCTAACTCATTTAGATCAAGCAATCTATTTTCAATCAGAGGGTACTTTAATAGGATTGTAATGTAGGCCATGGTTTCGGGGTTTTGCCAGAAAAGGTAAAGGCTCAAACCTATTGTACCTACTAGGTTTCCTTGTAACCTAGGATCACCTTTAAATTTCCTTCTTGCCTTTGACCATATACTTCTCAGGGTGACAATGACCTCGTTCTTTCACCCTTTCCATGTACCTTTTTGAGAGAGACATGACTTTCTTCTCATTTGATCTTCTTATATGCTTTTGAAGATAATTCATTCATAATTTTCTTCAGGCCTTTCTTTAAAGGATTTTTTTTTTTTTTGGCCTCTTGCCCCTTGGTAACTCCTTTCCTTTGCTTGTTCTTTCTATTTCTTTTCTGTTCTCTTATGAAACGAAACAATTCTTTTACCCTTTTTCCCTTAAACCTTTTCCCTTGGTAGCTCAATATTCCCGGTGTGGGCGGTGATCCCTAGGTTGGGGTTTTGTTAAGAAAAGATAAGTGGCTCAACAAGTTTGGCAAGGGGTTACTTTTAACTGTGTGGGAAATCAAATGAGGGCCTCTCTTCACTTTGAATTAGATTACTTGATCCATAGAGTTTTCAACACTATCCTAGCATGATAGAGGTGGACACCACTCTAGAGTTCTCAACTATTGTCTGCCCCAATGTGGGGAGGACAGTCTTGGATCAGGGTTAACGAAGAAAATTTTTGCTTTTTGCGAGGCACTAGGGGTTAAGCAAAGGGAATATGAGCACATTTAGTTATTTATTCAGTTATTTATTCTTTATATGTGGGGGGAATGAAAGATGGCTCTTCTTCCTCTTGATAAACTGGCCACACATCGCTTAGCCTCAGAGTCTTGCAAGTGCTGCCTTTGGGTAGTATCCTCACTCATCCTTATTCTCTCTCTTTGTGGAAGGCTGGTCATTTGGCGAGTGGTTAATTCATGCTATCATCCCTTCAAGTTGGATCATTCCATAAGACAAACCATGCCCCTTGCGTAAAGAGTAGTCACTATTCCCAGGGAAGACAAGACAACAACAATAGAATAAAAGACTGTCATTTGATTATTATTATTATTTTTATGAAAAGCATAAGGTTCTTCAACAATAAGAAAATGTAAGCATTAATTAAAAACAAGAAATAAAAGGGATAGAAAGAAAGTGGGTGAAACCACCCCTCTCTTGTACGCTTGTGCAAGGAACCCATTTTTAGTAAGGTCTTGGGCTTGTGCCCTCGTCTGCATTCCATCCACGGTTGAGATTTTCAGCTAAGGCAGGATAGGTAGATGCTTCTTCCGGAGTTCCAAGTGGGTTGGCGGTGATGATGTAATCGTCAACTTTCTTGATTGTCTGGCCTTCATTTGTTTGCTCCAGAGTTTCTCTAACAAACCACTCGGGCGATTCATATTCGTCCAGCTCAATAGGTCGTGCCCGGGGTTTTGTGCTCTGGCCTCCAATTGGGGCTCGATGCTCCTCAGGTATACACAGTGGGGGATTCTTATTATGGAGTTTGGACAGTTCCTCATCAATTTTCTTCACAGACTCGTATGCAAGTTTGTCTTCGGGGGTTGGCATCTCATTGGGGTTATATCGTGACCAGGCATCTTCGCATTCCATTTCCTTTCCGTCCTTGTAATATATCTCTTGGCATGCAGCAAAACAAACCTTTTTGTTACCAAACTTTGTAATGATGTTGACAGCATGGTCCAATGGAGGGTTTGCAGAGCTGTTTGGAGAAGGATTTGCTGGTCGTACCCTAATGATCTTGTTATCTATCAGGTCTTGAATCTTATGCTTGAGGGCCAAACAATCTTCAGTATCATGTCCTTGGCTATCCGAATGATACTTACAACTTGCTGCAGATTTGAAGTTGAGCAGGTACAGGTTTTAGATACCCAGCTGCTAAGAGACCAAAATAAACCGCGGTCTGTGAGCACGCGAGTTTTGTAAATGTTCGCTTCTTCCCACTTGTTCGCCTAGTCCGAGGAGGTATTGCAGATGTTTTTGATGATTGGGGACCACGTTTTGGTGAGGTCGCAGCTGGGTTGATGGTTCGGGAATTGAAATGGCTTCGAGTTCTATGCTTCAAAATGGGACCATTTTCGGTAGCAGGGCCAAAAGGGTCGAGATGACATCTGAGGGAAAGGTTATATAATCCTTGTGTTTGGTTATGGGTTGGTTTGGAAAGCATTCGAGCAAGGCCCTTGGCCCGGGGAGGTCGTTGGGAAGCAATGGTGGCGGCACAGTCATGATCTTCCTTCTTCATCATTTTTCGTCCACCATAGGTTTGGGCCTGCAAGGACTCTGCTTACTCTCGGGTTGTATGGGATAAGAGTGAGGAAAACATGCCTTCCATTTCGGTCATCTTATGCTTGACTCCTCTTGTCTCTGCTAGTAACTGAGTTAAAGTATCAAGAGTAAGCAATTCCATGCTTGTAAGATTGAGGAACGAGGGAAGGTACCTAAAACCAACAAAAGGAAAGAGTCAGTGTTTGACCTTGACAAGTCTTTATGCAATGCATGCTCTAAGGTGCCCCTTTCTAAAGAGGGAAACTAAACATGATGTATTGGCTCACTTTTGGAGATAGGGGGTTTGCCCCTGTATACAGACACTTTACCGTCAGGTGGGAACCTTCAATCATCCATGCATTCATTCATAAAATAAAGAAGCTCATTAAATTTTAGGTCTAAGATACAAAATAATCGAAACACATTTTAATAGGGCGAGGGGAAACATTTTCCTTTGGACTTCCGCCTATCTACTTTTACAAAGGGAAAACCTAAACTACTCTTGAGTCTTCGGATTCGCCTTCCTTGGATTTGATGTCGAGGAGGTCGCTGAGAGACCTTGTTGATTGATTGCCCCTTGTCTTCTTGGCAACCCTATCTCCGTGAGCATAGAGGGATTAGGGCCCCTCTTGTGGAATGAATCGAGATGCATGCAATGAGTCCTTAGGGTTACGCGGGAACCTTTAGGGTTTGGGTAGGTTTAATGCAAGGGAGAGTGACGTTGGTGTCACTCTCAATGGGTTGATCATATGCATGAGAATGCAATGACTTAAGTTACTTGGAACTCTTGTCTGGACATGGGATATTGAACGCATGAACATGAATATGCAAAAAGTATAAAGAGAGAAGGTACAATTGAAGTAAACATGCATGCATGAACAGTTAGACAGGCATTATAACAGTATAAATATAGGCATTATAACAGCAGGTATAAATGGAAGTAAGAGCAGTCGCCCTTTCCTCCGTGATTTTGAAAACGGTGCTCGTGTCCTAAATCCGGCAGAGGTTCGGCTATGCAAGGTGTCTATATGAGTATGAGGTTAAGGGTTGACTAATGCGTCCTAAAAAGGCTCGGTCCTCGGATCTTCAAACCTAGGCCCACTCCCCGAGGTGGTGCCATGATCGGTTGGTGATCCGAGCGGGGGAACCATCAAGAGGCCGTAGGCGAAGAAACTGACACAGCATCTTGCCCACAACCAATATACCGTTCCCCCTTTCTAACTAGAAAGGACATATCAGGGTATGCAAGTATGCAGAATGCAAGTGCACATGCAGTGTGTGTGTGATTTTTAAAAGTGGAGGAAAGGGCCCAACAACTCCCATTCATCCTGTACATCACATTCATGCAAAGCAATTAATAAAATTTAAACAAAATGTGTACCTACAAAACAAAGATGCAAGTGTTAGTATGTGAATGACAAACATGATACAAGATAATATGAATAAATGCATGTTTTTTTTTTTTTGAAAACAATTTTGAAAATTTAGTTTGGAAAATTTAAAGTGAATAGGATTGAACCAAGTTAATTGAAGACTCTACATGGGTGAAGGGTAAAGAGACATGACTACGGCCTAACCCTCTAAGTATCCCCAGTGGAGTCGCCAGCTGTCGCGCCCAGATTTTTCGCACTCGAGCAATACTCACACAAGTGGGAAAAATGTTGTACTCTCTCGTTAGAACTCACCCTCCTAGAAGAATGAGTGCGACTAGGTTTGAATTGAAAAATTGGTTTGAATAAAGGGCTTTTGAAAAAGATTCGGAGTCGCCACCTAACTTGATTAAGGTGAGTTAGGTCACCTAAAAACTAAGAGTAATCTGAAGACTACACTTAGGGTTTTTGAAAAACAACTTGAAAATATCTCATCGAGAGAGGGTTTTTAAGAAAACAGGTTGTTTGGCAACCTTTGGAAAACATTTAGCCCTTTTTTAGAAAAATAACTCCGTTTGGTCTTTGAAATCAGTGATCCTAGGTTCGGAGGTTGGTTACGTGTAGGGAAGATACACTAAGCTATCACCCTACTCCGCCCTTTCGGTGCCTACATGTCAATCTACCCTAGATTCACTTATGAGAGTCTTTAACTAACTATTGGCCAATCCTATCCACTTTGAAAACAATGTTTAAAAAAAAAAAACATGATGCATGATATGCAAGTGTAATAGAAGAGAATTGAAAAATAGATTTGGAAAGAGATTAATTTGAAATTCATTTGATTTGGAAAATTGATTTGAAGAGATGAAATTGAAATTGGAAAGTATGAAAATTTAGAAATAGAAATTTGAAAATAGAAATTTTGAAATTGGAATTTTGAAAATAGGTTGGAATTTGAGATTTGAAAAGATTTTGAAAACCACACCCATGAGGGTGGAATTGAAAGTTTGAAAAATGTTGTGACCGCACCTATGAAGGTTGCCTACGTATCCCTTTGGGGGAATCAGGTCAGTCGTAGTTCAGACCGGAGTCTGATTGAAAATAGAAAGTTTGATTTGAAAAGAGATTGAATTGAAAATTGAATTTGACTTGAAATTAGAAGAGGAGATTAAAAATTGAAATTGAGAAAATTGGACTTTGATTTGAAGAGATAGATTTTGGAAAGACTTGGTTTTGGAAAGATGGAGGTTTAGGAAACCTAGACTTAGGAAAAGGTAGGAGACCTAGGAAAGACTTGAGAATTTAAGAAAGATTGGATTTAGGAAATGTTTGAATTAGGAAAGGCCCGATTTAGGAAAGTTTCAAACTAGGAAAGTTTCATTTTTGGAAAGTTTTGGAATTAGGAAAGGTTAGAATTAGGAAAGTTTTAAATTAAGAAAGTTTTGAATTTTGAAATGTTTGAAAAAGGGAAGTTTTGAATTTGGAAAGTTTTGAAAACAAGGAAGTTTTGAAAATAAGAAAGTTTCGTTTTGGGAAAGGTTTGAAAAAGGAAAATTTTCAGTTTAGAAAATGTTTGAATTAAGAAAGTTTCGACTTAAGAAAGTCTTAAATTAAGAAAGCTTTGAGTTTAGAAAAGTCTTAGATTTGGAAAGATGTTGAAGTTTTGGAAAGTTTAGAGTTTAGAAAAATTTGGGTTTAGAAAGATTTAACTTAAGAAAGTTTTGAATTTAGGAAGCTTAGAATTTTACAAAGATTTAAAATTTAGAAAGTTTAGGATTTAGAAAGTTTTAGAGTTTGAATTTTGGAAAATCTTGAAATTAGAAAAGGTTTGAGTTTAGGAAAAGTTTGAAAACTTAGGTTTAAGAAGTTAAGATTTGAAAAGAGGTAAAATTAGAAAAGGATTGAATTAGGAAAGATTTGAAAGTTGAGTTTTAAAATTTAGGAAAGATTTTTATGTTCAAGTTTTTGGAAACTTAAGATTTAGGAAAGTGAAAGTTTAGGAAGGATTTGAATTAGGAAAGATTTGGATTTGGAAGAGATTGGTTTTGGTCTTTAAAAGAGAAAGTTTGATTTTGTTTCAAAAAAACGGAGGATAGGATCTAGTTTCCTAAATGGGGAGATTGGATTTGGTTTCTTAAAAGGAAGATTTGATTTGACAAGGATTTGGAAAGGGAGATTCTAGAAACCCTAGTTTTGAAAAATTGCAGTTTTGACGTAGAAAAGAGATTTTGAAAACATGTATAGTTTGGATGAGAAAACAAAAGGTTTTGGAAATCTAGGTTTGGGGCAAAGTTTGAAAACTATGTTTTTGGGAAGAAAATTTAGGGTTTCCTAATTGTGGGTTCTAGGGATTGACTTGGGCTCTAAGGAAAGAGTTTTTAGAAAGTGTGTTTTTGGAAACGAAGATTTTGGAAGGAAATCCTAAAGATGAGTTTCTAGAGGGAAGAATTTTTGGAAAGGATAGTTTTTTTAGAAAGGTTTTTGGAGAGAGTTTTTAGGAAGGTGAATCTAGGGAGTGTTTTTAGAAAGTGAATTTTGAGGAGAAGATTTTGGAGGGGAGTTGAAAAAGAAAGCTTTGAAAAATATATTTTTGGAGGGAGTTTTTGAAAACAATTTTGAAGAGGAGAGTTTTAGGAAAGTTTGTTGAAAAAGAGATTTTTAGAAGAAATTTTTGAGAAGAGAGAGAGTTTTGGAAAGTATAAAAACGATTCACTTCCCTAAAGCAATTCTAGCAATAAGAGGGCTAGAACCACTTTAAGAAAGTGGTTTTGGAAAACAATAAGATTTGAAAATATAGACCAAAAAGGTCACTTTTAATGTAACACTTTCCTAAAGCAACCCTAGCCATGGAAAGGCTAGAATTACCCTAGAATCGTGGTTTTCAAAACATGTTTTTGAAGAAGAGATTTTGATTCAATTTTGAAAACAAGTTTGAAAACGTTTTGAAAAACAACTTTGAAAACGATTTTTGGAAGATGCAAGATCATGATATGCACAATGCAATTTGGGGTTGTGAACATACAAGGTTAAGGCTTCACCACATAATCAAGGGGGCCGGACCCACGTGGTCTTTGGTTAGACTAGAAGAAAGCCCTCGACATGGTGACTCTCCAATAGCCCAATCCTATACATGGACCGGGAATCCCCTTGTTTCAAGCATGCAAAGAAAAGGGGAGAAAGAGATGGGAGATTAAAATAGAGAAATACCCAAGTGGGTTGGAGAGAGAAGAGAGAGGGGGGAAGTGCAGAAAATTAAAGAGAAAGCCTACCGTATGCCTTCTTTATTTTGCGCGCCGTGCAGTCTTCGGTCTTCGGTCTTGATCTTCGTCTTTCGTCTTCAAGAGTTGTCTTCAAGCTTCGGGTTGCAGCTCCTCAAGTCTTCAAAAGATGGTTGAAGGCTAGTGTATGAGTGTATGGGGGTGTGTATGAGTGTATAGGAGGCTAGGGTTTGTGTATGGTGGGTAGGGTTTAGTATAGGGTGGCTAGGGTTTGGAGAACCTAAGGAAACTAGGGTTTTTGGAGGTGCTCGAGCTCTGTATATCGAAATACAGGATTCTTAGGTTAAGTTTGCAGACCCCTTTCACGTTGAATGAGGTTTTGTATTTATAGAAGTTGAACAAACCTGGCGCCTATTGCAGTGGCGCCAGGGCAAACTTTCTCTTGATGCCACTAAGAGTGGCGCTAGGCCAATTCTTGGCTTGGCGCCACTAGTAGTGGCGCCACCCACTTAGGAAACTTTATAAGTCGGCAAGCAACGTATCTTTGA
Source organism: Euryodendron excelsum (assembly GCA_033060915.1). Taxonomy (NCBI): domain Eukaryota; kingdom Viridiplantae; phylum Streptophyta; class Magnoliopsida; order Ericales; family Pentaphylacaceae; genus Euryodendron; species Euryodendron excelsum. The sequence goes on along the minus strand of CM065391.1, from coordinate 7,676,514 downwards.
CTAGATTTGAGCGCCTGTACTAGTGACTACCATGCAATCTTTAGCCTGGCTTCACTAGGAGTGACTCCGGAAAGTCCAGGAATGATTTGGAGGAGCCGGGAATGACCTGGAAGGCCGGAAAGGAGCAGGAACACTTAAAATAGTGTCCTGGAGGTATTTGACTTGAAAAGTGAGGACAAAATGTGTCGGAAAGGTTGACCGAGCCTTTAGGGGCAAAACGGTTAATCGGACTAGGAAGCTGCCGGGGCAAACTCGGATTGTCCCGGAAGAAGACTTGGGATCTGGAAACATTATTTAGAATGTTCCCAGAGGTTTTCGGTTTGATTCCCAGAGCCGGCGTGGTTGGAAAAGGAGACCGGTCATCCAGGGGCAAAATGGTCATTTTGTATCGGGTTTGCCGGAACTGACTCGAAATGGTCCGAAAAGGTAAAGGAAGGTTGAGGACACTATAAAAAGTATTCTCGGGACATTACCGGTTTGATACCCATAGCCGGTGTGGTCGAAGAAGGAGACCGGCCCTCCCGGGGCAAAACGGTCATTTTGTACCGGGTTGGCCGGAACTGACTCGGAATGATCCGAAAAGGTAAAGGAAGATTGAGAATACCATAAAAAGTATTCTCGGGACATTACCGGTTTGATACCCAGAGCCAGTGTGGTTCCCTGGGCATTCGGATGCCTAGGGGCAAAATGGTCATCTTGACCGGAAACTCTCAGAAAAGGTACAAAGGGCAGTTTGGTCATTTTTCACCAAAGTGGGTTAACAAACACTGGTGTTGACCTGGGTTTTGAGTGTTTCCACCACTCTAACGGCGGTCGTCGTGACACAGGGGTTTGTTGCCAATTCCCTATATCGACCTGTTTGTGAGTATTTCCGCTACTTTAACGGTTTTGTGAGTATCTCCGCTACTCTAATGGTTCTGTGAGTATTTCCGCTACTCTAATGGTTTTGTGAGTGTTTCTGCTACTCTAACGGTTTTGTGAGTAGTTTTGCTACTCGGACCGTCTCGAGGAATAAACTGTCCCGAGAGTGGGATTGGAAGGGGTCTTATCATCTCCGAAGAGACGTGCCTGGATTGGAACCGTCTCGAGGAATAAACTGTCTCGAGAGAGGGATTGGAAGGGGGTCTTACCGTCTCCGAAGAGACATGCCTGGATTAGAACCGTCTCGAGGAATAAACTGTCTCGAGAGTGGGTTTGGAAAGGGGTCTTACCGTCTCCAAAGAGACGTGTTTGGATTGTGAGTGTTTCCACCACTCTAACGGTTTTTTGAGTAGTTTTGCTACTCGGACCGTCTCTGGAATAAACTGTCTCGAAAGAGGGATTGGAATTGGAATAAGAAAGAACAATGCCCCTAAGGGTATTTTGGTCATTTTGCCTCTATTTAGGCCTGACAGGCCCGCGAAGCGAAGGAAAGACGGAATTTGGACCTAGAGAATTGGTTTCAATTGGGATATGTCCAAAATGACTTGAAAACAAGTCTGGACGGAGTGTAGACTGCCGAGCGGTAAAAAATGGGGTGCTTACATCGAGATATTTCTTATATCTAAATCTCTTGTTCCCACCCCCCCTTTTTTTTTTTGGGCTATTTTTGCTACTAGTGCCCCTGAGGGTTTTCACTAGTCCCAGCTCTGTCATTTTTGCACCAAGGCGCCTTTGCAGGTTTTCGCCAGGGTCGACAGTTTTATATCTTACCACATCCCTACCTTTTTACCTACGGCGCCCTTTCGGGTTTTCACCGCATCCTCGCGAAGCGCTTAACTTTTCTCTCGTCTTTCTCTCTCTTTCCTCAGCTTGGTCTCGGGTTTCTGTTGAGAAGCTCCTAAACGCTACTTGCATCATTCTCCAGCCCATGGCATATTTAGTAAGCTCATTTGGACTAATCAACTTAACTCCAATCTGAGAGGACTTTTAGGGGTTATGGTGTTGGTATTTACTTTCGAAAGAAAAAGAAAAGGCTCAAGCCTACCACTCTACTAGTGATCACCTTTTATAGTTTTTGGTTCAATGGCACTTTTCCTGTGTATTCCCATCTTTGCTTGGGTATCTCATTGCACGCATTTTTTTTTTTTACTATTTTCAGTGCCTCTACTAAACATGATCACTTTATTGGGGGAATGCTCCTGAAAGAAAGTAATTGGCTCTAAAGGTTTGACAAAGGTTATATATATATATATATATGCATTTTAATTGGACAGAAAATGAAATAAGGGCCCCTCGTCATCTTGGAATCAGATTGTTTAGTCCATAGAGTTTTAACCTTAAAACACTACCTTATTGATTAATGGAGAATGAGGAGAGTAGGTTTTATTGCTTCTTCATAGAAACCAAAGGTCTAGCTTTCGGAATCATATGTGGTAGTGTTTGACAGCATCTGAATTCAATGGGCTAGGAAATTCTTGGCCATCCATTTCCTCCAAAATGAGAGCTCCTCCAGACAAGACTTTCTTTACCATAAATGGCCCTTCGTAGTTTGGAGCAAACTTTCCCTGTGCTGTTTCTTGATGGGGGAACACCTTCTTGAGCACCAAATCTCCCGGCTGGAATGATCGAGGTCGTACCTTCTTGTCAAATGCTCTGGCCATTCGCCTTCTGTAACATTGAGCGTGATAAACTATAGCTAACCGCTTCTCATCCAGCAAACAGAGTTGGGCATATCGGTCTTTAATCCATTATGCTTCGTCTAACTTGGTTTCTGTTAAGATCCGTAAAGAAGGAATCTCAATCTCAACAGGGATGATTGCCTCGGTGCCGTAAACTAGCTCAAAAGGGGTGCTTCCGGTGGAGACCCTCATAGTAGTTCGGTAAGCCATCAATGCAAACGGAAGCTTCTCATGTCAATCTTTGTAATTGTCAATCATTTTTCGGAGTATTCTCTTAATATTCTTGTTGGCTGCTTCTACTGCCCCATTCATCTGGGGCCGGTAAGTGACCAAATTCCGGTGAGTAATGCGAAATGTTTGGCATAGCTTTGATATCAATTCGTTGTTCAGATTGGAAGCATTATTAGTAATGAGTGACTCGAGAATCCCATACCAGCAGATGATGTAATTTTTTATGAACCTTTCTACGACCTTCTTGGTGACATGGATGTAAGAGACGGCTTCCACCCATTTAGTGAAATAATCAATGGCGACCAGGATGAAGCGATGGCCGTTGGAAGCTTTAGGAGTGATGGGACCGATCATATCTATCCCCCACATAGAAAAAGGCCATGGGGCTGACATAGAATGGAGCTCAGTCGGTGGTGCTTTGATCTTATCCCCATGTATCTGACATTTGTGACACCAAAGAACGTATCTAATGCAATCTGACTCCATTGTTGACCAGTAATACCCTGTCCGGAGAATCTTCTTTGCAAGCATGTGGCCATTCATGTGGGGGCCGCAAACTCCCTCGTGCACTTCTTTCATGATAACTTTGGCTTCAGCGGTATTGACACATCTTAGAGGTCCGAACCATGATCTCCTGAAAAGCTAATTTCCAGCCATGAAAGAGTGTCCCGCCAAACGATAAATGGTCTTCCTATCGCGTTGTGTTGCCGCATCGGGGAACGTCCTAGCTTGAATATACCTCTGGATGTCATAAAACCATGGTTTCTCATGAGGTTCAATAGTTGTATGCAGACAATAAGAGGGGACATCCCTGGTGAAGATCTGTAGAGGGGGTATTTTAGTGCCACTATCGACCTTGATTGCTGTAACCAATGTAGCCAAGGCATCGGCGAAGCTGTTCTCTGTTCAGGGCACGTGACGAAAATCCACATTGTTGATGATACGGGGAGAGTTTGGTATCTCGAGTTTGATACACGTCCTTGGATTCCTGAATGACCAAATCTGAATCACCAAGAACAACCAATTCATCAATCCTCATTTCTAATGCCAATCTTAACCCCAAGATGCAAGCCTCATATTTGGCGATGTTATTAGTACAGAGTTCAAGTTGTAGCTTAACTACAATGGGATAATGATTGCCGGTTCTTGACACTACTACTGCCACAATGCCGGCTCCTCTTTTATTACCAGCGCTGTCGAAAAACATCTTCCACCCGACTGGTTCTTGCTCTTCAGATGTAACCCTCAATGCATAGTGTATTTTCATCAGGAAATTGGGGCTCTATGGATTGATAATCATCAATGGGGTTCTCAGCCAGATAATCGGCTATCACCTGCCTTTTGACTGCTTTACGGGTAGTGAACACAATGTCGAATTCTGACAGGATCATGTGCCATCGAGCAATTCTACTGGACAGGGTTGGTTTCTCGAATATATACTTGAGGGGATCCATTTGAGAGATGAGGAAGGTGGTATGATAAAGCATGTAGTGTCAAAGCCTGTGAGCTGCCCAGGCTAATGCGCAGCAGGTTTTCTTGAGATCGGAATACTTCGCTTCATATGGCAGAAATTTCTTACTGAGGTAGTAAATGGCTTGCTCTTTTCTCCCCGTTTCATCATGTTGCCCAGGACGCATCCCATAGAAGTATCTAACACTGTCATGTACATCAACAAAGGACGCCCCGAGGTTGGTGCCACTAGGATAGGGGGATTTCGAAGATATTCTTTAATTTTCTCAAAAACCATTTGACAATTGTCATCCCACTCCTTTGGAACGTCTTTCTTAAGGAGCTTGAAAATAGGTTCGCATAGGTGGGTCATTTGGGCGATGAACCTGCTAATAAAGTTCAACTTTCTTAGAAAAGACCGAACCTCCTTTTCCCCTTTTGGTGTAGGCATTTCAACAATGGACTTTACCTTGGCAGGATCAACCTCTATCCCCTTTTCATTGACTATAAATCCCAACAATTTCCCTGAAGATACTCCAAACGTGCATTTGGCCGGATTTAGCTTAAGCTGATATCTACGGAGGCGATCAAACACCTTCCGCGAGTTGAACAAGTGGCCCTTCCGTTGCTTGGACTTGACGATCATGTCATCTACATAGATCTCTACTTCTTGATGCATCATGTCATGGAATAAAGTTACCATGGCTTTTTGGTAGGTTGCCCTTGAGTTGCGAAGCCTGAATGGCATAACCTTATAACAGTATACTCCCTAGGGGGTAATGAAAGCAGTCTTCTCCCGATCTTCTTCAGCCAGCTTGATCTGATTATATCCCGAAAAACCGTCCATGAAGGAAAACATTCCATGACCGGCCGTGTTGTCAACAAGCAAGTCTATGTGGGGAAGAGGAAAATCATCCTTTGGACTGGCCCTGTTGAGGTCCCGAAAGTCAATGCACATCCGCACCTTGCCATCTTTCTTGGGTACCGAGACAATATTAGCCAGCTATTGAGGATACTCTACCACTTGCAGAAATCCTGCCTGGAATTGTTTAATCACCTCCTCCTTGATCTTCAGGCTCCATTCGGGTTTCAATCTTCTTAGCTTCTGCTTAAAGGGTTTCATCTGCGGGTCCAAAGGTAGTCGATGCTCCACAATGGATTCATCTAGTCCGGGCATGTCTTAATAGGACCATGCGAAAACATCCAAGTATGCATGCAAAAGTTCCAATAACTCTTTGTGCTGCCATTGATCTAGGCCTGTACCGATTCTAAGCTCCTTCGGATCCCCTTCATTTCCCAAATTAACGGTTTTCGTCTCCTCAATGTTTGGGGTATTATGATTCTCGTGTCTTTCTATTTGTTCTCGAATTTCCTCTGGCACCTCCTCTGTAAAATTTACATCTTCTTCAATCCCCAGTTGTTGGTAATCAAACTCGGTGTTCAAGTCATCATTTATCAAGATTGGCATTCCCTGGATTAGCTGAGTAGGATATCGGATGCAAGGGTCCTTGGCATGGAATATAGTGTACAATAAATCAAACAAGAAAGGGATATTATTTTATTCATTGATAACTTGATTTTAAAAAGTTAAGACAAATAAATTTAAAAGGACAAAGTTTATGGCGAATCAGTTGCTCCAGGGTCTCGCTCTAACGGGCTTTGTACCGAAACTTGCGAGCACGGATGATGTCTTTGTTGGCCCAATTATGCAACTTTTCGCCTGGAAACATTGCTCGAATGGATCCATCTTGGGTTACTCCAATGCTGGTTGTCATGACGGGCGCTTCTCCTTGGACTTTTCTCTTCTTATTACTTAATACAAGTGTTCCTTTCCCCATGTCTAACTGCTTGAATTGGTCCGAGAGTTCCATGACAGCTTTCTTATCAGCCCTTTTCTTCCGCGCTGCTTCTATTCTTTCTCTTTTTGTGGGTTCATATCCCAACCCAAAGGTGGGTTCAGCTGACGGTATTTCTACGATTTCTGGTCTTCCTTGTAAACATCTCCCTAAGCCTTTACCCGGAAGGAAACCATTTTCTTTAAAGTACCGTACTACCATCTAAAAGTTCTTGGAATAATTTGGCTTCACCTGATCTTCCTTCTGCACGACAGTGATATATTCGAACGATTGAAAACAAGAGGGCAGTTCAGTGTCAGATGCAATGATGTCAGCTTCGTATACAGCGAGCTCTTTTTCAGCAAAAATAGCGATTAGCTTGGAGCCCACGATGAACTTGACTTTCTGATGAAGACTAGAAGGAACCGCTCCCGCTGAATGAATCCAGGGCCTTCCTAGCAGCAAGTTATAGACAGCCGGAATGTGTAAAACTTGAAATTTAATTGTGAAGGTTACTGGTCCTATCTCAACAGGCATTTCAATTTCCCCCATGGCTTCCCTCCGAGATCCATCAAAGGCACGGATGATCATACCACTATTTTTCAAGTAAGTTTGGTCCATTCCCAGCCTTTCCAGAGTAGAATATGGGCACATGTTCAATGCCGACCCATTATCTATCAATACTTTGGCTACCATTCTTCCTCTTGTCCTTACGGCGATATGTAAAGCCCGAGTATGACCTGTTCCATCAGCTGAAATCTTGTCATCAGAGAAAGTGATGATGTTTGGGGCCATAATGAGACTGACCATGTCATGTAGATTATCTGGCATGAAACTCTCGGGCACATGAGCATCCTTGAGGATCTTTATTAAAGCATTCCGGTGCACCTCAGAAGTGAGCAGCAAACCCAACATTGAAATATGGGCTGGGGCTTTCCTAAGCTGTTCCATGATATCGTAATCGACCTTTCCTAAAGCTTTGGTGAATTCTGACATCTCCTAATCTGTTGGTTGGTTGGAGCACTCTCCTTCTTTATCCTTCCCCTTCCTTTTTCTTTCCACTTCAATAGAGGTATAAAGGCGCCCTGATCGAGTCATTCCCCCTATTTCTGTTACGGGCTCTCCGATACCCTTATCAGGTGGGTAATTCCATGGGACATTATGAAGACTGGGTATTGGTGTTTGGGCTATGGTGGGAAGAGTTATCTTTGGGTTTACGAGCAAAGGGATTGCTACAGGTGAAGGGTTGGTGAGGACGGGTAAAGTGGTGGGCACATTCGGCTTCTTTGGCAAGACTAAAGGTAGCTTAGGTCGTGTATTTCCTTGGTTGTTGGTTTGAGGTTCAGGTCGAGCCATAGCGATCATGGGTTCAAGTTCGAACAACGTAGTAAGGACAAGGGGATAATGGGAAGGGTCTAGCAAGGCTCCTATGGTTAAGTTCATGTCAGGTTGATAAGATTGCGTGGTTAGGAAGGAAGGATTTTGGTATTCGGGCTCCTCCAAGGCAGGAATTGTCCTTTCTGAGTTGTGGTAAGTGTGTTGCACAGGGGGTTCCCGCTAGCATTCCCGCTTTCCGATGGTATGTTTTCCTGAAGCTTGTAACCCATGGCCTTCACTATTATAGAGGAAGTTGGACTAGTATTCATTACCTATAACAATGACGACAACAGTTACAAATTACAGTTTGGTTCCTGGAGAAATCTATGCAATGCATGCCCTAGGGTGCCCCTCTTTAGGAGGGAGACTAAACATGATGTATTGGCTCACTTTTGGAGATAGGGGGTTTGCCCCTGTATGCAGACACTTTACCATCAGGTGGGAACCTTCAATCATGTATGAATTCATTCATAAAAATAAAGAAGTACATTAAATTTTGTGTTTGAGATACAAAAGAATTGAAATACATTTTAATAGGGTGAGGGGGAACATTTTCCTTTGGACTTCCACCTATCTAATTTTACAAAAGGGAAAACCTAAACTACTCTTGAGTCTTCGGATTCACCTTCCTTGGATTTGATGTCGAGGAGGTCGCTGAGAGACCTTGTTGATTGATTGCCTCTTGTCTTCTTGGCAACCCTATCTCCGTGAGCATAGAGGGATTGGAGCCCCTCTTATGGAATGAATCGAGATGCATGCAATGAGTCCTTAGGGTTACCCGGGAACCCTTAGGGTTTGGGTAGGTTCAATGCAAGGGAGAGTAACATTGGTGTCACTCTTAATAGGTTGATCATATGCATAAGAATGTAATGACTTGAGTTACTTGGAACTCTTGTCTTGACGTGGGATATTGAATGCATGAACATGAATATGCAAAAAGTATAAAGAGAGAAGGTACAATTGAAGTAAACATGCATGCATGAACAGTTAGACAAGCATTATAACAATATAAATACAAGCATTATAACAGCAGGTATAAATGAAAGTAAAAGCAGTCGCCCTTTCCTCCGTGATTTTGAAAACAATGCTCGTGTCTTAAATCCGGCAGAGGTTCGGCTATGCATGGTGTCTATATGATTATGAGGTTGAGGGTTGACTAATGCGTCCTAAAAAGGCTCGGTCTCCGGATCTTCAAACCTTGGCCCACTCCTCGAGGTGGTGCCATGATCGGTTGGTGATCCGAGCAGGGGAACCATCAAGAGGCCGTAGGCGAAGAAACTGACACAGCATCTTGCCCACAACCAATATACCGTTCCCCCTTTCTAACTAGAAAGGACATATCAGGGTATGCAAGTATGCAGAATGCAAGTGCACATGCAGTGTGTGTGTGATTTTTAAAAATGGAGGAAAGGGCCCAACAACTCCCATTCATCATATACATCACATTCATGCAAAGCAGTTAATAAAATTTAAATAAAATGTGTACCTACAAAACAAAGATGCAAGTGTTAGTATGTGAATAACAAACATGATACAAGATAATATGAATAAAGGCAAGTTTTTTTTTTAAAACAATTTTGAAATTTTAGTTTTGAAAATTTAAAGTGAATAGGATTGAACCAAGTTAATTGAAGACTCTACATGGGTAAAGGGTAAAGAGACATGACTAACGGTCTAACCCTCTAAGTATTCCCCAGTGGAGTCGCCAGCTGTCGCGCCCAGATTTTTTGCACTCGAGGAATAATCACACAAGCGGGAAAAATGCTGTACTCTCTCGTTAAAACTCACCCTCCTAGAAGAATGAGTGCGACTAGGTTTGAATTGAAAAATTGGTTTGAATAAAGGGCTTTCGAAAAAGATTCGGAGTCGCCACCTAACTTGATTAAGGTGAGTTAGGTCACCTAAAAACTAAGAATAATCCGAAGACTACACTTAGGGTTTTTGGAAAACAATTTGAAAATATCTCCTCAAGAGAGGGTTTTTAGGAAAACAGGTTGTTTGGCAACCTTTGGAAAACATTTAGCCCTTTTTAGAAAAATAACTCCTTTTTGGTCTTTGGAATCAATGATCTAGGTTCGGAGGTTGGTTACGTGTAGGGAAGACGCACTAAGCCATCAACCTACCCCGCCCTTTTGGTACCTACATATCAATCTACCCTAGATTCACCTATGAGAGTCTTCAATTAACTAATGGTCAATCCTATCCACTTTAGAAAAGCAATGTTTAAAAAGAAACTAACATGATGCATGATATGCAAGTGCAATAGAAGAGAATTGAAAAATAGATTTGGAAAGAGATTGATTTGAAATTAATTTGATTTGAAAATAGATTTGAAGAGATGGAATTGAAATTGGAAAGTTTGAAAATTTGGAAATAGAAATTTGAAATTGGAAGTTTGAAAATAGATTGGAATTTGAGATTTGAAAATGATTTTGGAAACCGCACCCACGAGGGTGGAATTGAAAGTTTGAAAAGTGTTGTGACCGCACCTATGAAGGTTGCCTACGTATCCCTTTGGGGGAATCGGGTCAGTCGTAATTCAGACCGGAGTCCGATTGAAAAGAGATTGATTTGAAGAGAGAGATTGGATTGGAAGAAAGAGATTGAATTGAAAATTGGATTTGATTTGAGATTAGAAGAGGAGATTGGAAATTGAAATTGAGAAGATTGGACTTTAATTTGAAAAGATAGATTTAGACTTGTTTTGGAAAGAGAAGGTTTAAGAAACCTAGACTTAAGAAAGATGAGACTTAGGAAAGACTCAAGAGTTTAAGAAAGATTAGATTTAGGAAAAGTTCGAATTAGGAAAAGTCTGATTTAGGAAAGTTCCGAATTAGGAAAGTTTCATTTTTGGAAAGTTTCAAATTAAGAAAGTTTTGAATTTAGGAAAGATTTGAATTTAAGAAAGTTTGGAAATTGGAAAGTTTTGAAAATTGGAAAGTTTCGTTTTGGGAAAGGTTTGGAAGAAGGAAAGTTTTCAGTTTAGGAAATGTTTGAATTAGGAAAGTTTCAACTTAAGAAAGTCCTAAATTAAGAAAGTTTTGAGTTTAGAAAAGTTCTAGATTTGAAAAGATTTTGAAGTTTTGGAAAGTTTAGAATTTAGAAAGATTTGAAATTTAGAAAGTTTTAGAGTTTTAGAAGATCTTGAGATTAGGAAAGGTTTGAGTTTAGGAAAGATTTGAAAGCTTGGATTTGAAAAAGATTTTGGAAAGGGATAGAATTAGGAAAGGGTTGAACTAGGAAAGATTTGAAAGTTGAGTTTTAAAGCTTAGGAAAGATTTTTATGTTCAAGTTTTGGAAACTTAAGATTTAGGAAAGTAGAAGTTTAGGAAGGATTTGAATTAAGAAAGATTTGGATTTTGAAATTTAAGAAAAGATTTCAAGTTTAAGTTTTGGAAACTTATGGTTTAGGAAGGAATTGAATTAAGAAAGGTTTGGATTAGGAAGGAATTGGATTTGGTTTCGAAAAGCAAAGGTTTGATTTTGTTTCCAAAAATAGAGGATGGGATCTAGTTTCCTAAACGGGGATATTTGATTTGGTTTCCTAACAGGAAGATTTGTTTTGACAAGGATTTGGAAAGGGAGATTCTAGAAATCCTAGTTTTGAAAAATTATAGTTTTGACATAGAAAAGAGGTTTTGGAAACATGTATAGTTTTGATGCAGAAAACAAAAGATTTTGGAAACCTAGGTTTGGGGCAAAGTTTGAAAATCATGTTTTTGGAAAGAAAATTAGGATTTCCTAATGGTTAGCTCTAGGGCTTGACTTGGGCTTTAAGAAAAGAGGATTTTTGGAAAGTGCGTTTTTGGAAATGAAGGTTTTCTAGAAGGGAATCCTAGGGAGGAGTTTTTGGAAAGTAAATTCGAAGAGAGAGTTTTTGGAAAGAGATTTTAAAGAGAATGAGTTTTTGGAAAGTGTGTTTTTTAGAAACAAAGATTTTAGAAGGAAAATCCTAGAAGAGAGTTTCTAGAAGGAAGATTTTGGAAAGAGAGTTTTTTCAGAAAGATTTTTGAAAGGAGATTGTTCGAGAGAGTTTTTAGGAAAGTGAATTTAGGGAGTGTTTTTAGAAAGTGAATTTTGAGGAGAAAGAGTTTTTGGAAAGGAGTTGAAAAAGGAAGCTTTGAAAAATAGATTTTGGAGGGAGTTTTTGAAAACAATTTTGGAGAGGAGAGTTTTAGGAAAGTATGTTGAAAATGAGATTTTTAGGAGGAAAGATTTAGAAAGAGAATTTTTAGAAGGTGTAAAAACGTCTCACTTTTCTAAAGCGATTCTAGCCATAAGAAGGCTAGAACCACTTTAAGAAAGTGGTTTTGGAAAACAATAAGATTTGAAAATATAGACCAAAAAGGTCACTTTTAATGTAACAGTTTTCTAAAGCAACCCTAGCCATGGAAAGGCTAGAATCATCCTAGAATTGTGGTTTTGAAAACAAGTTTTTGAGAAAGTGATTTTGATGCAATTTTGAAAACAAGTTTGAAAACGATTTTGAAGACAACTTTGAAAACGAGTTTTGGAAGATGCAAGACTATGATATGCACAATGCAATTTGGGGTCGTGAACATACAAGGCTAAGGCTTCACCACATAATCAAGGGGGCCGGACCCACGTGGTCTTTGGTTAGACTAGAAGAAAGCCCCCGACACGGTGACTCTCCAACAGTCTAATCCTACACATAGACCAGGAGTCTCCTTGTTTCAAGCATGCAAAGAAAGGGGGGGAAAGAGATGGGGGATTAAAATAGAGAAAACCCAAGTGGATTAGGAGAGAGAAGAGAGGGGGGGGAAGTGCAGAAATTTAAATAGGGAACCTACCGTATGTCTTGTTTATTTTGCGCGCCGTGCTGTCTTCAATCTTCGATCTTCGTCTTGATCTTCTTCTTCAACCTTCAAGAGTTGTCTTCAAGTTTTGGATTGCAGCTCTTCAAGTCTTCAAAGAATAGCTGAAGGCTAGTGTATGAGTGTATGGGGGTGTGTATGAGTGTATAAGAGGCTAGGGTTTGGTGTAGGGTGGCTAGGGTTTGGAGAACCTAAGGAAACTAGGGTTTTGGAGGTGCTCGAGCTCTGTATATCGAAATATATGATTTTTAGGTTAAGTTTGCAGACCTCTTTCACGTTGAATGAGGCTCTGTATTTATAGAGGTTGGACAAGCCTGGCGCCTGTTGTAGTGGCGCTAGGGCAAACTTCCTTTTGGCGCTACTAGGAGTGGCGCCAGGCCAATTCTTGGCTTGGTGCCATTACTAGTGGCTCCAGCCAGTTAGGAAACTTTATAAGTCGGCAAGCAACGTATCTTTGACTAGATTTGGGCGCTTGTACTAGTGACTACCATGCAATTTTTAGCCTGGCTTCACTAGGAGTGACTCCGGAAAGTCCAGGGATGATTTGGAGGAGCCGGGAATTACTCGGAAGGCCGAAAAGGAGCAGGAACACTTAAAATAGGGTTCTGGATATATTTGACTTGAAAAGTAAGGATAAGATGTGTCGGAAAGGTTGACCGGGCCTTTAGGGCAAAACGGTCACTCGGACCGGGAAACTGCCGGGACAGACTCGGATTGTCCCGAAAGAAGACTTGGGATCTGGAAACATTATTCAGAATGTTCCCAGGAGGTTACCGGTTTGATACCCAGAGCCGGTGTGGTCGGAAAAGGAGACCGGCCCACTAAGGGCAAAACGGTCATTTTGTACTGGGTTTGTCGGAACTGACTCGGAATGATCCGGAAAGGTAAAGGAAGGTTAAGAATACTATAAGAAGTAATCTCAGAGGGTTACCGGTTTGATACCCAGAGCCGGTGTGGTTCTCGGGGCGTTCCGATGCCTAGGGGCAAAATGGTCATCGTAACCGGAAAGTCTCGGAAAAGGTCCAAAGGACAGTTTGGTCATTTTTTACCAAAGTGGACTAACAGACACTGGTGTTGACCTGGGTTTTGAGTGTTTCCGCCACTCTAATGGCGATCGTCGTGACACAGGGGTTTGTTGGCAATTCCTGATATCGACCTATTTGTGAGTATTTCCGCTACTCTAACGGTTTTATGAGTAGTTTCGCTACTCAGACCGTCTCGAGGAATAAACTGTCTCGAGAGAGGGATTGGAAAGGGGTCTTACCGTCTCTGAAGAGACATGCCTGGATTGGAACCGTCTCGAGGAATAAATTGTCTCGAGAGTGGGATTGGAAAGGGGTCTTACCGTCCTCGAGGAGACGCGCCTGGATTGGAACCGTCTCGAGGAATAAACTGTCTCGAGAGTGGGATTGGAAAGGGGACTTATCGTCTCCAAGGAGACGTGCCTGGATTGGAACTGTCTCAAGGAATAAACTGTCTCGAGAGTGGGATTGGAAAGGGGACTTATCATCTCCGAAGAGACGTGCCTAGATTGGAACCGTCTTGAGGAATAAACTGTCTCGAGAGTGGGATTGGAAAGGAAAAGGAAAGGACAATGCCCCTAAGGGCATTTTGGTCATTTTGCCTCTATTTGGGCCTAACAGGCCCGCGAAGCGATGGAAAGACGAAATTTGTACCTAGAGAATTGGTTTCGATAGGAATATGCCCACAATGACTGGAAAACAAGTTAGGACGGAGTGTAGACTACCAAGCGGCCAAAAATGGGGTGCTTACACCACTCCCCGAGGTGGTGCCATTATCAGTTGGTGATCTGAGTGGGGGAACCATCAAGAGGCCGTAGGCGAAGAAACTGACACAGCATCTTGCCCACAACCAATATATCATTCCTCCTTCTAACTAGAAGGGACATATTCAGTTAGAGAATGCAAGTATGCAAATGCTTGTGCACAATGCAGCGTGTGTGTGAAATTTTTGAAAAGCGGAGGAAAGGGCTCAATAGCTTCCATCCATCCTGTCAATTTCATACATTCCTTCATACATGGCAGTTAATATAACATGAAATAAATATGTGAACAAAGGTCCGCATATAAAACGTAAGATGCAAAAGTGGTTCTTGAATGACAAACTTAATGTAGGATTGAATAACTAAATGTAATTGAATGCAAGCAATGACATGTTTTTGAAAACAGCTTTGAAAAGTTTAATTTTGAAAATGTAAAGTGTATAGAATTGAACAAATTGATCAAAGACTCTAAATAAGTGAGGGGGAAGAGACATGATAATGGCCTAACCCTCTAAGCATCCCCTGTGGAGTCGCCAGCTATAGCACCCCAATTTTTCGCACTCGAAAAAAATACACACAGGTGGGAAAAATACAGTACTCTCTTGTTAGAACTCATCCTCCTAGAAGGACGAGTATGACTAGGTTTGAATTAGAAATTGATTTGATTAAGGGCTTTTGAAAAAAAGTTTGGAGTCATCACCTAACTTGATTAAGGTGAGTTAGGTCACCTAAAATTAAGCACAATCTGAAGATTACACTTAGGGTTTTGGAAAAAGGTTTTACAATTTTCCTCAAGTGAGGGTTTTTAAGAAAATAGATTGTTTGGAAACCTTTGGAAAGATTTAAGCCCTTTTTGAAAATAATTCTATTTGGGTCTTGCAAAACAGTGATCTAGTTTCGGAGGTTGGTTACTTGTAGTGAAGACGCACTAAGCACATCACCCTACCCTACCCTTGCAGTACCTACATGGAATGATTTGGGAAGGTTAGAGTTTAGAAAAGACTAGATTTTAGAAATCTTTGAATTTAAGAAAGTTTTAAAATAGGAAATTTCATTTTAGGAAAGTGCCAAATTAGAAAAGTTTCATTTTAAGAAAGTTTTGTTTTAGGAAAGTTTTAAATTTAGAAAGATTTGAACTTAAGTAAGTTTTGAATTTAGAAAGATTTGATTCCTATTTCCTAAAGTAGAAGATTAGATTTTATTTCCAAAAATATATGATTTGATTTAATTTCCAAAAATTGAAGGATTTGATTGAGTTTCCTAAACGGGAAGATTTGATCTAGTTTCCTAATTTGCAAGGTTGGACTTGACATGGAATCGGAAATGTTTAATTTTTGAAATCTATGATTTGGTGTAGAAAAAGAGGTTTTGAAAATCTATGATTTGAAGTAAAAGATAGTTTTGGAAACCTATGATTTGAAGCAAAAGAGGAAGTCATGTTTTTGAAGAAACCAGGGTTTCCTGACCATGGAATATAGGGCTTGACTTTGACTCCAAGAAAAAGAGCTTTTAGAAAATAGACCTTTTGAAGAGAGTTTCTAGGAAGAAAACTTGAAGAGAGTTTTTAAAAAGTGAATTTTTTGAAAAGAGCTTTTGGAAAGGAGTTTAAAAAGCAATTTGAAAAGGAGTTTGAACAAGACTTTTGAAATCTTTTAAATGTCTCACTTTCCTAAAACGATTCTAACCATGAAGAGATTAAAACTATTCTAAGTTGGTGGTTTTGAAAATAACATGAATTTGAAATATGGACCAATATGATCCCATTGAATATCACATTTTCCTAAAACAACCATAGCCATGGAATGGCTAGAATCATCTTAAGATTGTGGTTTTTGATAAAAACAAAGTAGGGATTCCACCCATAATATGGATCTTGATGGTCACAATGAATATAATACTTTCCTAAAACGACTCTAACCATGGAATGGCTAGAATCACTTTAAGATTGTGTTTTTGAAAAACAAGTTTTTGAATGCGAGTTTTAAAAGAGAATTTTGATGCAAACTTTGAAAATAACTTTTGAAACAAATTTGAATCACTGTGTTTTATGCATAATGCAAGTATGGTTGTGAACATACAAGGTTAGACTTCACCACATAATCAAAGGGGCCAAATCTACATGGTCTAAGGTTGAACTAGAAGAAAGCTCCCGATACGGTGACTTTCAACAGTCCTTTCTATACATGAATCGGGGAGTCTTTTGTTTCAAGCATGCAAGAAATGGAGGTAGGAGATAAGGAATTAAAATATAAGAAAACCCAAGTGTGTTAGGTGCAAGAAGAGAGAAGGGGAGGTATGTAAATGTAAAAAGAAAGCCTACCTCGTCTTCTTCTTGTTTTGTTTGCTTTGTTTACTTTGCTTTCCTTGACTCTTAAGAGCTTCCAAGTTGCAGCACTTAAGTCTTGAATGGAGGCTTTGAAGGCTTATGTATGAGTGTATGGATGTTAGAGTTTTAGTGTATGGAGGCTAGGGTTTGAGGAGACTAAAGAGAGCTAGGGTTTGGAGAGAGTTCGAGCTTTGTAATTCAAAAAATTGAGTTTCCGCACTGAGTTTGTAGACCCTCTTCACCCAGGGGGAGGATCTGTATTTATAAACACAAGACTAGCCTGGTGCTTGTTGTAGTGGCGCTAGAGCAAAATACCTACTGGCGCCACTAGGAGTGGTGCTAGCCACTTAGAAAAGTTTTAAGCGCGGCAAGAAATGTATCTTTCAACCCTTGATATGGAAGCCAAAATATTTGGGCGCTTGTACTAGTGGCTATCATGCAATTTTTGGCTTAGCTCCACTAAGAGTGACTTTGAAAAGTCTGAAAAATTTTATGGAGGCCGGTAATGATCCGAAAGGGCGGAAATGGATAGAAACCCTTGAAATAGTGTCCCGAGGGTAACGGGCTTGAAAAACAATGTCGAGATTATTGAAGTGATCGGTCAAGCCTTTAGGGGCAAAATGGTCAACTAGACCAAAAAACCATCAGAATGGACTTCGAATGTCTCATGAGAGTACTTGAAAGTTGGAAACACTACTTATAATGTTCTGAGGAATTGCTAGTTTGATACTCAGAGCCTATGTGATTGGAAAAGGTGATTGGCCCACTAGGGGCAAAACGGTTATTTTGCACCGAATTTGCCAGAATAGACTTGAAATGTTCCAAAAAGGTGCTAGAAGATTGAGAATACTACTAGAAGCATCCTCATGAGATAACCGGTTTGATGCTCAAAGCCTGTGTGGTTCCCAGAGGTACTCAAATGCCTAGAGGCAAAATGATCATTTTTACCGGATGGTCCCGAAATTGGTCCGGAACTGACTGGAAGGCACTTGAACATGTTGGATTGTCTTTGGGACAATCTTGGAAAGGTGAAATTATTGCTCTGAGGACTTAGGTACTTTTTCAAGAAGCATGCCAAAAAAAGGCCTAAGGGACAGTTTGATTATCTTTCACCAGAGTGAGCTAGTAGGCACTGGGGTTGACTCAGGCATTAAGTGTTTCCGTCACTCTGATGGTTGTGATATTTGCAAGTGTTTTCGCCACTCTAACAATGAGTGGTCATTCTGGAGACTGATTGATCTCGGGAAGCTGCTAGGTAGACTTATTGTCTGAGGAATCAACTTTCTCGAAAAATATGTTGAATAACAGATATTTTACATTGGTGGGCTAGCAGGTGCCAAAGGTGAATCATTGTACCATCTCAAGGACTTGGGTTCCGTCTCGGTTGATAGGTTTGAAGTGACTTACCGTTCTGAAGAGTTTTTTTGAAAAAGCATGCCAGACTAGATAGTTTTACTGCCTGAGGGATCGACTTTCTCAAAATTCGTACTGGATTTAATCTAGATTGGAATTGGATTTGAAATTGAATTTGAGATTGAAATGGAGACTTACTGTCTCTAGGAAGACGTGCCAATTGAAAACAGACCAAGCAAATTAAGGTGCTTATAAGTCTTGATCGATTAGATTGAGTCTGAAAAATTGATTTGGACTTAAATGTGTCTGTGTCAGTTTTAATACGAGTCCAGACGGACCAAAGATTGCTGAGCAGGCAAATTAAGGTGCTTATAAGTCTTGATCGATCTGGATTTGGTCTAGATTTCTGTCCGAGGAATTGGTACTTTCTTGGTGGACAGATTTGAAAGGGTCTTACTGCCTTGAGGGATAAACTTTCTCAAAGGTCGTGCCAAATTGGGACAATCTTCCGTTCTTGAGGGGTTTGTGCTTTCCCAAGGAACGTGCCGGACTTGGATGGTCTTCCATTCTTGAGGGGTTTGTGCTTTCTCAAGGAACGTGTCGAACTAGTGGACATTTTACATTGGTGGGCTAGTAGGCATCAAAAGTGACCTACTCTTTCACCTAGGGGACTTAGGTACTTTCGGAAATGAGTGTGAAAGGTACTTTACCAATCTGGGGAATGAACTTTCTTGGTGATCATGTCGTACTGGGTTGAATGGTCTTACTGTCAATGAGGGATCAACATTCTCGAATGACAGGACTATTGGATTTGACTTTGAATTTGAATAGGCTTATCGTCTTATGGAAGATGTGTCGGGCTAGATTGGATTGACTAATGCACCAGGGGCATTCTGGTCATTTTGCCTCTAGGCCCGCAAAGCGATTGACAGATCGGATTGGATTTGAAATGCCAGTTTGGGCTTGAGTATGCTTGTGTTGGTTTGTAAGTGCTTCCGGTCAGACTGGAAATCGCCGAGTGGCCAAAATTTGGTGCTAACAACAAGTCTTTCAAGAACTTGGTATAGGAAGGTATTTGTTTGATGGCATCTAAGATAGGAATACTGACTCGAACCTCATTAAATATATTATAGATTTTAGAGTTCAGAGACACTTTCTTAGGTTTAGTCAATCTATGAGGAAACAGGGCGTGTTTCAAATCTTCAATTCCCACGCCTTCAAATGCATCAATTAAGTTTTTAGATAGGTCAAAATGCTTCTAATTTTCTTTTTCTTCACTCTCATTATTTTTCTCAGTCTTTTCTCTCTCTTGTTTATGTCCTAACCTTGTAGACTCATCCTTATTCCCTTAGTTGTTTTCTTTAGGAGTGATGCTTTTATTTATTTGTTTTCTGTTCCTAAGGGTAGTGATGGCCTGAACCTACTCATGTGTAGTGTCAACGTAATTTGTAGGTTTCGGGTTTGGTTGGGGTTGGGCAAGAAATCGCCCTTGTGTCTGTTGAGTTATCAACATTTTATAGATGTCTTTGACTATAATGTTGGTTTTCCCTTGCGATTGTTCTAGATTTGTGACCCTAGTTGTGAGTGCTCTCAAATCATTGGTCACTTGGTTGTCCTCATTATTTCTCCTATGAGGAGGTTGGTATTGTGCCTGTTGATGCACGTGTGATTATGGTATCGGTTGTGTGGAATAGGACATTGGTTAACCTTGGAAAGTTTGTGGTGGTGATTAAAAGGATTATGGGGGTTGTTGGAATGGTTGAGGGTTTTGAGAACCCTCTTGTTTCCATCCAAAATTAAGGTGATTTCTCCAACTCGGGTTATATGTATTGGAGTAGGGATTATTCCCACTCCTGTGGTTTTGGTAGGCCCCTTGAAATTGACCAACTGTATTTACTTGGCCATGAAGTGCTTCCCTTACCCCCAGTATAACTGGACATGATGCAGTGTCATGATCCAGTGTGTCACAAACTAAGCATAGTGGGGGGGTTGCAACCGGTACGGCTATGGTGGCCTTAGAAGTTTCCAAAGCCTCTAATTTGTGTATGAGTGACATGACTCAAGCTTGTAGGTCTTCTACTTCCCATAATTGGTGTTTGACTCTAACATGTGTGGTAGTGAGTTTGTTTATGGGATTTTGAGTCCCCGTACTAGCCCAATCTCTTGTCAAGTTGGCTGAATAGTCGAAGTAATTGTATGCCTTTATAGGGTTTTTGTCTGGATAGATTCCCACGCACATAGATTGTACAAACATCTTCAATTGAGGTCCTTGAACCTATCCCAACGTTGGAGGAAAGTCTCCCACTAACAGTTGCAAATTGAGAGATGACACGTCGTAGTGCCTCGGTGCGATTTTCAAGGAAGATCTTTTTCAAGAACTCCCCTTAAAGTGTATTCGATGAATGTATAGACATAGGCCTTAGTAAATTAAACCACATCTTGGCCTTGTCATTTAGAGTGAATGGGAAGAGTTTTAAAAGTAAAACCGCTCGAGGACATGCGATGTCTTGAAAAACGGAGCATGCATTCTCAAAGTCTTTGATATACATTGCTCTTAATCAAAGCCATAAAATTGGAGCATGGCTTTTAGCATTCCTAGTTTAACATTTAGAGTAGTTTGATGTGCAGAAAGTACTATGGAAGATGTAGGTGTTTGCCTTAAAGGGTTCATGTAGTCCCTCGTAGTACAGTTTTGGGCTTCTGCTTCCCCAACGTTGCTTCCCCTTTCATGGCTATTGTTTTGGCCAGTGTTTCTATTTTGTCCATTGTTTTCACTTGACAGGACATGTCCCAGTGGATTGTTAATGTTTTCCATAGGTATGGGTCATGAATCAACTAGGGAAAATTGAGGTAAGTCTGTTGGATTCAAACGAGTATGTGATAAAGTTAAATAACCCGGTGGGAGGTTATATAAAGGGTCGACTCTACAAAGACGATGGGTGTGATCTCTAAAGAATAAGGACATATAAATGTAATGCACACATAAATAAAGTCTAGTCCTTCCGAGTCTCTAATCTCCACAAAATATCAACTCTGTTGCCCACAAGAAATTTAAAAGCAACCCAACCGATCCTCCAATCTTTGTATACAAGGCAAAATACTAATAAACACTTAGCACATAGCCTAAACGCCGCTAATTTTGTCTCCTAATTACAATATGCCTAGACCCCTGAAAAGAAGAAAAAACAAATAAGCTCCTAAGATTCTAACACAAAAAAATGAAGAGAAGTTACCGCATGGCCTTAGCCGACGATTCCTCCATGGTTGTAGGTTGATAGTGAAGCAGTCCATTGAATTTGGCGTTGACTGAGGTTCGTGTTCTAGCAAGCCTTTTGCGGTCACTTGTGTGAAAGCAAGCATCCCCGGCAATGGTGCCAAAAACTTGACTTGCACCAAACGTGTGCTTGAGATAATCCCAAGTGTAGAATGGCAAAGTAATATATATGCAGAGTACGAGATCGTTTCCACGAGGAGCAGTTTACACAGAACCAAAAGAACTAGAATAACCCTTTCAATCGCTCACAAAAATCCGTATAAATTGCTTCTAAAAGAAAATAAAATTTTGTTTGTTTTGAAAAAAAGTCTAATTATCTAAACTAGCTAGCAAGCAAAGATAAATAACTTAAACAAGGTTTGATTGAAGTAATGAGAATAAGTCTTGGGATCAATCGATCAAAACAATTGTGTCTCTTGAAATTTCAAAGGAGATAGTTTTGTAACTCAAATCCTTCGACTAAAACACAAGTCTCGGATTCAAAAGATCTAGCGATAGAAACCATGTGTTCTTCAAAACTTTAACTTCTAGATTAAGCCTAGTTGTTAGATTCAAGGACGACTACCATCGATTCATGCCATGCATATACTTAATACAGATTCACGCATAAACATTACCAAATATAATCAAACATCTAGGTTATAAAAGATTTCTAGAACGAAGAAGAAAAAGAAAGGCAAAAACAAAAAATTGAACTTTGAAACCCAAAATCTCACCTCCTTGTTCATTCAAGACCTTCAATTGGTCTTCACAATCGATACTGAGATAAAAAGATTTAGCTACTCATCTCCATCTGTGAAAAACTCAAAATAATTGAATGAATACTGAAAATTTAGATTTAGTGCGAAGAAACGAAAGAAATCTTGAATTGAATGTAAGGAATGTAGAAAACTTATATTGAAACTTGTATTGAAATGAATCCGATTACAAGAAAGCGACAACCTAACAAATATAAGTTATTCTAGTATAAAAACTATAAAAACTCTCTGCAAAGTCCTCCTCTCTCAAATATAAACTAAGTAGGTATTTATAGGGATCATAGGCCAAACCCTAGAAATATTCTAAATTTTTGCCTTACCGTTTAAATTGCGAAACGGGTGTTCGAACGCCATTGTTAATTCTTCTTCACCATTTGAAATTTGGAAAATGACGTTCAAACGCTAGGCTTAAATTGATTTTGATTGCTCTCTAGCTATTCGAACACTGGGATTGGGCATTCGAATGCTAGGCCTTTTTTTTTTTTTTTTCCTTTTTGGTTTTTGTTTTGCCTCTTACCGTTCGAACGATATACTTGGTGTTCGAACTCTGGAGGCCTTTTTCACCCTTTTTGGTTTCAACTTGCTTGAGGCTATTGGAGTCAGAATTCGGCGACTCTCATTAGACGTAAGCATGTGTAACTTGAAGCAAGCCTTCCAATAGCGTATCATTTATCCCATTATGAGATAGTAAAAACTTGCACGTTTCCTGATACGGGGCCCCGACAACATTCCTTAACAAGCCATGTCCATAGACCGGATTACTTTTTTGACTCCAAATCAACTCCCTTAGCTTTAAATACTTGTAATATGATTAAGTATGAGGTTAAACACAATATATAGGAAAGAGAATGTAGCTAACCTGAATCTATGGCTAGCAATTATCGTTTAGCGGTGATAGATTATGCTCATATAGTCTAATCATCATCATACTCTCATCATCATCAACACTCATTATGTTTCCAACTAGTAGTTTTTTCTTCACAATGTCTCCCTTGATTTTGATGAGTTGGGAAAATTACGGCATATGAATTTAGATGGCATAAATTTAGAGATGAATCTTGCCAGAAGTTGAGCAAAAGACAAACCTTGCACTAGTGGAGTGTAGGCCTAAGAGTCTACGATGCTTGAGTCAGAGAATGTTTTGCATATTGAAGTAGCAAAATTTGCTTAGGGTTTTGTATATACCTTTCCCTTTGTTGTGATTCCCTTGGTGCAATTAAGGGGTTGGTCATTGGGTGTTGATTCCATAATCATAGCCTAGGTATTATAACATGAGGGATGTTGGGGTAGATGTGGAAACTAGAATTTTGTCAAAATCTAACTAGCTTCAAACCCCCCCCCCCCCCCCCCCCCCCCCCCCCCCCGGGACTAGGATTCATTAGGGCCAAGTGCCAAGCCACTTAGACTGAGCTGCCTTTTTCTAGTTGAGTCTTATTTCACATCAATTACCATTGTTATTGCTTGTTGCCCTTGTGCGGTTTACTAAGTAAATTAATAGGTGATGAGTTGAGGTCAATGTAATAGGTAAGACGAGGATTAGGATTCTCTTCATTTTATGGTTGAAATGGAGATCTCCATTTCATTGGTTCAAGCATTGATATATCAACTAAAATAAAAATCAAAGGTTCAGATATCATTTTCCAAACTATATCTTACTCCTAAATTAGATTCTCTACTGATGACATAATTATATAAAGTTGCTCAGATGATAATAGTTTTTTGAAACTTTAAAACAAGTGGCAACTTTTGATATTCGGCTCAAATCCAAGTTCATGTAACTATAAGGATTTCAATTTATAGTTTTTTGCATTTCTTGTGTGCTTTCAAGTTATGGGCTTCTTCTAGCTAATAGATCAAATGGCTCGTGGGGCTATGTTACTTAGAACATGGATTGGTCCGGTACGAGAATCAGGAATGAGAACATGAAACACTATATGATTTAAAATGTGATACGATAATGGTAGACTTGTGTAGATTATAGTATTAGAACTTAAAATACTTCTAAATTTGAGAGCATTTTCTTTTAATAATTAAACATTCAATAAAATATAACTTATTAATCTTCAAATTAATCATATAAAAATACATTTTTAGAGACTTTGCAGTCCATTTATGTTTCAGTAACACTTCTTGATCATTGGTTTAATATAATAGTTACATGTACAACAAATATCATATATTGCTACGAAATTTATCGCGACGAAATTAAATTGGTCACAAAAAGTACACTTCTTGTGACGAAAATGTATTTTGTTGCAATAAGTCATAATTTAGGACAAACCAAAATTTTTTCACAATAGTTCGTCACAATACATTCAAAATTGTGACAAAATTAAATTTCATCATAATAGTTTATCACAAATGCTATGGTGGGGACTTTTCTCGCTGGCAGGAACAAACAATTTTTACAAAAAACATTACATCACAATAAATTTGTCATAAAAGGTTTTGTTTTTACATATAGGGATGAACCTCCTAGTCACAATAAGTAACACTTAATGATACAAACTGGTTTGTCACAAAAAGGTTTAGTTTATAAAAATAGTGACAAAAACATTTCAACACAATAAATTTGTCAGAAAAATTAAATCTATTATGAAGAAATTTTTGTTGGAAACAT
Source organism: Euryodendron excelsum (assembly GCA_033060915.1). Classification (NCBI taxonomy): domain Eukaryota; kingdom Viridiplantae; phylum Streptophyta; class Magnoliopsida; order Ericales; family Pentaphylacaceae; genus Euryodendron; species Euryodendron excelsum. The sequence goes on along the minus strand of CM065391.1, from coordinate 7,652,073 downwards.
ATTGTGACGAAATATTTTTGTCATAATGTCTTCCTACGGAACGTACTTCTTGTGATAAAAGTATGCATATGATGACAAAATAATTTCTTTCTTGTGATGAAATATTTTGTCACTATTTGTACTGTTATTGTGAAAAAAAACCTTTTATCACCATATTTGTATGCTTATTGTGACGAGTTGCTATTTTTGTCACAATAAACTTATTATGACAAGCTTATTGTGACAAGCTAGTGACGAATTTTTTTTGTCACCATTAACCTTTTGTGATGAAAATTTGACTTTTTGTTAAAAAACAGTTTACAGCAAAAGCTCGAAGTTGTTGTAGTGGCGACATAATTGTTGACTCCATGTCTTAATTTGATGATAACAAAATATTTTGTTAAGGATCTAATGATTCTATTTAGTGTGCAGATTATTTTATGTTCTTAATCTCAATTGGATTATGACTTGAAGCTTGATATATATGGAGAATGACATCAAGACTTAGAAGCCTTCTTGAAGATCTGGAATTAAAAAGAAGATCGGCATCAAGAAAAAGGAAATCTACATCAAGTGTGATGAGATCGGCATCAAGTATTGATGCCCCACTTTAAAGACTTTGAAGATATCGTAGAAGAATAGAAGATCTAAACTAAAAAATAAGGGCGACATCAAGTACTAAAGTCTAGCTTAGAAATGCTGACACTTGATATCAGAAAAGGAAATCGGCATCAAGTACTAAAGCCTAGCTTAGAGATACTAATATTTAAGATTAGAAAAGGAGATCGACATAAAGTACCGACACTTTTTTGGAAGAGCTGACATCTTCTAAAGTAGGTCGGCAACAAGTGCTGACATCTACTATGTGACATGAGAAGGTGTAGAGATCAATTGAAGATGAGATCACAAGACTTGGATGCTCTCTTAAAGATGTTAAAGAAGTCCATGGTTAATGGAAGAAGATATGTTGGTTAAAGAACCCTACAAGTAAGCAAATTGGATTGATTTTCTCTCAAAAAGATTGAAGGTATTCTTGGAGATCAACAAGTTTTGGGAAAGTCATTTCAAGCTTTGGAAGCCTTATTACTAAGATCCTTAAAGAGCTTGATGATTTTGGAGAAGATTAAAGAAGTCTTGCAAGAGTTGAAGTCTCCAAGCAAAAAGAGTCAACTCCATGTTTTTTAGGAGTTGATACATCAGGACAGAGCCTTGGTGAAGTTTGCTAAAACACAAAAGAGTCAACTTTATGTTCTTCAAGAGTTGACACATTTGGACACAGGGTTGAGGAAGCTGGCTTCAGAACGAAAGGGTTGACCCCTTCAACAAAAGAGTCGACTCCTCACTTGTAATAGCTATAAATTTGAACGTTCTGTTAGCTCGATCTCGCATTAAATGCTCTCCTAACCACCACCAACGGTTAGAATCAATGCAAGGTTATATATACAAGATCCCCACAACATTTATATATAAGAATCTAAGAATTTAAGTACTGAACAACTGATTGGAAGTTGATTCTTTGAACATAACTGCTATATTCTCTTTGTTGGTGTCATAATCCTATCTTAATTATGTCGCGCCCAAATTTTTCGCACTCGAGGAATACTCACACAAGCGGAAAAAATGTTGTACTCTCTCGTTAGAACTCACCCTCCTAGAAGAATGAGTGCGACTAGGTTTGAATTGAAAAATTAGTTTGAATAAAGGGCTTTTGAAAAAGATTCAGAGTCGCCACCTAACTTGATTAAGGTGAGTTAGGTCACCTAAAAACTAAGAGTAATCCGAAGACTACACTTAGGGATTTTGGAAAACAATTTTGGAAAACATCCTCAAGAGAGGGTTTTTTAAGAAAAACAGGTTGTTTGGCAATCTTTGGAAAATATTTAGCCCTTTTTAGAAAAATAACTCCGTTTTGGTCTTTGAAAACAGTGATCCTAGGTTCGGAGGTTGGTTACGTATAGGGAAGACGCACTAAGCTATCACCCTACCCCACCCTTTCGGTACCTACATGTCAATCTACTATAGATTCACCCATGAGAGTCTTCAACTAATCCAATGTTCAATCCTATCCACTCTGAAAAAATAATGTTTGAAAAGAAATGATGCATGAGATGCAAGTGCAAAATAAGAGAGAGTTGGAGAATAGATTTGGAAATAAATTTGAAAAGAAATTGATTTGATTTGAAAGAGATTTGAAATTGAAAATTTTTGGAAATTGAAAGTAGAGATTTGAAAATAGAAATTTGAAATTGAAAATTTAAAAATAAATTGGAATTTTAGATTTGAAAAATGTGGAGGAATTTGAAATTTGAAAGAAATCATGACTGCACCCATGAGGGTGGAATTGAAAGTTTGAAAAGCGTTGTGACCGCACCTATGAAGGTTGCCTACGTATCCCTTTGGGGGAATCAGGTCAGTCATAGTTCGAACTGGAATCTGATTGAAAAGAGATTGATTTGAAGAGAGAGATTGGATTGGAAGAAAGAGATTGAATTGAAAATTGGATTTGATTTGAGATTAGAAGAGGAGATTGGAAATTGAAATTGAGAGGATTGGACTTGCTTTGGAAAGATTGATTTTAGAAAGACTTGATTTTGGAAAGGTGGAGGTTTAGGAAACCTAGACTTAAGAAAGATGAGACTCAAGAAAGACTCAAGAGTTTAAGAAAAATTGGATTTAGGAAAGGTTCGAATTAGGAAATGTTCGATTTAGGAAAGGTTCATTTTTGAGAAGTTTCGAAATTAGGAAAGTTTTCATTTTAGAAAAGCTTTGAAATTGGAAAGTTTCGAGTTTAGAAAGTTTTCCAAAAAGGAAAGGTTGTCAGATTAGGAAAGTTTCCAAATTAGGAAAGTTTTGAAAATCGAAAAGATTTGAATTTAGAAATGTTTTGAATTAAGAAAAGTTTAGTTTAAGAAAGGCTTAGAATTTAGAAAGTTTCGAGTTTAGGAAAGTTTTGAAATTAGGAAAGTTTAACTTAGGAAAGTTTTGAGTTAAGAAAGTTTTGAGATAGGGAAGTTTCAACTTAGGAAAGTTTGAATTTGGAAAGGTTTGAAAAAGAAAAGTCTTCGATTTAGAAAATGTTTGAATTAAGAAAGTTTTGAGTTTAGAAAAGTCTTAGATTTGGAAAGATGTTGAAGTTTTGGAAAGTTTAGAATTTGGAGAGATTTAGGTTTAGAAAGATTTAACTTGAGAAAGTTTAAAATTTAGAAAGTTTTGAATTTGGAAAGATTTGAAATTTGGAAAGTTTAGGATTTAGAAAGTTTTAGAATTTTAGAAGATCTTGAGATTAGGAAAGGTTTGAGTTTAGGAAAGATTTGAAAGCTTGGATTTGAAAAAGATTTTGGAAAGGAGTAGAATTAGGAAAGGGTTGAACTAGGAAAGATTTGAAAGTTGAGTTTTAAAGTTTAGGAAAGATTTTTATGTTTAAGTTTTGGAAACTTAAGATTTAGGAAAGTGGAAGTTTAGGAAGGATTTGAATTAGGAAAGAGTTGGATTAGGAAAGGATTGGATTTTGTTTCTAAAAGAGAAAGCTTGATTTTGTTTCCAAAAACGGAGGACGGGATCTAGTTTTCTAAACGGGAGATTTGATTTGGTTTCCTAAAGGGAAGATAGGATTTGGCAAGGATTTGGAAAGGGAGATTCTAGAAACTCTAGTTTTGAAAAATTATAGTTTCGACGTAGAAAATAGGTTTTGGAAACATGTATAGTTTGGATGTGAAAACAAGAGGTTTCGGAAACCTAGGTTTGGGGCAAAGTTTGAAAACCATGTTTTTGGGAAAAAGATTAGGGTTTCCTAATTGTGAGTTCTACGGCTTGACTTGGGCTCTAAGGAAAGAGTTTTTGGAAAGTGCGTTTTTGGAAACAAAGATTTTTGAAGAAAATCCTAGAGAGCAGTTTCTAGAAAGAAGATTTTGGAAAGAGAGTTTTTAGAAACAAAGATTTTTAGAAGGGAATCTTAGAGAGGAGTTTTTGGAAAATGTGTTTTTGGAAACATAGATTTTGGAAGGAAAATCCTAGAGGGGAATTTCTAGAAGGAAGATTTTGGAAAGAGAGTTTTTGGAAAGATTTTTGGGGAACGTTTTTAGAAAGTGGATTTTGGGGAGAGGATTTTGAAAAGGAGTTGAAAAAGGGAGTTTTGAAAAAAAATAGATTTTGGAAGGGAGTTTTTGAAAACAATTTTGGAGAGGAGAGTTTTAGGAAAGTATGTTGAAAAAGAAATTTTTAGGAAGAAAGAATTTTTGAAAATAGAGTTTTTAGAAGAAGTAAAAACATCTCACTTTCCTAAAGCAATTCTAACCATAAGAGAGCTAGAACCACTTTAGGAAAGCGGTTTTGAAAACAACAAGATTTGAAAATATGGACCGTATTGGTCACTTTTAATGTAACACTTTCCTAAAGCAACCCTAGCCATAGAAAGGCTAGAATCACCCTAGGATCGTGGTTTTGAAAACAAGTTTTTGAAAAAGAGATTTTGATGCAATTTTGAAAACAAGTTTGAAAACGGTTTTGAAAACGAGTTTGAAAACGAATTTTGGAAGATGCAAGACTATGATATGCACAATGCAATTTTGGGGTCGTGAACATACAAGGTTAAGGCTTCACCACATAATCAAGGGGGCCGGACCCACATGGTCTCTGGTTAGACTAGAAGAAAGCCCCCGACACGGTGACTCTCCAACAGTCTAATCCTAGACATGGACCGGGAGTCCCCTTGTTTCAAGCATGCAAAGAAAGGGGGGGAAAGAGATGGGGGATTAAAATAGAGAAAACTCAAGTGGGTTAGGAGAGAGAAGAGAGAGGGGGGAAGTACGAAAATTTAAATAGGGAGCCTACCGTATGTCTTGTTTATTTTGCGCGCTGTGTTGTCTTCAATCTTCGGTCTTCGTCTTGATCTTCTTCTTCAACCTTCAAGAGTTGTCTTCAAGCTTTGGATTGCAGCTCTTCAAGTCTTCAAAGGATGGCTGAAGGCTAGTATATGAGTGTATGGGGGTGTGTATGAATGTATAAGAGGCTAGGGTTTAGTGTAAGGTGGCTAGGGTTTGGAGAACCTAAGGAGGCTAGGGTTTTGGGAGTGCTCGAGCTCTGTATATCGAATTATATGATTTTTAGATTAAGTTTGCAAACCCCTTTCATGCTGAATGAGGCTCTGTATTTATAGAGGGAGGAATACACTGGTGCCTGTTGCAGTGGCGCCAGACCAAAATTCCTTCTCGCGCCACTAGGAGTGGTGCCAGGCCAAATATTGGCTTGGCGCCACTACTACTGGTGCCAGCCAATTAGGAAACTATTAAGGTCGGCAAGCAACGTATCTTTGACTAGCTTTGGGCGCCTGTACTAGTGACTACCATGCAATCTTTAGCCTGGCTTCATTAGAAGTGACTCCGAAAAGTCCGAAAATGATTTGGAGGAGCCGGGAATTACCCGGAAGGCCGGAAAGGAGCAGGAACACTTAAAATAGTGTCCTAGAGATATTTGACTTGAAAAGTGAGGATAAGATGTGTCGGAAAAGTTGACCGGGCCTTTAGGGGCAAAACGTCAATCAGACTGGGAAGCTGCCGGGGCGAACTCGGACTGTCTCGGAAGAAAACTTGGGATCTGGAAACATTATTTAGAATGTTCCTAGAGGTTGCCGGTTTGATTTCCAAAGCCGGCGTGGTCGGAAAAGGAGACCGGCCCACCAGGGGTAAACGGTCATTTCGCATCGGGTTGGCCGGAACTGACTCGAAATGATTCGGAAAGGTAAAAGGAGGTTGAGAACACTATAAAAAGTAGTCTCAGGAGGTTACCGATTTGATACCTAGAGCCAGTGTGGTCGAAAAAAGAGACCAGCCCACCAGGGGTAAAACGGTTATTTTGTACCGGGTTGGCCGGAACTGACTCGAAATGATCCGGAAAGGTAAAGGAAGGTTGAGAATACTATAACAAGTATTCTCGGGACATTACTGGTTTGATACCCAGAGCCGGTGTGGTTCCCGGGGCATTCGGATACTTAGGGGCAAAATGGTCATCTTGACCGGAAAGTCTCGGAAAAGGTTCAAGGGACAATTTGGTCATTTTTCACCAAAGTGGGTTAACAAACACTGGTGTTGACCTGGGTTTTGAGTGTTTCCGCTACTCTAACGGCGGTCGTCGTGACACAGGGGTTTGTTGCCAATTCCCTATATCGACCTATTTGTGAGTATTTCCGCTACTCTAATGGTTTTCTGAGTATTTTCGCTACTCTAACGGTTTTGTGAGTAGTTTCGCTATTCGGACCGTCTCGAGGAATAAACTGTCTCGAGAGAGGGATTGGAAAGGGGTCTTACCGTCTTCGAAAAGACGTGCCTGGATTGGAACCGTCTCGAGGAATAAACTGTCTTGAGAGTGGGATTGGAAAGGGGACTTATCGTCTCCGAAGAGACGTGCCTGGATTGGAACCGTCTCGAGGAATAAACTGTCTCGAGAGTGGGATTGGAAAGGGACTTATCGTCTCCAAAGAGACGTGCCTGGATTGAAACTGTCTTGAGAAATAAACTATCTCGAGAGAGGGAAAGGAAAAGGAAAGGACAATGCCCCTAAGGGCATTTTGGTCATTTTGCCTCTATTTGGGCCTGAGAGGCCCGCGAAGCGATGGACAGACGAGATTTGGACCTAGAGAATTGGTTTCGATTGGAATATGTCCACAATGACTTAAAAACAAGTCTGGATGAAGTGTAAACTGCAGAGCGGTCAAAAATGGGGTGCTTACAAATTAGATATCATTAATGTCACATTAGGTGAGGCATAATCACACAGGTCACCATATGTACAAACGACACCTTAACACACATTCTAAAAGAACATAGCGGAATATACACCAATGAGATATATAAAACAAGAACTTTCCTCACATACCATAATGGACCTCAAAAGTAAACCATAAACCACTTACATCATTACAAACTCAGGTAAATAACAAACTCCCATATCTCAAGCTAACACAAGGCAAAATATAAATACAAATCGAATACCAACGTCTTATGCAAATAGGATAAGAAACTGAAAATAAAGTAACAAGAGCTTTCCCAAGCCTCGAGACACAACATCCTAGCACCAACATGAATGCCACTGCGGCTATGACCAAAACTATAGTGAACCGAACTGCCATCTCCATGATACCTGACAAAGCAGACTATGTGGGTGTAAGCTAAAAGTCAACGCGCTCACGATAGATAATCAAACTTATAAAGAATAATATATACATAATCACAAAATCAGCTATCAATAGATAATCCACCACTCAGTGATATTTAATCATACAAAAAATACCAACATCAACGATATATAATCATCCTCTCATCACCATCAACAATATAATATGCTTCATAAAATAGAACATCTCTTGTGATGCAATACATGAAACACCCGAATGTGCACACGATTTAGATAGCACTGGCCCAACATATCGATGACTCGTTATCAAGGAATACCCACTGTGGCACACCTAGGCTAGTCTACTGTGACTAAGCCTTTGGTTAACCCACTGTGGTTAACTCTCTCCAGTGTAATGTACGGCATATAATATAGATGGTATGCAATGCCACCTTATATATATAATCACCAAAGTCTCTACATAACTCGTTATATATATAAACACCAATTTCACCTCATATATGATCTCCATTAACACATATGAATTCACCATCACCATACATATAGAAAACAAACAAGCCATTCGATATGAACATGACTATATTATATTCCCACCTGCCACTGCATACACACCTAATGAAGTTACTCCTTAGTTGATGTTGAAGGCAACCACCCAGACAAGCCCTAGCTCAGACTCAATGTCAATCAATGTGGTTATCCAAGCGTGCCAATCATCCCTATCAACCTAGGCATCAACAACAGTAGTCTTCTCCTCGGCCAGAGTAGCTCTTGTCGTCACCAGTTTAGCTTTCAGTCGTGACCCCTCAACTCCAGATTCAATCAGCGAGGCAACCTCTCACACGTCAACCATCCCAAAGGTAAGGCAAAGAAAAAGGGAACAAATAAGAACCCATCAACCCAAAGAATATGTAAGTAAGAGAGAGAGAGAGAGAGAGAGAGAGAGAGAGAGAGAGAAAGATGCACAAAAAAAAAGAGAATTTTCTAAAAAGGAAGAAAAGAATCTCAAGTTTCAAGTTGAAATGAATTTTCTGCACTATTTCTTCAAAAAGTTTCAACTTTCAATTTCAAATGATTTTTCTAAAATTTCACCTTCAAAAGATTTCAAATCTTAAGTGAAAATGAATTTTCTAAGTCAAAACAAATTTCCTAAGCATTTTGCTTTCAAAAAAAAAAAAAAAATTCAAAAGTTTAAAGTTTCAAGATAAAACGAATTTCCTAAACGTTTTACTTTAAAAAAAAAAAACATCAAAAGTCTCAAGTCAAAGTTAATTTTCTACATATTTCTAACTTCAAAGAAAAATTTCGAGTCAAAATGAATTTCCTATACATTTTACCTTCAAAGAATTCAAATTGTGAGTCAAAATAAAATTTCTACACATTTTGTTTTCAAAATTCAAGTTTCAAGTTAAAATGAATTTTCTACACATTTTGACTTCAAAAAATTTAAGTTTCGAATCAAAATGAATTTCTTACACGTTTTGATTTTAAAAGTCAAGTTTCAAATCAAAATGAATTTTCTATACATTTTGTTTTAAAAAATGTAAGTATCAAGTCAAAATAAATTTCCTACACAATTTGATTTTAAAAGTTAAATTTCAAGTCAAAATAAATCTTCTATACATTTTGTCTGTCAAAAATTCAAAACTTGAAGTCAAAATGAATTTTTTGTACATTTTGTCTTCAAAAATGTCAAGTTTTGAGGCTAAACAAATTACCTATACATTTTGCTTTTAAAAGATTTTCAATTTCGAGTCAAGATGAATTTTCCAAACATTTTGCTTCTACTCCAAGTTTCAAATCAAAATAGTTTCAAATTCAAAATCAAAAGTTCGTTTCAATATAAATATCCAAACTTTTCAATCAAAATCTATCTCAACCTTCTACTCCAAAAGATTTTTACTCCAATCAAGGTTTTCTAAAAAATTTTACTCCAAAAAGTCTTCTTCAAAATCAATTCCTAAAAATTCTCAAGTTTCCCAAATTCAAAATCCAATTTCAAATCTTCCAAAATATTTCCCTCAAAAGTTTTTACCCAAATTTCAATTTTCAAATTTCTTCCTAAATTCCTCTTCCAATAGTTTTAGGCTTCACCGAGTTTCTCGAGGCCTTCATGGCCAAAAAGGCCCTTCCCTCAATGGTTTTATATCTTTTCCCTTAAAAAAGATTTCATTTAAAAAAATTCTTTAACTCTTTCCTTAAATTTCAAAAAATTTCGGCAGAGTTTCATTTCAAAATGGTCCTGACAACGCTCAAGACACCACAACAAAACACAAATACTGCACTTCACAATATATCAACACGCACAAAAGAATCTGTGCACGTTTTCAAATTTTCAAAATTTCAAAGATGTGTTCTAATTTTTAAAAATTCAAAGATTTCTAAGATCATTGCAAAAGTTTTCAAAACCACTTCAAATGTTTTCTAAAATATTCTCACATTTTTCTAAGGATTAAAGTTAGATGTTTCCATCATTTTTCTAATTTTTCTTATTTTTAACCTATTTTTCTATTTTTTTAAAAATAAAAAATTCACAGGGTGTTAAAAAAAATCACGAAATTGCGTACAACTATTAAACACATTTTTCTTAGGCACATAGCATAAAAATATAGCTGAAAAACTCAATAGCCAAAGCTGTAGATGTAAATTTCCAATTACTACAGAAACTCTCTTCATAGAAAACATGTAAAACTATCTAAATTCAATCAAACAAGCACCACAATGAAAAAATAACTCCACCAAAGTGTTCAAATATGTCAAAGTATCAATTTTGACTATTTACACAACTTAAACGGAGTTCTATATATCAAAATCAACACAAAACAAAAAAAAAAAACTCACTTCTTGAAGTTCTCTGACAAAATCTCCTTCTATGGGGACTATTCTAGTGACGGTGACCACCCCCAGCACTTCTACGACAACCCCCAAAGTCACTCCTTCAATGCACTGATCTCTCTTCTTACAGAATGCTCGAAAGAGGCTATCTATTCTTCCCAAACCGTGAAACTTCAAATAAGAAGTTTTACTGGTTTTATCCTCAGGCTTGGCGCCACTAGTAGTGATGCCAAGGCATTTCTATACCTGGTGTCTGGCGCCACGTCTAAATTTTGAGCAGTTTTGCCCTTTTTCCCGCCAAAATCCAATTTCAAATGCCCCCTTGGGCCAGATATTCATTTTCAAAGTTCCAATCTTCAAAAATTTTCAAGGTCCATCCCTCCAATCGTCACACAGTGAATATGGAGCTTTTACTTTATCGTTTTCTGCCTTCATCAAGCAAAGATAAAGAAATAGGGGCAGCTATAAGCACCCTATTTTTGCACGCTCGGCAATCTCCGGTCCGACCAAACGCACATTTAAACTGACACACACATTCAAGTCAAAACCAGCTTTCCAAACTCAATCCAATCAATCAATCACTTCGTGGGCCAATTAGGCTTAATAGAGGCAAAATAACCAAAATACCCTTATGACAATATTCAGTCATACTCTAGTTGGCAAGTCTTTCTAGAGATGGTAAGTCCCCATTTCAATCTCAAATTCAATTTCAAATCCAACTCCAATTCAAACCAAATTCGGTGCGCCTTTCGAGAAACTTGACCCCTCAAGCAGTAAGACCATCCAGTTTGACACGTTTTTTAAAAAAAAACTACTTGGAATGGTAAGTCACTTCAAACCCATCAACCAGGATGCAACCTAAGTCCCCAAAATGGTAGAAAGGTCCACCTTTGGTGCCTACTAGCCCGGCAATGAAGAATGTCCATTATTCGGCATGTCTTTCGAGAAAGTTGATTCCTCAGACAATAAATCCACCTAGCAGCTTTTCGAGATCAAACAATCTCTAGAATGAACGTGAGCCATTAGAGTAGCAAAAACACTCGCAAATATCGCAACCGTTAGAGTGGCGGAAACACTCGCAAGTAGGTCGACATTGGGAATTGCCAACAAAACCCCTACGTCACGGGACCGAACTCGCCTCTTGGCTATGACACGTTTACTAAAGGACGAGATACCTTTGGAAACCAACTCATCATAGATCGTTAGAGTGGCAGAAACACTCAAAACTCAGGTAAACACCAGTACCTGCTAGCCCAATCTGGTGAAAAATGACCAAACTGTCCCTTGAGACTTTTTTGGCACGTTTCTCAAGAAAGTACCTAAGTACTCAGAATGATAAGTCCATCCTTCCATGATCATCCCAAAAATGATCCAGCCTGTTCAAATGCCTTTCAGTCGGTCCCGACAATTCCGAGACTATCTGGTCAAAATGACCATTTTGCCCCTAGACATCCGAGCGCCTTCAGGAACCACACTGGCTCTGGGTATCAAACCGGTTATCTTCCAAGAATGCTCCTAACAATATTCTCAACTTTCTAGTACCTTTCTAGAATATTCTAAGTTTATTCTGGTAAATCCAGTGCAAAATGACCATTTTGCCCCTAATGGGCCGATCGTCTTTTCCAACCACACCGGCTTTGGTTAACAAACCGAAAACCCCTCAGAACACTTTAGATAGTGTTTTCAACCTTCAAGTCCTCTCATGAGTCATTCTAGGTCTATTCCGGTAGTGCTCTGGTCTAGTTGACTATTTTGTCCCTAATAGCTCGGTCGACCATCTCGACACTGTTTTTCAAGTCCATCACCTCTAGAATACTATTTTAAGGGTTTCTACCCATTTCTGGCATTCTGGACCATTCCCGACCTCTTGGAATATTTCCGTACCTTCTAGAATCACTGCTAGTGAAGCTAAGCCAAAAATTGAATGGTAGTCAATAATATGGGTGCCCAGATCTTTTGCTTTGCGTATCTAGGGTTGAAAGATGTATTGCTTGCCGACCATAAAACTTTCCTAAATGACTGGCACCACTAGTAGTGGCACCAAGCCAAAGATTGGCCTGGCACCATTCTTAGTGGCGCCAGAAGAAAATTTACCCTGGTACCACTGTCACAGGCGCCAGGTCAATCTTCTGTCTATAAATACAGAGCCTCCTCCTGTGTGAAAAAGGTCCGCAAACTCAGTTCAAAAACTCTACTTTTCGAATTACAAAGCTCAAAGTCTCTCCAAACCCTAGCTCCCTCTAGTTTTCTCAAACCCTAGCCTCCATACACTTAACCCTAAGACCTATACACACTCCATACACTCATATATAAGCCTCCAAAGCCTCCATTGAAAATTCAAAGTGCTACAACTTGGAAGCTCTCTAGGATCAAGCAAAGTAAAGAAAAATAAAGCAATAAAATAAGAAGAATACAAGGTAGGCTCTCTCTTTATGTTTATATACTTCCCCACTCTCTTCTTTCTCCTAACCCACTTGGGTTTTCTTCTATTTTAATCCCCTATCTTCTTCCCCTCTTTCTTGCATGCTTGAAACAAGGGTTTCCCCAATTCATGTGTAGGAAGGATGGTTGAAAGTCACCGTGTCGATGGCTTTCTTTTAATTCAACCTTAGACCATATGGATTCGGCCCTCTTGATTATATGGTGAAGCCAACTTGTATGTTCACGACCCTACTTGCACTGTGCATATTATATTCATTTATCTACTTAAAATTGTTTTCAAAAAAGTTATTTCAATGTTTGCATCAAAATCATCTTTCAAACTTGCATTCAAAATCTCTTTTTCAAATATGTTTTCAAAATCACAATCTTAAAGTGATTCTAGCCATTCCATGGTTAGGGTTACTTTAGAAAAGTGTTATATTCATTGTGACTATCAAGGTCCATATTTTGGGTGAAAACCCTACATTGCTTTTCATCAAAATCATCATCTTAAGATGATTCAAGCCATTCTATGGTTAGAGTTGTTTTAGAAAAGTGTGATATTCAATGTAATCATATTGGTTCATATTTCAAATCTGTGTTATTTTCAAAACCACCAACTTAGAATGGTTCTAATCTCTTTATGGTTAGAATTGTTTTAGGAATGTGAGACATTCAAAAGATTTCAAAAGTCCATATTCAAGTTATTCTCTAAATTTCTTTTTAAACTCATTTCAAACTCTTTTCCAAAAGCTCTGTTAAAAAATTCACTTTCTAAAAAACTTTCTTCAAGTTTGCTTCCTAGAAACTCTCTTTGAAATGTCTACTTTCTAGAAACTCTTTTTCTTGGAGTCAAAATCAAGCCGTAGATTTCATGGTTAGGAAACCCTAATTCTCTTTCATAAAAATATGACTTCCTCTTTTGCTTCAAATTATAGGTTTTCAAAACTATTTTCTACATCAAATCTTCGATTTTTAAAACCTATTTTTCTACATAAAATCATAACTTCCCAAATTCAAGATTTTCAAAACTCAAACTTTTCAAGCCCATGTTAAATCCAATATTCCAAATTAGGAAACTAGATCAAATTCTTCAATTTTAGAAACCAAATCAAATAATCAATTTTTTAAAATAAAATCAAGTCTTCAACTTCAGGAAATAGGAATCAAATCTTTCTTAATTCAAACCATTCCTACTTCCAAACTTTCCTAACTTCAAACCTTTCCAAATTTTAACTTTCTAAATCTCAACTATTCAAATCTTTCTAAATTCAAAACTTTTCTAAGTTCATATCTTTCTAAATTCAAAACTTTCCTAAGTTTAGAATTTCCTAAAATGAAACTTTCTTAATTTGGCACTTTCCTAAAACGGAACCTTCCTATTTTGAAACTTTCCTAAATTCAAAGATTTCTAAAATCTAATCTTTCCTAAACCCTAACTTTCCAAGTCTTTTCAATTCAAGTCTTTCTAAATCAAATCGAATCTCTTTTCAAATCTTCCATAGATTCGAACCTTTCCTAATTTGAACCTTTCCTAAATCCAATTTTCTAAAATTGAACTTTTTAAATCTAAATCAAATCCTTTCAAATTCAACTACATGTTCCAATCTTAGGTAACCTAAACCCTAGGAGGCCTAAACACTAGTTCAACCCTAATCCTAAAGTTAGGAAGCTTCAACCCTTTTCTAAAACTCCTTTCTAAACCAAGATGGTTTTCCAACTTCAATCTAAGTTAAAATGTTTTCAAAACTCAACTCTATCTTTCCTATGTCAAGTCCAAGTTTTCTTTCCAAGTTCAAATCCTTTTTCAAGTCTAAGTTCAATTTCAAATCAAATCTCGATTTCAAATCTTCTATTCCAAGTTCAAATCAAATATTTTTCCAAATCAAATCTTTTCTAATCAAAATTTTCAAAAATCTAAAAATGTCTATTTTCAATTGGGCTTTTATCCAAACTACGACTGACCTGATTTTCAAAAAGGGATACATAGGCAACCCTCACGAGTGCGGTCATAACCTTTTTCAAATTTTTAATTCCATAATCTATTTCAGGTTTCTAATTCTAAAATCTATTTCCCATCTCTAATTTCTAAAACCTTCTTTTGAAATCAAATCAAGTCTTTTGAAATCTATTTTCAAAAATCAAAACCTTTATCTCTCACTTGCATATCATGCATCATGTTAAACTTATTTTTAAAATTATTTTCAAAGTGGATACAATTGTACATTTATTAATCAAATATTCTGAATGAGTGAACCTCAGGTGAATAGGCATGTAGGTATCGCAAGGGCAGGGTAGGGAGATGGCTCAGTGTGTCTTCCCTACATGTAATCAACATTCGAACCTAGATCACTATTGTCGAGAGACCAAAATGGAGTTATTTTCAAAAAGGGCTTAAATATTTTCAAAGGTTGCCAAACAACCTGTTTTCTTAAAAACTTTCTCTTGTGAAAGTTTTCAAAACCTTTTCAAAAACTCTAAGTGTAATCTTCGGATCGTGCTTAGTTTTAGGTGACCTAACTCACCTTAATCAAGTTAGGTGGCGACTCCAACCTTTTCCAACCATAATCAAATCAATTTTCAATCCAAACCTACTCACACTCGTCTTTCTAGGAGGATGAGTTCTAACGAAAGAGTACTGTGTTTTTCTCACTTGTATTTTTGAAGTGTGAAAAATCGGGGCACGACATTAGTGAAATGGCCTAAAAACATAAAGTTTTGCATGCAATATTCGAATCTATTAAATATACCATACCGAGGCCTTCATTGACGTGTGAAGTCTTAAATTGGTGGTGGAAGAGTCGGTTTATGGTTGGATGCTTCCCGACACTACTATGTGTGCGTATGGTGTTATGCAGGGGTTTTGCCGTTTAACTATGGTTTAAAGGAAAAAAAATTTCTATCCTAATTTTTGAGTGACAAAGGCTTTGATACTATTAAGGATGTAATGTAGTCAATTTAGAAAAATCACGGGTATTATAGTCTTACCACTTTTAGGAAATTTTGTTCTCAAAATTAGTTTCGAATAGGTGAGGGTACCTTGCTCTCATATCCATTTTTGTTCCCACGTTGCTTCTTCTTCCCCATGGTATTGCCATATTACCTTGACTAAGGGGATCTCTTTGTTTCTTAATACTCTTTATTCATGGTCCACTATTGTAAGCACCCCATTTTTATCCGCTCGGTAGTCTCCAGTCCGTCCAGACTTGTATTCAAGTCAATATGGACATATTTTAGTTCAAACCAATTTTCTAGATATAATCCCATCAATTGATTGCTTCGCAGGCCCATTGGGCTTAAATAGAGACATAATGACCAAAGTACCCTTGAGGCATTGTTCGGTTCAATTCCAGTGGGCATGTCTTTTCGAAGACAGTAAGTCCCTGTTTCAATCTCAATCCAATTTCAAGTCCAATTCCAATTCCAATTAAATTAGGCACGCCTTTTGAGAAAGTTAATTCCACAAGGCGGTAAGTCCATCCTGTCCGGCACATTTTTTGAGAAAAATCTTCAGAACGGTAAGTCCCATCAAACCCGTCGACAGGGATGAGACCCTAAGTCCCCGAGATGGTAGAACGGTCCACCTTTGGCGCCTGCTAGCCCGCCAATGAAGAATGTCTATTTCGGCGTGCCTTTCGAGAAAGTTGATTCCTCAGGCAATAAGTCCATCCAGCAGCTTCCCAAGATCAGGTAATCACTGGAATGATCACGAACCGTTAAAATAACAGAAGTACTCATAAACATCGCAACGTTAGAGTGGCAGAAATACTAGTAAACAGGTCGACATTGGGAAATGCCAACAAACCCCTATGTCACGAGACCACCGTCAGAGTGGCGAAAACACTCAAAACCCAGGTCAACACCAGTGCCTGCTAGCCCACTCTGGTGAAAAATGATTAGTATGCCCTTAGGCTCATTTCTGGCATGTTTCTTGAGAAAGTACCTAAGTCCTCAAAATGGTAAGTCCACCCTTTCAGGGTCGTCCCAAAGATGATCTGGCATGATTAGGTGTCTTCCAGTCGGTTTCAGGCCAAATCCTAGACCCTCCGGTCGAAATGACCATTTTGCCTCTAGGCATCCAAGCACCCCGGGAACCACACCGGCTCTGGGTATCAAGCCGGTAACCTCCCGGGGATGTTTGTAATAGTATCCTCGGCCTTCCGACACATTTTTGGATCATTCCGAGTTAGTTTCAGCAAACCTGGTATAAAATGACCGTTTTGCCCTCAGTGGGCCAATCACCTTTTCTAACCACACCGGCTCTAGGAATCAAATCAGTAACCTCCTGAAACATTTTAGGTAATGTTTCCAGACCTCGAGTCTTCCTCCGGGACATTCCAAGTCCAACACGGCAACTTTTCGGCCTGATTGACCGTTTTGCCCCTAATAGCCGAGTCAACCCTTCCAACAAATCTTGACATCACTTTTCAAGTCTACTACCTCCGAGACACTATTCTAAGGGTTCCTGTCATTTTCAGCCCCTTCGGGCCATTCCCGGCCCTTTAAGTCATTCCCGGACCTTTCAGAGTCACTTATTGTGAAGCTGGGCTTAAAATTGCGTAGTAGTCACTACTACAGGCACCCAAATCTTTGAAAGATACGTTGCTTGCCGACCTTAAAAGTTTTTTAAGTGGCTAGCGCCACTAGTAGTGGTGCCAAGACAAAAAATGGCCTGACACCACTCCTAGTGGTGCCAGTAGGATTTTTGGCTTGACGCCACTACATCAGGCGCTAGTTCAGTCTTCTATCTATAAATACAAAACCTCTTCTAGCGTGTAAAGGGTCCGCAAACTGAGTCCAAAAATCCTGCTCTTCGATATACAGTGCTTGAAATCCTTCCAAACCCTAGTTCTCTTTAGGTTCTCCAAACCCTAGCCTCCATATACAAACCCTAGCCTCTATACACTTAACCCTAGCATACATATACTCATATACACTCATATACTAGTCTCCAAAGCCTCCATTGAAGACTTGAAGTGCTGCAACTTGGAAGCTCTCGAAGACCAAGCCAAAGCAGGCTTTCGAAGACCGAAGTAAAACAATGCAAAGCAAGCAAGTAAAACAAAGAAGATACAAGGTAGGCTTTCTATTTACGTTTACTCAATTTCTTCCCTTTCTATTCTCTCTCGTAACCCACTTGGATTTTCTTCTATTTTAATCTCCATCTTCTACTCTCCTTTTTTGCATGCTTGAAACAAGAGATTTCCTGGTTCATGTGTAGGATTAGGCTATTGAAAGTCACCATGTCGGGAGCTTTCTCTTAGTCTAACCGGAGACTACATGGGTTCGGCCCCCTTGATTATGTGGTGAAGCCTTTAACCTTGTATGTTCACGACCTCAACTTGCATTGTGCATATCATGATCATGCATCTCTCCAAAAATTGTTTTTTCAAACCTTGCATTAAATCTTCTTTTTCCAAACTTGTTTTCAAAATCACAATCCTAAGGTAATTCTAGCCTTTCCATGGTTTAGGGTTGCTTTAGGAAAGTGTTACATTTAAAGGGACCAATATGGTCCATATTTTCAAATCCTTGTTGTTTTCAAAACCACAATCCTAGAAGGGTTCTAACCTTCTTATGGTTAGAATTGTTTTAGGAAAGTGAGATATTTTTAAATATTTGCAAAAGTCCGCATTCAAATCCTCTCCAAAACCTCTTTTTTTGAACTTACTTTCTAAGAATCTCTTTTTTCAAAATCTCTTTTCAAACTCTTTCCAAAAATCCCTTTTCAAAAACTCTCTTTTCAAGTCTACTCTCTAAAATCTCTTTTCCAACATACTTTCTAAAAACTCTTTCCAATTTTCTTTTCAAAATTGCTTCTTAAAAACTCCTTTCAAAAAATCTATTTTTCAAAACTTCTTTTCAAACTCCTTTCCAAAAGGCCTTCTTCAAAATTCACTTTTTAAAAACTCCTTTCTAAGATCTCATTCCAAAAATCTTCCTTTCCAAAAAATTCGCTTTCTAAAAACTCTTTACCTTGGAGTCCAAGGCAAGCCCTAGAACCATGATTTGGAAACCCTAATTTCCAACTTCCTTTACTACATCAAACTTTAGGTTACTAAATCCTATTTCCTACATCAAAATCATACATTTCCAAATCCTATTTTTTGTGCCAAAATCTAGGATTTTCATAAATTCATCTTTCCAATTTCTTGTCAAATCATATCCTCCATTTTAGGAAACCAAATCTAATCTCTCATTTAAGAAACTAGATCTAATCTACCGTTTTTGAAAATAAAATCAAATCGCTTCCTTTTAGAAATAAAGTCTAATCTTTTGTTTTAGGAAATAGGAATCACAATCTTTCCTAATACAATCTTTCCTAAACCTTAAGTTTCCAAAACTTAAACTTTCAAATCTTTCCTTAAACTTTAAGCTTCTTAATCTTCCTAATTTCATACCTTTCCAAATTTCAACTTTCCAAGTCTAAATTTTCAAATCTTTCTTAAACTCAAACCTTTCCTAATTTCAAGTATTTCTAAAATTTAAACTTCAAATCTTTCCAAAATTCTAAACTTTCTAAATTTCAAATCTTTCCAAATCCAAAACTTTCTAAATTTGAAACTTTCTAAATTCAAAACTTTCCAATTTCAAAACCTTTCCTATTTTAAACTTTCCTAATTCGAAATATTTCCTAAAATGAAACTTTCCTAAAACGGAACTTTCTTATTTTGAAACTTTCATAAATTTGAGATTTCCTAAATCCAATCTTCCTTAAACTCCAACTCTCCAAGTCCAACATTTGAGTCAAATCTTTTCTAAATCTCCTCCAAGTCAATTTCAAATCAATGTTCAATTTTTAATCGTCAAATCCACGTTCCAAATCAAACTCTCTTTCAAATCGAACCTTTTGTTTTCTATCGGACTCTTGTTCAAACTACAACTAACCTGATTTCCAAAAAAAAGGATACGTCAGTAACCCACATGGGTGCGGTCATAACTTTTCTTAAACTTCTAATTTCACAACCTTTTTCAAACTTCCAAATTCTATGATCTATTTCAAGTTTCTAATTTCAAAATCTATCTTCAATTTCGATTTCCAAAACTTTCTTTCCAATTTCAAATCAAGTCTTCTTTTAAAATCCATTTCAAAATCAAATCAAGTTGTTTGAAATCTATTTTCGAATCAATTCTTCTTCTTGCACTTGCATATCATGCATATGTCGATTTTCTTTCATAAAGTTCTTTCTAAAGTGGATAGTTTTGAACATTTATTAATCGAAGACTTTAATAAGTGAACCTAGGGTGAATAGACATGTAGGTATCGCAAGGGCGGGGTAGGGTGATGGCTTAGTGCATCTTCCCTACATGTAACCAACCTCCAAACCTAGATCACTATTTTCAAGGACCAAATGGAGTTATTTTAAAAAATGGGCTTAGATATTTCCAAAGGTTGTCAAACAACCTCTTTTCTTAAAAACCCTCTCATGAGGAAGTCTTCAAAATTGTTTTCAAAAACCCTAAGTGTAATCTTCGGATTGTGCTTAGTTTTAGGTGACCTAACTCACCTTAATTAAGTTAGGTGGCAACTCCAAATGTTTTCCAAAAGCCCTTACTCAAAATCAATTTTCAATTCAAACCTAGTCACACTCGTCCTTTTAGGAGGATGAGTTCTAACAAGAGAGTACTATATTTTTCTCACTTGTCTTTTTCGGGTGCAAAAAATCAAGGCGCAACGACTATCTTACTCGGTCCCTCATCGTAGGAATGATCAGGTTGTACCGCGATATTCTCCCATTGGACTACATGAATAGGGTTAGGGTGGTATTGTCTTAGCATAGACACATAGAATACATTATGTATTCAATCCAATTCCGAAGGCAATTCTAGTTGGTATGCCACTTGCCCAATTCTTTCTGAAATATGGAAAGGTCCAATAAATCGAGGACCAAGCTTTTTTTTCTTGCCAAAACGGATCACACCTTTATGGGGCATTACCTTTAAAAATACTTGGTCGCCTACTTCAAGGGTCGTTTACGTTGATCTGGATGACTCTTCTTTCGGCTTTAGGCAGCTCTAAGCCATTCTTATATGAGTCTTACTTTCTTTGTGGTCTCTCGAATGATCTTCGGTCCATATAAGAATTTGTCACCAGGTTCTAACCAACAGTTAGGCGCTTGGCAAGGTGTTAGCACCCCATTTTGGCCACTCGGCTATCTCTGGCCTAACTGGATGCACACTCAAACCAGCACAAACTCACTCAAGCCCAAACCGGCTTTCCAGATCCAGTCTAATCAGACAACCGCTTCGCGAGCCCACTAGGCGCAATAGAGGCAAAATGACCAGAATGCCCCTCGTGTATTAATCAATCCAATCCAAACAGGCCGTCTTCCATAAGACGATAAGTCTATTGAAATCCAAAGTCAAATCTATTTGTCCCGTCATTTGAGAAAGTTAATCCCTCATTGACGGTAAGACCATCTAATCCAACACGGCACGATCATTGAGAAAGTATATCCCTCGAATCGGTAAAGCCCCTTTCACACTCATCTCAAGAAAGTACCTAAGTCCCCCAGATGGAAGAGCAATTCACTTCTGGTGCCTGCTAGCCCGCCAATGTAAAATGTCCACTAATCTAGCATGTTCTTCAAGAAAACACAAATCCCTCAAGAACAGGAGACCGTCCAAGTTCTACACATTCTTTGAGAAAGCACAAACCCCTCACGAATGGAAGACCGTCTAAGTCTAGCATGGCCTTCGAGAAAGCGTATCCTTCAAGGTGGTAACACCTTTTCAAGCCTATTCACCGAGAAAGTACCAATTCCTCAGACAGAAGTCTAGACCAGATCTAAACCGGTCAACAACAACGCCTACTAGGCCGACCAGGTGAAAATGACCATTTTGCCCCCAGTAAGCCCGACATGTTTCTCGAGAAAGTACAAAGTCCTTGGAACGGTAAGACCACCTTCCAAAGCCATCCCTATATAGTCTGCCATGTCCAGTGTCATCCAGTCAACCCTGATGATTTCCCGAAGCTTCCCCAATCAAAATAACCATTTTGCCCTTAGGCATCCAAATGCCCTAGGAAACCACACCAGCTATAGGTATCAAACCGGTAACAACCTAGTCAACTCTGGTCAATTCCAGTCAACTCTAGTCAACCCCAATCAACTCTGGTCAACCCAATCAACCACGGTCAATCTTGGTCAACCCTAGAACTCTCGGGATAAGGTGATCGCGATTCAGTCACTCTCTTTAACCATACCAGCTCTGGGAATCAAACCAACAACCTCTGGGACACTTTCCAGAGTATTCCCTTCCATTTCTAGTTGGGCCCCATCGTCCGGCACCTTCCCTTTTAAAACCAGAACCTCCCTGCTCCACTTCGGGTGAAGCATGACCATTCCTTAGCCGTGCACCACTAATAGTGGCGCATAACCCCCCATAATCAGTTACAAATCAACCAGCCCCATATTCAATCTTTTTTCGAGCCAACATTAAATGACCTTGCGTCACTCTTAGTGGCGCATGACCAAGCATAAAGATTGGGCCACTAAGAGTGGTGCACAACCCCCCCTGTTTTTGCACTATAAATATAGGCTTCCCTCTCACTATTTGGGTCAAAAATTTTATCCAGAAACTCTCCCTCTCTATTCCAGACAACTCTCGAAGCCCTCTTTCTCTCTCTTAGTCCTGTCGGCTGAGTCCTAGTTTGAACTTCTGAAGCCCTAGCTTCCAAGCTCCACCAAATGTCTGCCCCACTGTCTGAAAGCTCTCGAAGTCTTCCCAAGTCCAAGGCCCTAGCTTCCATCAAAGAAAGAAGAAACGAGATAAGGTAATCCTCTATTTACCTTTCCTTATTCCCCCACTCTCTCTTCTCCCTCTGAACCCACTTGGGTTTTTCTCTTTTTTAATCCCTTATCTCTAAACCCTCCTTTCTTACATGCTTGGAACAAGAGGACATTAAGTCCATGTTGAGAGTGAACAAGAGGAGATTACCGATAGAGACTCTCTTCTTGGCCCTCACTTGTTTCATGGCATGACCTTAGGCCCCCCTTGCAATGTGGTGATACCTAACCTTGTACGTTTCATGTCATTATTATCGTCGTCATATATTTACATTCATCTTATTTCTCTACCCGTTAAAACCATTTTCAAAGTAGTTTTCTCAAAACCACAATTCTAGGTGGATCCTAATCCTTTTATGCTTAGGGTTCTCCTAGAAAAGTGTGACATTTTTAAATGGCTCCCGTTAGCCTACATTTGCTTCTTTTCAAAAACACGATCTTGGAATGACCCTAGTCTTTCATGATTAGGATTGTTTTGAGAAATGTGTGACATTCAAAACGACTCAAAAAGGTCTACATTTTTGGCCTCGTGCCTTTATTGTTTTCCAAAAGCACAAGCCTAAAGCAATTATAGCCTTTCTATAGCTAGAATGGTTTTAGGCAAAGTGCGATATTCTTTTGGATGTCTAAAATTCAAGTTAGGGTTTTAAGCCCTAAAACATGTTTTCAAATACTCGGTTTCCAAACCATTTACAAAACTTGCATTTGTTAAACCCTAGAAGTCCAATCCTAGGAAAATTCTATTTTTGTCCACTCGAAAACTTTCCTTTTCAAGTGAAAATCATACATTTTCAAACCCTCAAAATTCTCAATTTTCAAATCAATCGAAACTTTCATTTTCAAAATTTCCTTTTTTAGATCAATCAAATCAAAACCTTCTATTTCAAATCCCTCAAATCACTCCTTTTTAAAACCTTCAAAATTTAAAACCCAAATAAACTCCTTCCATTTTGGAAACAATCCAAACTTACCTTTTTCAAAATCAAATTAGATCATTTCAAATCAAATCTCCATCTTCCTGAAAAGGACACTTTTCAAAAATCTAATCTTCTTGAAAAGGAAACATTTCCAAATCCAATCTTCTTGAAAGCAAACATTACCAAATCAAATCTTTCTGAAAATGAAACATTTTCAAACTCAAACTTTCATGAAAAGAAAACTTTCTAAAAATGAAAACTTTCTAGAAATAGAAACCCATTTCAAAATTGCAACTCTTTCGGACTCCTATCTGAATTACGGCTGACCTAATCCTCTTTAAGGAGGTACGTAGGCAACCCTTCATGGGGTGCGGTCACAACCCTTTCCAAATTCTCAATTCCATAACCATTTTTCAAACTCAATTTCTTCTTTCAAACTCTTTTTCAAACTTTGTTTTCAAAAGTTTTCTAAGTGGATAACATTAAACATAGGTAACCAGTGAGTCATAGTTAGGTGAGTAAAAGGTGAATAAACATATAGGTACCACAAGAGCGGGGTAGGAAGATAGTCTTAAGACATCTTCCCTACACGTAACCAACCCCCAGGCTTAAGAATCTCTATTTCAAAGACCAAAATCGGAGTCAATTTTCAAAAAAAATTTTCAACATTTTTCAGGTTGTCAAACAACCCTACCTTCTAAAGCCCTCTAATGAGGATGTTTTTCAAAAATCTTTTCCAAAACCTAAGTTTAACCCTCAGGTTTTACTTAGTGTATATGACCTAACACATATTTAAATTTGTTAGGTGGCGACTCCAAAGACCTTTTCAAAAAGCCCTAATCAATTCCATTAAAAAAATTCAAACCTCATCGCATTTGCCTTTCTAGGACGACGAGTTATAATACGAGAGCACCATACCAAATTACCCCCCCCTGGGGCCAAGAGGGCCCAGCGTTTGGAAACGGGACGCGACACAAGGTTGCCCATATAGTGCTTCATATGGGGCCATTTCTACACTTGGTAAATGTTGTTGTCAGTCAATACTAAATGATCACTCCAAGTTCCTTGAAAATCCAACACACAAGAAGCATATCCTCTAGGATTTAGATAACTCTCTTGGATTGACCATCCGTCTGTGGGTGGTAAGCCGTACTCATGCGAACCTGGATTCCTAAGGTTTTTTGTAAACTTTGCCAAAGCTACGAAGCAAACCTTGGGCCGCGATCTGATACAATGGTTCTAGGCACTCAATGCAATCATAGTACCTCCTTTAGATACAATCTACTCAGAGTACTAAGGTTGTCGATAGACTTAATAGGCAAGAAATAAGCATTTTTTGTCAACCAGTCTACGATTACCTGTCACGTCCAAATTTTTCGCACTTGAGAAATACACACACAAGCAGAAAAAATATTGTACTCTCTCATTAGAACTCATCCTCATAAAAGAATGAGTGCGATGAGGTTTGAATTAAAAATTGATTTGAATAAAGGCCTTTTGAAAAACAATTTGGAGTCGCCACCTAACTTGATTAAGGTGAGTTAGGTCACTTAAAAACTAAGCACAATCTGAATACTACACTTAGGGTTTTTGAAAACGATTTCTAAAAATACTTCTTCAAAAGAGGGTTTTTAAGAAAATTGGTTGTTTGGCAACCTTTAGAAAATAGTTAAGCCCTTTTTTTAAAATAACACCGTTTGTTCTTTCGAAAATAGTGATCTAGGTTTGGAGGTTGGTTACTGTCACGCCCTATAACCCGGCCTATACGGATTTAGGGTACATGACCGGCCAGTAGCAAGGCTACCTAAGGCTGCATTACATAAACTGGTTGATCACTTGTGCATAATCATTTATAATGATGCATAATTGCAGAAAATAGAACTTTTAATAACTTGAAATCATGAACTGGGAGTTCGAACGCCCAAATGGGAGTTCGAGCTCCAAGAAGAAAATTCAAAAAAACCCTTCTTTGAGGGTTCGAACTCCCCCCGAGGGAGTTCGAACTCTCAGGCTTATTTCTCACCGTTTGAACTCCATATTGGGAGTTCGAACGCCCTGTTCTGGGCAGCACTCAAAACTTAAACAAAATACAACCAAAACTCCAAACACAACCAAACATTCCCAATACTCTTAGGGCTCAAAGATTAGCCCACAAGGATGATAATAACTCAAAATGGGGAAGAATCAAAACAAAGGAATCTAAAGAAGAAATTAAAACCCTAACATTTCATATATTTGGGGGTTTCAACCCCTAACTCTCCAATCCTCCAATATTAAGCTTCTAGCCTTTAAATTCAATGTAATTGGGACTCAAGGAGTTGTAAGCACCCCATTTTTGACCGCTCGGCAGTCTACACTCCGTCCAGACTTGTTTTCAAGTCATTGTGGGCATATTCCAATCGAAACCAATTCTCTAGGTCCAAATTCCTCCTCTCCATCTCTTCACGGGCCTGTCGGGCCCAAACAGAGGCAAAATAACCAAAATGCCCTTAGGGGCATTGTCCTTTCCAAAATCTTTCCAAACCCACTCTCGAGACAGTTTATTCCTCGAGACGGTTCCAATCCAGGCACGTCTCTTTGGAGACGGTAAGACCCCTTTCCGAACCCACTCTCGAGACAGTTTATTCCTTGAGACGGTTCCAATCCAGGCACGTCTCTTCAGAGATGATAAGACCCCTTTCCAATCCCACTCTCGAGACAGTTTATTCCTCGAGACGGCTCCAATCCAGGCACGTCTTTTCGGAGACGGTAAGACCCTTTCCAGTCCCACTCTCGAGACAGTTTATTCCTCAAGACGGTCCGAGTAGCATAATTACTCACAAAACCGTTAGAGTAGCGGAAATACTAACAAATTATCAACCCCGTCCGAGTAGCGGAAATACTCACAAATCATCAACCCCGTCCGAGTAACGAAAATACTCACACCGTTAGAGTGGTGGAAACACTCAAAACCCAGGTCAACACCAGTGTCTGTTAGCCCACTTTGGTGAAAAATGTCCAAATTGTCCTGTGGACATTTTCCGAGACTTTTCGGTCAAGATGACCATTTTGCCCCTAGGCATCCGAACGCCCCAGGAACCACATCGGCTCTGGGTATCAAACCGGTAATGTTCCGAGAATACTTTTTATAGTGTTCTCAACCTTCCTTTACCTTTCCGGATCATTCCGAGTCAGTTTCGGCTAACCCGGCACAAAATGACCGTTTTGCCCCTTGAGGGCCGGTCTCCTTTTTTGACCACACCGGCTCTGGGTATCAAACCGGTAACCTCCTGAGATTACTTTTTATAGTAATCTGAACTCCCCTTTACCTTTCTGGATCATTCCGAGTCAGTCCCGGCAAACCCGGTACAAAATGATTGTTTTACCCCTGGTGGGCCGGTTTCCTTTTCCGACCACGCCGGCTCTGGGAATCAAAACAGAAACCTCTGGGAACATTCTAAATAATGTTTCCAGATCCCAAGTCTTCTCCTGGGATAGTCCGAGTTTGTCCCGGCAGTTTCCCGGTTCGATTAACCGTTTTGCCCCTAAGCGCCCGGTCAACCTGTCCGACCCATTTTGTCCTCGCTTTTCAAGTCAAATACCTCCAGGACACTATTTTAAGTGTTCCTGCACCTTTTTGACCTTCCGGTTCATTCCCGGCTCCCTCAAATCATTCCCGGACTTTTCGGAGTCACTCCTAGTGAAACCAGGCTAAAAATTGCATGGTAGTCACTAGTACAGGCGCCCAAATCTAGTCAAAGATACGTTGCTTGCCGACTTATAAAGTTTCCTAAGTGGCTGGCGCCACTAGTAGTGGCGCTAAAAGCAATTTTGCCCTGGCGCCACTGCAACAGGCGCCAGGTTTGTCCAACTTCTATAAATACAAAGCCTCATTCAACGTGAAAGGGGTCTGCAAACTGAACCTCAAAATCCTATATTTCGATATATAGAGCTCGAGCACCTCCTAAACCCTAGCCTCCCTAGGTTTTCCAAACCCTAGCCACCCTACACAAACCCTAGCCCCCTATACACTTATACACTCCCCCATGCACTCATACACTAGCCTTCAACCATCCTTTGAAGACTTGAAGAGCTGGCATCTAAAGCATAAAGACAATCCTTGAAGGTCGAAGAAGAAGATCAAGACGAAGACCGAAGATTGAAGACTGCACGGCGTGCAAAATAAACAAGACATATGGTAGGCTCCCTATTTAAATTTTCGCACTTCCCCCCTCTCTCTTCTCTCTCCTAACCCACTTGGGTTTTCTCTATTTTAATCCCCCATCTCTTTTCTGCCCTTTCTTTGCATGCTTGAAACAAGGGGATTCCCGGTCCATGTGTAGGATTGGGCTATTGGAGAGTCACCGTGTCGGGGGCTTTCTTCTAGTCTAACCAAAGACCACGTGGGTCCGGCCCCTTTGATTATTTGGTGAAGCCTTAACCTTGTATGTTTACGACCCCAAATTGCATTGTGCATATCATAATCTTGCATCTTCCAAAATTCATTTTCAAACTCATTTTCAAAATCGTTTTCAAACTTGTTTTCAAAATAGCATCAAAATCTCTTTTTCAAAAACTTGTTTTCAAAATCACAATCCTAGGGTGATTCTAGCCTTTCCATGGTTAGGGTTGCTTTAGGAAAGTGTTACATTTAAAGTGACCAATATGGTCCATATTTTCGAAATCTTGTTGATTTTCAAAACCACTTTCCTAAAGTGGTTCTAGCCCCCTTATGATTAGAATTGCTTTAGGAAAGTGAGACATTTTCATACTTTCCAAAAAAACTCTCTCTTCAAAGATCTCTTCCTAAAAATTTCTTTTTCAACATACTTTCCTAAAACTCTCCTCTTCAAAATTGTTTTCAAAAACTCCTTCCCAAAATCTGTTTTTCAAAACTCTCTTTTTCAACTCCTCTCCAAAATCTTTTCTTCAGAATCCACTTTCTAAAAACGTTCCCCACAACTCTTTCCAAAAACTCTCTTCCCGAAATTTTTCTTCTAGAAACTCTCCTGTAAGATCTTCTTTCCAAAATCTACGTTTCTAAAAATACACTTTCCAAAACTCCTTCCCTTTAAAATCTTTTTCCAAAAACTCCCTCTTCAAATTTACTTTCCAAAAGTTCCTCCCTAAGTCGAAAATTTTCCTAATTCAAAACTCTCCCAAAGAAAAACTTTCCTAATTCCAAAACTTTCAAAAAATGAAAACTTTCCTAAAATGACACTTTACTAAAATAGAACTTTCTTAAATCGGACTTTTCCTAATTCAAACATTTCTTAAATCCAATCTTCCCTAATTTCCTAAACCTTCCAAGTCAAGTCAAATATTTTCTAAGTCTCTTCTCTTTCCTAAGCCTAGGCTTCTTAAACCTCCATCTTTCCAAAACAAGTCTAAATCTCTCTTCCCAATTTTATCTGTTCAAATCACAATTCAATCTTTTCAAATTTCAAAATTCTAAATTCCAGTTTTCAGTCCTCTATTCAAAGTTCAATCTCTCAATTTTCCAATTCAATTTTCAATTCAATCTCTTTCTTCTAATCAAACATTCTATTTTCAATCGGACTCTTGTCCGAACTACGACTGACCTGATTCCCCCAAAGGGATACGTAGGCAACCTTCATAGGTGCGGTCACAATACTTTTCAAACTTTCAATTCCACCCTCATGGGTGCGGTTTCAAAATCTTTCCAAATCTCAAATTCTAATCTATTTTCAAAATTCCAATTTCAAAATTTCTATTTTCAAATTTCTACTTTTAATTTTCAAACTTTGCAATTTCAATTCCATCTCTTCAAATCTATTTTCAAATCAAATTAATTCCAAATCAATCTCTTCCCAAATCTATTTTTCAATTCTTTTTCCTTGCACTTGCATACCATGCATCATGTTATTTTTCAAACATTGTTTTTCTAAAGTGAAATAGGATTGAACACGAGTTAGTTAAAGACTCTCATAGGTGAATCTAGGGTAGATTGACATATAGGTACCAAAAGGGCGGGGTAGGGTGATAGCTTAGTGCATCTTCCCTACACGTAACCAACCTCCGAACCTAGGATCACTGATTTCAAAGACCAAAAGGAGTTATTTTTCTAAAAAGGGCTAAATGTTTTCCAAAGGTTGCCAAACAACCTGTTTTCCTAAAGAACCCTCTCTTGAGGAGATGTTTTCAAAATCGTTTTCCAAAAACCCTAAGTGTAATCTTCGGATTATGCTTAGTTTTTAGGTGACCTAACTCACCTTAATCAAGTTAGGTGGCGACTCGAAATCTTTTTCAAAAGCCCTTTATTCAAACCAATTTTTCAATTCAAACCTAGTCGCACTCATTCTTTTAGGAGAGTGAGTTCTAACGAGAGAGTACAACATTTTTCCAGCTTGGGTGAGTATTCCTCGAGTGCGAAAAATCTGGGCGCGACAGCTGGCGACTCCGCTGGTGAGACTTAGAGGGTTAGGCCGTAGTCATGTCTCTTTACCCTTCACTCATGTAGAGTCTTCAATTAACTTGGTGCAATCCTATTCACTTTAAATTTTCAAAACCAAATTTTCAAAATTATTTTCAAAAAACATGCATTTATTCATATTATCTTGTATTATGTTAGTCATCCATATACTGACACTTGCATCTTTGTTTTGTAGGTGTGCTTTTTGTTTAAATTTTATTAACTGCTTTGCATGAATGTGATTTACAGGATGAATGGGAGTTGTTGGGCCCTTTCCTCCACCTTTAAAAATCACACACACACTGCATGTGCACTTGCATTCTGCATACTTGCATACCCTGATATGTCCTTTCTAGTTAGAAAGGGGGAACGGTATATTGGTTGTGGGCAAGATGCTATGTCAGTTTCTTCGCCTACGGCCTCTTGATGCTTCCCCCGCTCGGATCACCAACCGATCATGGCACCACCTCGGGGAGTGGGCCTAGGTTTGAAGATCCGGAGACCGAGCCTTTTAAGGATGCATTAGTCAACCCTCAACCTCAAACTCATATAGACACCATGCATAGCCGAACCTATGCCGGATTTAGGACTCGAGCACCTTTTTCAAAATCACGGAGGAAAGGGCGACTACTCTTACTTTCATTTATACCTGCTGTTATAATGCTTGTATTTATACTGCTATAATGCCTGATTATTTCAATTGTACCTTCTCTCTTTATACTTTTTGCATATTCATGTTCATGCATTCAATATCCCATGTCCAGACAAGAGTTCCAAGTAACTCAAGTCACTGCATTCTCATGCATATGATCAACCCATCGAGAGTGACACCGTCACTCTCCCTTGCATTAAACCTACCCAAACCCTAAGGGTTCCCGCGTAACCCTAAGGACTCATTGCATGCATTTCGATTCGTTCCATAAGAGGGGCCCCAATCCCTCTATGCTCACGGAGATAGGGTTGCCAAGAAGACAAGGGGCAATCAATCAACAAGGTCTCTCAGCGACATCCTCAACATCAAATCCAAGGAAGGCGAATCCGAAGACTCAAGAGTAGTTTAGGTTTTCCCTTTTGTAAAAGTAGATAGGTGGAAGTCCAAAGGAAAATGTTCCCCCTCCCCCTATTAAAATGTATTTCAATTATTTTGTATCTCAAACCCATAATTTAATGTACTTCTTTATTTTTATGGATGAATGCATGAATGATTGAAGGTCTATACTT
The DNA here is from genome assembly GCA_033060915.1 of Euryodendron excelsum. Classification (NCBI taxonomy): domain Eukaryota; kingdom Viridiplantae; phylum Streptophyta; class Magnoliopsida; order Ericales; family Pentaphylacaceae; genus Euryodendron; species Euryodendron excelsum. The sequence continues at coordinate 7,621,375 of CM065391.1, read as the reverse complement.
GGCGGTAAGGTATCTGCATACAGGGGCAAACCCCCTATCTCCAAAAGTGAGCTGATACATCATTACTAGTTTCCCTCTTAAAAGGGGGCACCCTAGGATATGCATTGCATAAAGTTCTCTAAAAACCAAAACTAACTTATGACTTGTGTTTTTGTCTTTTTCTTTTTGCTTTTTATTTCTATTTACAGAAGTCATCTTGCATTGAGTCAACATTGCTCCCAAGAAAGTGCAACATCCACCTAGGGATCCTATTATCACTCGGCACAAAGCATCACTGATGGCTGCTAACCCTGAAGAATCCTCTCAAGTCTCTCGAGAGGAAGTTAATGAAATGAGGACTAAGATGGATGAGATGCTCAAACTCATTCAAACTCTGGCCATGCAGGATGCTACTGCGGTCCCGTCATCATCAACGACTTCATCTAAAGACCTTGAACCCGCTAATCCGAGGATCTTGCTTCAGTCTGACAATGCTGGGAAAACTAAAGAAGATGCCAAAAGGGTCAATATTGAAGAAGAAGAGACCATATTGCTTTCACCCGTCACAAAGAAGGCCCCTCTAGACCCTCTTAGTCTGAAAATCCAAGGGTTGGAGGATTCATTACGAAGTCTCCATGGCCATGATGCTTACAGATTCACTTCCCATGACGAGCTCTGTTTCTTCCCTGACCACCCGAGGCCTACTAAGTTTAAGATGCCTGACTTCCAGAAGTACGACGGTACCAGTAACCCTATTGCTCATCTTCGTCTATATGCTGGAGCGCTTAGTGGACATGGCAACGACCCGAAGCTCCTTATGCAATTATTCCAGCATAGCCTCACCGGGTCGGCTCTACAATGGTTCGCTCGTCTGGACTTAAGGAAGATCACAACCTGGATGGAGATAGTCAATGCATTCAAAGCCCAATACCGTCACAACATCGACCTCATTTCTGATCGATGGTCCTTGATGACGATGAGCAAGGGTGAGAAGGAAAGCTTTAAAGCCTATGCCTTGAGATGGAGGGAGGTCGCTGCACAAGTAAACCCCCCGCTGGAGGAGAAGGAGTATGTACAACTATTTGTACATACTTTTTAGGGTATATTCTACGAGAAGCTCTGCACAAGAGTGGGAAAAAGCTTTTCCGAGCTCATCATGCAGGGAGAGATGATAGAAAATGGCCTCAAAACAGGAAGAATTACAGATCCCTATGCCAAGACTAGAGAAAATACTGCCAACATAGCCAAGAAGGTGGCTACTATAAGGGGCACGATTAGGAAGGAAAATTAAGTGTCTGCTATCTTGCCTAGCCAACCACCTCAATATCGACCTCCGCTCCAATCACCCCAGGTCCTGCCCTTACCCACCTTGACCATGCCTGCTCCAACCCCAAACTATGGTCCCGCTGGGGCACGACCCAACTTCAGTAGACCTGCTCGACGTATCCGCACCTTCGATGCCTTAGCCTGCACCCAAACCGAGGCCTACCATAGCCTTTTAAAGAACAACATCTTGAAGCTCGTCCCTGCTCGCCCGTTGCCAAGCCCTCTACCCCCAACCTTTAATGCTGCCCTTACATGTGAATATCATTCAGGTGGCCAGGGGCATGACACCGAAAGCTGCTTTGCTCTCAAGCACAAGATCCAAGACCTGATTGACAATAAGACCATCGATCTGCAGCCGGTAAAACCTGCTCCCACTCCCAATGTGACTGCTAACCCTCTGCCAGATCACACCGTCAATATGATACTAGTAAAAATGGAGGGCGAGGGAGTGTTTGACGAGCCTGAGGCCGAAGACTATGAGGACGATTGGGAGACTGAGGAAGAAGATGACTGGGAGGAGGATCTCCCATTATGCTCAATCTATCTCCATAACCCTGATGAAGTGCCTGATGCTTCCGACTGGCCCATTGAGGAGCCAATGTTCCTGGGAGATGAGACTACTGAAAACACGGTTGCTGATGGATGTGGTGCTGAGTTTCTGCATTCAAGATATGCTGCGGCCGAACGTCATTTGCTAGAGAGTCATTGGCCTACAAATGAGTACAACTATGAAGAAATGAGCTGGAGGATAGAGTAGCCAAGAGCACAAGCAGAGCCATTCGAATTGGAAAGGGGTGAGCTGGTCACCCTGTTTACAGAAGAACTCGCTACACAAAATAAGAAGGAGGCTGACAACCGCATCAACAGTGTCAACGCCTGTGGAGCTCTAGGGCAAGCCTTTACTTATCTCGCCTTGGCAGAGGATCCGGGTCGCGAATGGAGCGTCGAAGATGTGGGGATTGTCTTAAGACCGTACTAAAAATGGGTTCCTTGCACAAGCGTACAAGAGAGGGGTGGTTTCACCCACTTTCTTTCTATCCCTTTTACTTATTGTTTTTAAATTAATGCTTACATTTTCTTATTGCTGAAGAACCTTATGCTTTTCATAAAAATAATAATAATAATCAAATGACAATCTTTTATTCCATTCCTATTGTCTTGTCTTCCCTGGGAATAGTGACTACTTTCTATGTAAGGGGCATGGTTTGTCTTATGGAATGATCCAACTTGAAGGGATGATAGCATGAGTCAACCACTCGCCAAATGATCAGCCTTCCACAGAGAGAGAGAATAAGGATGAGTGAGGATACTACCCAAAGGCAGCACTTGCAAGACTCTGAGGCTAAGCGATGTGTGGCCAATTTATCAAGAGGAAGAGGAGCCATCTTTCATTCCCCCACATATAAAGAATAAATAACTAAATAAATGAACAAATGTGCTCATATTTCCTTTGTTTAACCCCTAGTGCCTCGCGGAAAGTGAAAATTTTCTTCGTTAACCCTGATCCAAGACTGTCCTCCCCACACTGGGGCAGACAATAGTTGAGAACTTTAGGAATGGTATCCACTCCCGTTGTGCTAAAAGCAGCAATGAAAGCCCTATAGATCAAGCAATCTGATTCAAAGTGAAGAGAGGCCCTCATTTCATTTCTCATACAGTCAAAAGTAACCCCTTGGCAAACCCGTTGAGCCACGTATCTTTTCTTAACAAAGCCTCAACCTAGGATCACTGCCCACACTGGGTATATTGAGTTACCAAGGAAAAGGTTTAAGGGGAAAGGGTTAAAGAATTGTTTCGTTTCATAAAAGAAAAGAAAAGAAATAGAAAGGAAAAGCAAAAGAAAGGAGTTGCCAAGGGGCAAGAAGCCAAAAAAAAAAAAAAAAAACCTTTAAGGAAAGGCCTGAAGGAAATTATGATTGAGTTATCTTCAAAAGCATATAAGAAGATCAAATGAGAAGAAAGTTATGTCTATCTCAAAAAGGTATATAGAAAGGGTGAAAGAACAAGGTTATTTTCATCCTGAGAAATATATGGTCAAAAGCAAGAAGGAAATTCAAAGGTGATCCTAGGCTATAAGGAAACCCAGTAGAAACAATAGGTTTGAACCTTTACCCTTTCTTGCAAAACCTCGAAACCATGGCCTACATTACAACCCTATTAAAGTCCCCTCTGATTGAAAACAGATTGCTTGATCTAAATGAGTTAGATACGCTACTGTAATCACCCCATTTTTGACCGCTTGGCAGTCTACACTCCGTCCAGACTTGTTTTCAAGTCATTTTGGGCATATTCCAATCGAAACCAATTCTCTAGGTCCAAATTCTGTCTTTCCATCGCTTCGCGGGCCTGTCAGGCCCAAATAGAGGCAAAATGACCAAAATGCCCTTAGGGGTATTGTCCTTTCTTATTCCAATTCCAATCCCTCTCTCGAGACAGTTTATTCCTCGAGACGGTCCACAAAACCGTTAGAGAAGCGGAAATACTCACAAAACCGTTAGAGTAGCGGAAGTACTCACAAAATCGTTAGAGTGGCGGAAACACTCACAATCCAGGCACGTCTCTTCAGAGACGGTAAGACCCCTTTCCAATCCCTCTCTCGAGACAGTTTATTCCTCGGGACAGCCCCAATCCAGGCACGTCTCTTCGAAGATGGTAAGACCCCTTTCCAATCCCTCTCTCGAGATAGTTTGTTCCTCGAGACGGTCCGAGTAGCGAAACTACTCACCAAACCGTTAGAGTAGCGGAAATACTCACAAAGTCGTTAGAGTAGCGGAAATACTCCCAAATCATTAACCCCGTCCGAGTAGCAAAAATACTCAACCGTTAAAGTAGCGGAAATACTCAACCGTTAGAGTCGCAGAAATACTCACAAAACCGTTAGAGTAGCGGAAATACTCACGAATAGGTCGATATAGGGAATTGGCAACAAATCCCTGTGTCACGACGACCGCTATTAGAGTGGCGGAAACACTCAAAACCCAGGACAACACCCGTGTCTGTTAGCTCACTTCGGTGAAAAATGACCAGACTACCCTTAGGACCTTTTCCGAGACTTTTCGGTCAAGATAACCATTTTGCCCCTAAGCATCCGAATGCCCCGGGAACCACACCGGCTCTAGGTATCAAACTGGTAACCCCCTGAGACTACTTTTTATAGTATTCTCAATCTTCCTTTACCTTTCCGGATCATTCCGAGTCAGTTCCGGCCAACCCAGTACAAAATGACCGTTTTGCCCCTGGAGGGCCGGTCTCCTTCTTCGACCACACCAACTCTGCGTATCAAACTGGTAATGTTCCGAGAATACTTTTTATAGTGTTCTTGACCTTCCTTTACCTTTCCAGACCATTCCGAGTTAGTTCCGGCAAACCCGGTACAAAATGACCGTTTTGCCCCTAGTGGGCCGGTCTCCTTTTCCGGCCACGCCGGCTCTGGGATGTCGCGCCCAGATTTTTCGCACTCGAGGAATACTCACACAAGCGGGAAAAATGCTGCACTCTCTCGTTAGAACTCACCCTCCTAAAAGAATGAGTGCGACTAGGTTTGAATTGAAAAACTGGTTTGAATAAAGGGCCTTTGAAAAAGATTCGGAGTCGCCACCTAACTTGATTAAGGTGAGTTAGGTCACCTAAAACTAAGAATAATCCGAAGACTACATTTAGGGTTTTTGAAAAAAACGATTTTGAAAATATCACCTCCAGAGAGGGTTTTTAAGAAAACAGGTTGTTTGGCAACCTTTGGAAAACATTTAGCCCTTTTTTGAAAAATAACTCCCTTTGGTCTTTGAAATCAGTGATCCTAGTTTCGGAGGTTGGTTACGTGTAGGGAAGACGCACTAAGCTATCACCCTACCCCCGCCCTTTCAGTACCTACATGTCAATCTACCCTAAATTCACCTATGAGAGTCTTTAACTAACTATGGTTCAACCCTACTCACTTTGAAAAACAATGTTTGAAATAAATATGACGCATGAGATGCAAGTGCAAGATAAGAGAATTGAAAAATAGATTTGAAAAGAAATTTATTTGATTTGAAAAAGATTTGAAGAGATGGAATTGAAATTGGAAACTTTGAAAACTTGGAAATAGGAAATTGAATTTAGAAATCGATTGGAAATTGAAATTTGGAAAGATTTTGGAAACCACACCCATGAGGGTGGAATTGAAAGTTTGAAAAGTGTTGTGACAGCACCTATGAAGGTTGCCTACGTATCCCTTTGGGGGAATCAGGTCAGTCGTAGTTCGGACCAGAGTCCGATTGAAAAGAGATTGATTTGAAGAGAGAGATTGGATTGGCAGAAAGAGATTGAATTGAAAATTGGATTTGATTTGAGATTAGAAGAAGAGATTAGAAATTAAAATTGAGAAGAAGATTGGACTTTGATTTGAAAAGATTGATTTTGGAAAGACTTGGTTTTGGAAAGATGGAGGTTTAGGAAACCTAGACTTAGGAAAGATAGGAGACCTAGGGAAGACTTGAGATTAAGAAAGATTGGATTGGAATGTTGGATCTGGAAGATTTAGAAAGATCGGATTTTTAGAAAATGTTTGAATTAGGAAAGGAAGGTTTTGTTTTTGGAAAGTTTTGAAATTAGGAAAGTTTGGAATTTAAGAAAGTTTTAGGTTTAGGAAAGTTTTCACTTTAGGAAAGTTTCAGGTTTAAGAAAGTTTTCACTTAGGAAAGTGTTGTTTTAGGAAAGTTTCAATTTAGGAAAGTATTCAAATTAGGAAAGTTTTGAATTAAGAAAGTTTTGAAAATTGAAAAGTTTTGAATTTAGAAATGTTTTGAACAAGGGAAGTTTTGAATTTGGAAAGCTTTGAAAACAAGGGAGTTTTGAAAATAAGAAAGTTTCGTTTTAGGAAAGGTTTGAAAAAGGAAAGTTTTTTTAGTTTAGGAAATGTTTGAATTAAGAAAGTTTCAACTTAAGAAAGTCTTAAATTAAAAAAGTTTTGAGTTTAGAAAAGTCTTAGATTTGAAAAGATTTTGAAGTTTAAGAGAGTTTAGAATTTAGAAAGCTTTTAGGTTTAGAAAGATTCAACTTAAGAAAGTTTCAAATTTAGGAAGCTTAGAATTTTAGAAAGATTTGAAATTTAGAAAGTTTTAGAATTTAAATTTTAGAAAGTCTTGAAATTAGGAAAGGCTTGAGTTTAGGAAAGGTTTGAGTTTGAAAACTTAGATTTGAAAAGTTAAGATTTGAAAGGAGGGTAGAATTAGGAAATGGTTGAATTAAGAAAGATTTTTTATGTTCAAGTTTTGGAAACTTAAGATTTAGGAAAGTAGAAGTTTGGGAAGGATTTGAATTAGAAAAGAATTGGATTTTGAAACTTAAGGAAAGGTTTAAAGTTTAGGTTTAGGAAACTTATGGTTTAGGAAGGAATTGAATTAGGAAAGGTTTGGATTAGGAAGGGATTGAATTTGGTTTCTAAAAGAAAAGATTTGATTTTGTTTCCGAAACGGAGGACGGGATCTAGTTTCCTAAACGGGGAGATTGGATTTGGTTTCCTAAAGGGAAGATAGGATTTGGAAAGGGAGATTCTAGAAACCCTAGCTTTGGAAAATCGTAGTTTTAACGTAGAAAATAGGTTTTGGAAACGTGTATCGTTCGAATGCGAAAACAAGGGGTTTTGGAAACCTAGGTTTGGGGCAAAGTTTGAAAACCATGTTTTTGGAAAGAAAATTTAGGGTTTCCTAATTGTGGGTTATAGGGCTTGACTTAAGGAAAAGGGATTTTAGAAAGTGCGTTTTTGGAAACGAAGGTTTTCTAGAAGGGAAATCCTAGGAAGGAGTTTTTGGAAAGTATGTTTGAAGAGGGAGTTTTTGGAGAAGGATTTTAAAGAGAAGGAGTTTTGGAAAGTGTGTTTTTGAAAACGTAGACTTTGGAAGGAAAATCCTAGAGGGGAATTTCGAGAAGGAAAATTTTGGGAAGAAAGTTTTTGGAAAGATTTTTGGAGAGAGTTTTTTGGAAGGTGAATCTAGGGAGTGTTTTTTAGAGGGTGAATTTTGAGGAAAAGATTTTGGAGAGAGAATTTTGAAAAATAGATTTTGGAAGGAAGTTTTTGAAAACAATTTTGGAGAGGAGAGTTTTAGGAAAGTGTGTTGAAAAAGAGATTTTTAGGAAGAGATTTTTGAAAAGAGAGAGTTTTTAGAAGAATTAAAAACGTCCCACTTTCCTAAAGCAATTCTAGCCATAAGAGGGCTAGAACCACTTTAAGAAAGTGGTTTTGAAAACAAAGGTTTGAAAATATAGACCAAAAGGCCACTTTTAATATAACACTTTCCTAAAGCAACCCTAGCCATGGAAAGGCTAGAATCACCCTAGAATTGTGGTTTTGAAAACAAGTTTTTGAAAAAGAGATTTTGATGTAATTTTGAAAACAAGTTTGAAAACGATTTTTGAAAATAACTTTTTGAAAACGAACTTTGGAAGATGCAAGACTATGATATGCACAATGCAATTTGGGGGTCGTGAACATACAAGGTTAAGGCTTCACCACATAATCAAGGGGGCCGGACCCACGTGGTCTTTGGTTAGACTAGAAGAAAGCCCCCGACATGGTGACTCTCCCATAGTCCAATCCTACACATGGACCGGGAATCCCCTTGTTTCAAGCATGCAAAGAAAGGGGGGGAAAGAGATGGGGGATTAAAATAGAGAAAACCCAAGTGGGTTGGAGAGAGAAGAGAGAGGGGGAAAGTGCAGAAAATTAAATAGGGAGCCTACCTTGTTTCTTGTTTATTTTGCGCGCCGTGCAGTCTTCAGTCTTCGGTCTTCGGTCTTGATCTTCACCCTTCAGTCTTCAAGGGTTGTCTTCAAGCTTTGGATGGCTACTCTTCAAGTCTTGAGAGAGTGGTTGAAGGCTAGTGTATGAGTGTATAGGGGTGTGTATGAGTGTATAGGAGAGTGTATGAGTGTATAGGAGGCTAGGGTTTGTGTATAGTGGCTAGGGTTTGGGAAAACCTAGGGAGGCTAGGGTTTTGGAGGTGCTCGAGCTCTGTATATCGAAATATGAGATTCTTAGGTTAAGTTTGCAGACCCCTTTCACGTTGATCGAGGTTGACAAGCAACGTATCTTTGACTAGATTTGGGCGCTTGTACTAGTGACTACCATGTAAATTTTAGCCTGGCTTCACTAGGAGTGACTCCGAAAAGTCCGGGAATGATTTAAAGGAGCCGGGAGTGACCCGGAAGGCCGGAAAGGAGCAGGAACACTTAAAATGGTGTCCTGGAGGTATTTGACTTGAAAAGTGAGGATTGGATGTGTCGGAAAGGTTGACTGAGCCTTTAGGGGCAAAACGGTCAATCGGACCAGAAAACTGCCGGGACAGACTCAAACTGTCCCGAAAGAAGACTTGGGATCTGGAAACATTATTTAGAATGTTCCCAGAGGTTGCCAGTTTGATTCCCAGGGCCGGCGTGGTCGGAAATGGAGACCGGCCCACCAGGGGCAAAACGGTCATTTTGTACCGGGTTTGCTGGAACTGACTCGGAATGGTCCGAAAAGGTAAAGGAAGGTTGAGAACACTATAAAAAGTATTCTCGGGACATTACCGGTTTGACACCCAGAGCCGGTGTGGTTGAAGAAGGAGACCGGCCCTCTAGGGGCAAAACGGTCATTTTGCACCGGGTTGGCCGGAACTGACTCGGGATGGTCCGGAAAGGTAACGGAAGGTCGAGAACACTATAAAAAGTATTCTCGGGACATTATCGGTTTGATACCCAGAGCCGGTGTGGTTGAAGAAGGAGACCGGCCCTTTAGGGGCAAAACGGTCATTTTGTATCGGGTTGGCCGGAACTGACTCGGGATGGCCCGGAAAGGTAAAGGAAGGTTGAGAACACCATAAAAAGTATTCTCGGGTCATTACCGGTTTGATACCTAGAGCCGGTGTGGTTCTCGGGGCATTCGGATGCTTAGGGGCAAAATGGTTATCTTGACCGAAAAGTCTCGAAAAAGGCCCTAAGGGTAGTCTGGTTATTTTTCACCGAAGTGGGCTAACAGCCACTGGTGTTGACCTAGGTTTTGAGTGTTTCCGCCACTCAAACGGTGTGAGTATTTTCGCTACTCGGACGGGGTTGAGTATTTCCGCTACTCGGACGGGGTTAATGATTTGTGAGTATTTCCGCTACTCGGACGGGATTGAGTATTTCCGCTACTCAGACGGGATTGAGTATTTCCGCTATTCAGACGAGATTGATGATTTGGGAGTATTTCCGCTACTCTAACGGTGGAGTATTTCTGCTACTCTAACGGCTCTGTGAGTATTTCCGCTACTCTAACGGTTTTATGAGTAGTTTTGCTACTCGGACCGTCTCGAGGAATAAACTGTCTCGAGAGAGGGATTGGAAAGGGGTCTTATTGTCTCCGAAGAGACGTGCCTGGATTGGAACCGTCTCGAGGAATAAACTGTCTCGAGAGAGGGATTGGAAAGGGGTCTTACCGACTCCGAAGAGACGTGCCTGGGTTTTGAGTGTTTCCGCCACTCTGACGGTTTTGTGAGTGTTTCCGCCACTCTGACGGTTTTGTGAGTGCTTCCGCCACCCTCACGGTTTTGTGAGTGTTTCCGCCACCCTAACGGTTTTGTGAGTGTTTCCGCCACTCTGACGGTTTTGTGAGTGTTTTGGCCACTCTGACGGTTTTGTGAGTAGTTTTACTACTCGGACCGTCTCGAGGAATAAACTGTCTCGAGAGAGGGATTGGAATTGGAATAAGAAAGGATAATGCCACTAAGGGCATTTTGGTCATTTTGCCTCTATTTGGGCCTGACAGGCCCGCGAAGCGATGGAAAGACGAAATTTGGACTAGAGGATTGGATTCGATTGGAATATGTCCATAATGACTTGAAAACAAGTCTGGACGGAGTGTAGACTGCCGAGCGGTCAAAAATAAGGTGCTTACATGGGAACCAAACTGGCAACCTCCGAGAACATTCTGAATAATGTTTTCAGATCCCAAGTCTTCTTCCAAGACAATCCGAGTTTGTCCCGGCAGTTTCTTGGTCCAATTGACCGTTTTACCCCTAAAGGCCCGGTCAACCTTTTCGACCCACCTTATCTTCATTTTTCAAGTCAAATACCTCCAGGACACTATTTTGACTGTTCCTGCTCCTTTCCGGCCTTCTGGGTCATTCCCGGCTCCTTCAAATCATTCTCGGACTTTCCGGAGTCACTCCTAGTGAAGCCAGGCTAAAAATTACATGGTAGTCATTAGTACAGGGGCCCAAATCTAGTTAAAGATATGTTGCTTGGCGACCTTAAACCTTTCCTAATTGGCTGGCGCCACTACTGAAATGACCTAGCACCACTCCTAGTGGCGCTAGTGTAAAGTTTGCCCTGGCGCCACTGCAACAGGCGCCAGGTTTGTCCTCCTTCTATAAATACAGAGCCTTATTCAACGTGAAGAGGGTCTGTAAACTTAACCTAAAAATCCTATATTTCGATATACAGAGCTCGAGCACCTCCAAAACCCTAGCCTCCCTAGGTTTTCCCAAAACCGTAGCCCCTATACAAACCCTAGTCTCCTATACACTCATACACACCCCCATACACTCATACACTAGCCTTCAACCATCCTTTGAAGACTTGAAGAGTTGCCATCCAAAGCTTGAAGACAACTCTTGAAGGCTGAAGGTGAAGATCAAGACAAAGACCGAACACCGAAGACAGCGCGGCGTGCAAAATAAAGAAGACATACGGTAGGTTTTCTCTTTAATTTTCTGCACTTGCCCCCTCTCTCTTCTCTCTCCAACCCACTTGGGTTTTCTCTATTTTAATCCTCCATCTCTTTCCCCCCCTTTCTTTGCATGCTTGAAACAAGGGGATTCCAGGTCTATGTGTAGGATTGGGCTATTGGAGAGTCACCGTGTCGGGGGCTTTCTTTTAGTCTAACCAAAGACCACGTGGGTCCGGCCCCCTTGATTATGTGGTGAAGCCTTAGCCTTGTATGTTCACGACCCCAAATTGCATTGTGCATATCATAATCTTGCATCTTCTAAAATTCGTTTTCAAAGTTGTTTTCAAAATCGTTTTCAACGTTGTTTTCAAAATAGCATCAAAATCTCTTTTTCAAAAACTTGTTTTCAAAACCACAATTCTAGGGTGATTCTAGCTTTTCCATGGCTAGGGTTGCTTTAGGAAAGTGTTATATTAAAAGCGACCTTTTGGTCTATATTTTCAAACCTTGTTTTCAAAACCACTTTCTTAAAGTGGTTCTAGCCCTCTTATAGCTAGAATCGCTTTAGGAAAGTGAGATGTTTTTATACTTTCCAAAAACTCTCTCTCTTCAAAAATCTCTTCCTAAAAAATCTCTTTTCCAACATACTTTCCTAAAGCTCTTCTCTCCAAAATTGTTTTCAAAAACTCCCCTCCAAAATCTATTTTTCAAAACCCCTCTTTTTCAACTCCTCTCCAAAATCTTTTCTTCAAAATCCACTTTCTAAAAACGTTCCCCACAACTCTTTCCAAAAACTGTCTTCCCAAAATTTTTCTTCTAGAAACTCTCCTCTAGGATCTTCTTTCCAAAATCTACGTTTCTAAAAACATACTTTCCAAAAGCTCCTCTTCTTTAAAATCTCTTTCCAAAAACTCTCTTCAAACTCACTTTCCAAAAACTCCTCCCTAGGATTTCCCTTCTAGAAAACCTTCGTTTCCAAAAACGCACTTTCCAAAAGCTCTTTCCTTAGAGCCCAATCCAAGTCCTAGAACCCACAATTAGGAAACCCTAAATTTTCTTTCCAAAAACATGATTTTCAAATTTTGCCCCAAACCTAGGTTTCTAAAACCTCTTGTTTTCACATCGAAACTATACATGTTTCCAAAACCTATTTTCTACGTCAAAACTATAATTTTGCAAAACTAGGATTTCTAAAATTTCCCTTTCCAAATCCTTACCCAAATCCTATCTTCCTTTTAGGAAACCAAATCAAATCTCCCCGTTTAGGAAACTAGATTTCGTCCTCCATTTTTGGAAATAAAATCCAACTTTTCTTTTTTAGAAACCAAATCCAATCCCTTCCTAATCCAAATCTTTCCTAATTCAAATCCTTCCTAATCCTCCACTTTCCTAAATCTTAAGTTTCCAAAACTTGAACATAAAAATCTTTCCTAATTCTACCCTCCTTTCAAATCTTAACTTTTCAAACCTAGGTTTTCAAACTCTTCCTAAACTCAAACCTTTCTTAATTTCAAGATTTCCTAAAACCCTAAAACTTTCTTAAGTTAAATCTTTCTAAACCCAAATCTTTCTAAACTCTAAACTTTCCAAAACTTCAACATCTTTCCAAATCTAAGACTTTCTTAAGTTGAAACTTTCTTAATTCAAACATTTCCTAAATTGAAAACTTTCTTTTTTCAAACCTTTCCTAAAACGAAACTTTCTTATTTTCAAAACCTCCTTGTTTTCAAAGCTTCCCAAATTCAAAATTTTCCTTTTTTCAAAACATTTCTAAATTCAAAACTTTCCGATTTTCAAAACTTTCCTAATTCAAAAACTTTTAAAAAATGACACTTTCCTAAATCGAACCTTTCCTAATTCGAACCTTTCCTAAATCCAATCTTTCTTAAATTCTTGAGTCTTTCCTAGGTCTCCTATCTTTTCTAAGTCTAGGTTTTCTTAAACCTTCTCTTTTCCAAAACAAGTCCAAATCTATCTTTTCAAATCCAAGTCCAATCTTTTCCAAAATTTCAATTTCCAATCTCCTCTTCTAATCTCAAACCAAATCCAATTTTCAATTCAGTTTCTTTCTTCTAATTCAATCTTTTTCTTCAAATCAACTCTTCTATTGTCAATCGGACTCTGGTCCGAACTATGACTGACCTGATTCCCCCAAAGGGATACGTAGGCAACCTTCATAGGTGCGGTCACAATACTTTTCAAACTTTCAATTTCACCCTCATGGGTGCGGTTTTCAAAACCTTTTCAAATCTCAAATTCCTATCTATTTTCAAACTTCCAATTTTCAAATTTCTATTTCTAAATTTTCATACTTTCCAATTTCAATTCTATCTCTTCAAATCTATTTTCAAATCAAATCAATCTCTTTCTAAATCTATTTTTCAATTCTCTTCTATTGCACTTGCATATCATGCATCATATTAATTTCTTTTTAAACATTGTTTTTCTAAAATGGATAGGATTGAACTACAGTTAGTTAAAGACTCTCATAGGTGAATCTAGGGTAGATTGACATGTAGGTACCGAAAAGGTGGGGTAGGGTGATAGCTTAGTGCGTCTTCCCTATACATAACCAACCTCTGAACCTAGGATCACTGTTTTCATAGACCAAAACGGAGTTATTTTTCAAAAAGGGCTAAATGTTTTCCAAAGGTTGCCAAACAACCTGTTTTCTTAAAAAACCCTCTCCTGAGGAGATATTTTCAAAATCGTTTTTCAAAACCCTAAGTGTAGTCTTCGGATTATTCTTAGTTTTTTAGGTGACCTAACTCACCTTAATCAAGTTAGGTGGCGACTCCGAATCTTTTTCAAAAGCCCTTTATTCAAACCTGTTTTCAATTCAAAGCTAGTCGCACTCATTCTTCTAGGAGGGTGAGTTCTAACAAGAGAGTACAACATTTTTTCCCACTTGTGTGAATATTCCTCGAGTGCGAAAAATCTGGGCACGACAGCTACCAAAGCTAAAAAAAAAAAAAAAAAAAAAAAAAAAAAAAAAAGATGCTAATCCTACTAAAAAACGGTTAAGGACAGTTTGGATTTAAACCTTGCTGAAAACAACTTTGAATTTGAGCCTAAATATCCCATTGTTTCTAAAACCCCATAACCTAGCCCATATTACGGTCCCAAACAAAGTCTTCTCGGATTGAAATGACTGGCCACTTATTGCTCTGCCAAAAGTCGGGTAAGTTGTTGCTAAAACCGCGAAGTCGAGAGTCTCAGCTCAATAACCTTATACACTAACCCTAGGATAGAAACTTGGGGGGGCAGTCAAGAGGTTGAGAAAGGTGCAAAGTGCTATCATCCAATCGAGGTAGGATTGAGCCAGAAGAGAGGCTAAAATCCCCGAAGAGGAGGGAGTTACCATTCCTAGGACTACCAGTCTAACAGCACCCAGTGTCATTCTATTAATATACTTCTAACTTGTGCATATATTAAAAAAAAAATCAGCATAAGCTTTGCACACATGGGATATAACTCCCTAAAGTCACCAACATCAACTCATGGAATAAATATCTAACGTCATCATACATCACATGCATCTGATCATATGCCTAGTTGTAAAAGTCATAAATGTATCTGTCAATCCATGCATTTAAGTACCATAAACATTCGTTTTTGTACAAAATATCAGAATAAAACTGTCTAACATAAATATAACTCAGGGACCAGGGGCAAAAGAGGATCAAAGTCTCCACAACGGGCATCTATCACAGGTCGAAGTCGATGTCAACTGGATCAAAATCCCCAATGCCCGGCATCGGAGGAGGTGGATAACTACTCGAAGCACCACCATCCTGCAGGGAAGATAGAACCAAAATCAGCCGCAAGCAAAAGGAGCTAAGCAACAGCAAAGCAATAAGGAGCAAAGAGAGAATAACTTATCCCCCCACCACCCATCTGAGATAACCGAGCCGTTAGGGAAGCTACCTCGGCCTGGTACTGGTCCCGCTCCATCTGGTACCGGTCTCTCTAGTCTCTCACAGCAGTAAACTCGGCCTGGGGCACATATCCTCCAGCACAGCGCCATAGGTCAACCACCTCCTGGCCAACAGCGTACCCGCCGACTACTACCTCAAACCGGGTGAAAGCACCAACCGAATGGGCTCCAAAGTGCGTAGCGTAATCCGTATCCGGAGGAAGCAAGAACTCGGCACCTGGCTGGCGCTCCTGGTAGGGGATGGGCACTCCGGCCACCAGGGCTCCAAACATATACTCTGGTGGAGCTCCTGCTGATCGAAACTCCTCATGAAACTGCCGCCCGTGTCGCTCTCCAAGGTAGGACTCCCAGGTGTCATCATTGAGAAAAGCAGTTCTCGATAAGGACAACGCGACAAGGTACCGAACTGTCTCGTAATGGACTGATCCAATGAAGGGCCGCCAGGTCACATCCCTCACCTCAATCAACTCCAGGTTAGCCCGGAGCGTCACGAAGTCTGTAATCTCCGATCGCTGGGCTACCCGGTCACGAGCCCACCTCAAAGCACGAGGATAGAGATCATCCTCAACAACTGCAGGACGACGCACTGGCAGGTACTCATAACTCCACCAGACAAGGAAGGGCCAAAAGCTAGTCATGCTGCCCCAGCGAAAAGAAGTCCGAACCTGCATAGATCGAAGAAAGTAGCCAGAAGAAAAGGACCCCCAGTCCAGCTCAGACAAAGCTCCCAGATCGGCTACTATACTCACCAAACGACACGGCACGAGTGACTTGTTGTTGTTGCAGAAGCAGCTAAAGAGGATGTACAACACAAGTTGTCGTCTCATGATGTCCCGCCTGGCAGGCAATGGCTCAGTAGCAAAAGTACGCTCACCCTGGCTAATCCAAGAGATTGGGAAGGTAGAACGCTCAAGCTGAGGCAAGTCCAACAGCAAACAGGCCTCATCCCTGCTGATCGAGTGCAGGGTGATCCGCCGGCCGATAAAGGAGAGTCCTGTAATAATCGCCCAATCTAAAGGAGTGGGGCCTAACTCGAAGCCGACAAAATGGAAGGTCCCAGTCTCCCCGAACCACCTCTTAACAAGTGCCAGTACCAAATGCCGGTTCAGGCGGTTAGCCTATAATCCCATAAAGGCGCCAAACCCAATCTTTGCCAAGAAGGCGCCGTATGATGGGGTAGCCTGCTGCATGGTCACAAAAACCTGATGAACAACCCCTCGGAAAGCTGTATGTACCCGCGGAGGTGGCAAATGTTGTCTGGAGTATACACTATGATGATAGGCCAGATCCCCGAGTGGTGGGACATCTGGTATCTGCAGATCTCCTAAGTCGGCGTCTGTCTACCTATGCCTGGAAGAAGCTCTCCCATAGCCGGACCCTGGTCCCCAAGGCTCGGTACCTCCTCCTCGGCATCAATCTTCTCGGCAAAAGCTTACTCAACTGAAGGAAAAGGGTCGACAGGTGGCCTACTCCCCTGCCCGCTCTGGCTGGATGAAAATCGTCCGGTAGATCGTCGACTACCTCTAGATCGACTAGAGCCGCCAGCAGAATCTGTCCGGGCCGCTTTCCCTGAGCGGCGTCTCCTCTCAGAATCGTCATCACCTGCATCTGTCATCCTGAAAAGGTAAGCCAAGGTAAGTGATGTTAATATATCATCCATGCAGCTTAAATGACAGTAAAATAAAATAAACAACTAACACAAACAAAACAAATAAAAAAAAAACTTCGAATGATAAGTCAAAACAAATTTCCTACATGCACATCTTGATTTTCCAACTTTAACCCAAGTTTCAAGGGTTCTCTGCCTTTTCCCTTCAAAAAGATTTTATTTCTAAAAACTTTAACCAATTCTTTGCATAATTTCTAAAAAAATTTTGGCAGTCCCGTTTAAGAATGGCCCCTCCAACGCCCATGACATCAACACAAAATGCAAAATGTGCACTTTCCAATAATCACATAACAATGGCACCCGTGCACACTTTTCAATTTTTCAAAATTTTCAAAACTCATGTTTTATTTTTCAAATAAATCAACGGTTTTCAAACATCTCCCAAAATTTTTTCAAAATCACCTCAAATGTTTTCAAAAATATTCCAACATTTTTCCAAATTTCAAACTTAAAAAATTTCATCAATTTCTTGAATTTTCTAATTTTTTCTAATTTTCTAAATATTTTTCTATTTTTTAAAAAATCAAAAATTCACCGAGTTTTCAAAAAATCACAAAACTTCATACGTTTGTTAAACACATTTTTCTAAGGCACATTGCACAAAAACATAGCCAGAAAGCCCAATACCCATGCCTATAGGAACAATTTTCCTATTCCTGCAGAAAACCCTCTTCGCATAATCATGAAAAACCATTCAAATTCAATCAAACAACCATCAAAATGCAAAAACAACATCACCAAAGTGTTCGAAACATATCAAAGCATTAATTTCCACTATTCACATGATTCAAACGAAGTTCTACACATCAAAATCAACAAAATTTGAAAACTCACCTTTTGGAAGTTCTCCGGCGAAATCTTCTCCTTCGGCGACTTTTCCGGCACCGTGGTCTCCTTCCGGCAATCACCCGTGGTCCCCAAGGAGTGCTCCTTCAATGTCCAAGACGGATTTCTCGCAATGCCTCACAAATTTGCGAAAACTCTCCAAAATCCCGTAAGCGTTCAAACCAAAATTTTCTGGTTTTAACTTCAAACCTGGCGCCACTAGCAGAGGCACCACTGCTAGTGGTGCCAATTATAAATTCTGGGCAGTTTTGCCCTTTTTCCTGCCAAAACTCGTTTTCGAAGTCCTTTTGGCCCATTATCCGTTTTCGACCCTCGTTGTCGAAAGATTTCCAGTGTCCGTCCCTCCGACTGCCCCGCATTCAACATGGGACACTTACTCTTATTGTTTTCTGTCTTTGACAAGCAAAGACAGAAAAGAGAGGCAGCTATAAGCACCCCATTTTTTACCGCTAGGCAGTTTACACTCCGTCCAGACTTGTTTTCAAGTCATTGTGGGCATATTCCAATCGAAACCAATTCTCTAGGTCCAAATTCCTTCTCTCCATCGCTTCACGGGCCTGTCGGGCCCAAATAAAGGCAAAATAACCAAAATGCCCTTAGGGGCATTTTCCTTTCCAAAATCTTTCCAAACCCACTCTCGAGACAGTTTATTCCTCGAGACAGTTCCAATCTAGGCACGTCTCTTTGGAGACGGTAACACCCCTTTCCAAACCCACTCTCGAGACAGTTTATTCCTCGAGACGGTTCCAATCCAGGCACGTCTCTTCGGAGACGGTAAGACCCCTTCCAGTCCCACTCTCGAGACAGTTTATTCCTCAAGACGGTCCGAGTAGCAAAACTACTCACAAAACCGTTAGAGTAGCGGAAATACTCACAAATTATCAACCTCGTCCGAGTAGCGAAAATACTCACAAATCATCAACCCCGTCCGAGTAGCGGAAATACTCACAAATCATCAACCCCGTCCGAGTAGCGAAAATACTCACAGCATTAGAGTGGTGGAAACACTCAAAACCCAGGTCAACACTAGTGTTTGTTAGCCCACTTTGGTGAAAAATGTCCAAATTGTCCTGTGGACATTTTCCGAGACTTTCCGGTCAAGATGACCATTTTGCCCCTAGGCATCCGAACGCCCCGGGAACCACACCGGCTCTGGGTATCAAATCGGTAATGTCCCGAGAATAATTTTTATAGTGTTCTCAACCTTCCTTTACCTTTCCGGATCATTCCGAGTCAGTTCCGGCTAACCCGACACAAAATGACCGTTTTGCCCCTAGAGGGCCGGTTTCCTTTTTCGACCACACCGGCTCTGGGTATCAAACCGGTAACCTCCTGAGATTACTTTTTATAGTAATCTCAACTCCCCTTTACCTTTCTGGATCATTTCGAGTCAGTCCCGGCAAACCCGGTACAAAATGACCGTTTTACCCCTGGTGGGCCGGTTTCCTTTTCCGACCACGCCGGCTCTGCGAATCAAACCGGAAACCTCTGGGAACATTCTAAATAATGTTTCCAGATCCCAAGTCTTCTCCTAGGACAATCCGAGTTTGTCCCGGCAGTTTCCCGGTCCGATTAACCATTTTGCCACTAACCGCCCGGTCAACCTGTCCGACCCATTTTGTCCTCGCTTTTCAAGTCAAATACCTCTAGGACACTATTTTAAGTGTTCCTGCACCTTTCTGACCTTCCGGGTCATTCCCGGCTCCTTCAAATCATTCCCGGACTTTCCGGAGTCACTCCTAGTGAAGCCAGACTAAAAATTGCATGGTAGTCACTAGTACAGGCACCCAAATCTAGTCAAAGATACGTTGCTTGCCGACTTATAAAGTTTCCTAAGTGGCTGGCGCCACTAGTAGTGGCGCTAAGAGCAATTTTGCCCTTGCGCCACTGCAACAGGCGCCAGGTTTGTCCAACTTCTATAAATACAGAGCCTCATTCAACGTAAAAGGGGTCTGCAAACTGAACCTAAAAATCCTATATTTCGATATATAGAGCTCGAGCACCTCCTAAACCCTAGGCTCTCTAGGTTTTCCAAACCCTAGCCACCCTACACAAACCCTAGCCCCTTATACACTTATACACTCCCCCATACACTCATACACTAGCCTTCAACCATCCTTTGAAGACTTGAAGAGCTTCCATTTAAAGCTTGAAGACAATCCTTGAAGGTCGAAGAAGAAGATCAAGACGAAGACCGAAGATTGAAGACTGCACGGCGCGCAAAATAAACAAGACATACGGTAGGCTCCCTATTTAAATTTTCGCACTTCCCCCCTCTCTCTTCTCTCTCCTAACCCACTTGGGTTTTCTCTATTTTAATCCCCCATCTCTTTCCCGCCCTTTCTTTGCATGCTTGAAACAAGGGGATTCCTGGTCCATGTGTAGGATTGGGCTATTGGAGAGTCACCGTGTCGGGGGCTTTCTTCTAGTCTAACCAAAGACCACGTGGGTCCGGCCCCCTTGATTATTTGGTGAAGCCTTAACCTTGTATGTTCACGATCCCAAATTGCATTGTGCATATCATAATCTTGCATCTTCCAAAATTCGTTTTCAAACTCGTTTTCAAAATCGTTTTCAAACTTGTTTTCAAAATTGCATCAAAATCTCTTTTTCAAAAACTTGTTTTCAAAATCACAATCCTAGGGTGATTCTAGCCTTTCCATGGCTAGGGTTGCTTTGGGAAAGTGTTACATTTAAAGTGACCAATATGGTCCATATTTTCGAAATCTTGTTGATTTTCAAAACCACTTTCCTAAAGTGGTTCTAGCCCCCTTATGGTTAGAATTGCTTTAGGAAAGTGAGACATTTTCATACTTTCCAAAAAACTCTCTCTTCAAAGATTTCTTCCTAAAAATTTCTTTTTCAAAATATTTTCCTAAAACTCTCCTCTTCAAAATTATTTTCAAAAACTCCTTCCCAAAATATGTTTTTCAAAACTCTCTTTTTCAACTCCTCTCCAAAATCTTTTCTTCAGAATCCACTTTCTAAAAACGTTCCCCACAACTCTTTCCAAAAACTCTCTTCCTAAAATTTTTCTTCTAGAAACTCTCCTCTAGGATCTTCTTTCCAAAATCTACGTTTCTAAAAACGTACTTTCCAAAACTCCGTCTCTTTAAAATCTTTTTCCAAAAACTCCCTCTTTAAATTTACTTTCCAAAAGTTCCTCCCTAGGATTCCATTCTAGAAAATCTTCGTTTCCAAAAACGCACTTTCTAAAAATCCCTTTTCCTTAGAGCCCAAATCAAGCCTTAGAGCCCACAATTAAGAAACCCTAATTTTCTTTCCAAAAACATGATTTTCAAACTTTGCCCCGAACCTAGGTTTACAAAACCTCATGTTTTCACATAAAAAAAATACATGTTTCCAAAACCTATTTTCTACGTCAAAACTATGGTTTTTCAAATCTAGGGTTTCTAAAACCTCCATTTCCAAATCCTTGCCAAATCAAATCTTCCCTTTAGGAAACTGAATCAAATCTTCCCCTTTTAGGAAACTAGATCCAATCCTCCGTTTTTGGAAACAAAATCAAACATTGGCTTTAGGAAACCAAATCCAATCTCCCCGTTTAGGAAACTGGATCCTATCCTTCGTTTTTGGAAACGAAATCAAACCTTCCCTTTTAGTAACAAAATCCAATCCTTTCCTAATCTGACTTTTTTTCTTAATTCAAATCCTTCCTAAACTTTCATTTTCCTAAACCCTAAGTTTCCAAAAACTTGAACATAAAAATCTTTCCTAATTCAACCCTTTCCTAATTCAACCCCCTTTCCAAATCTTAACTTTCTAAATTCAAGCTTTTAAACCTTTCCTAAATTCAAACCTTTCTTAATTTCAAGATTTTCTAAAACTCTAAAACTTTCTAAAATCTTAAATCTTTCTAAACTCTAAAACTTTCAAAATCCTAAACTTTCCAAATTTCAAATCTTTTCAAATCCAAAGTTTTCTAAATTCAAAACTTTCTTAAGTTAAATCTTTCTAAACTTCCAATCTTTCTAAATTCTAAATCTTTCCAAAACTTCAACATCTTTCCAAATCCAAAACTTTCCTATTTTCAAAACTTCCTTATTTTTAAAACCTTTCCTTTTTCAAAACCTTTCTTAAAATGGAGCTTTCTTAATTCAAAACTTTCTAAACTCAAAGCTTTCTTAATTCAAAACTTTCCCTTTCTTAATTCAAACATTTCCTAAGTTGAAAACTTTCCTTTTTCAAACCTTTCCAAAAACGAAACTTTCCAATTTTCAAAACTTCCTTATTTCAGAACTTTCCAATTTTCAAAACTTTCCTAAGTCGAAAATTTTTCTAATTCAAAACTCTCCAAAAGCGAAACTTTCCTAATTTCAAAACTTTCCAAAAATGAAAACTTTTCTAAAATGACACTTTCCTAAAACAGAACTTTCTTAAATCAGACTTTTCCTAATTCAAACATTTCTTAAATCCAATCTTCCCTAATTTCCTAAACCTTCCAAGTCAAGTCAAATATTTTCTAAGTCTCTTCTCTTTCCTAAGCCTAGGCTTCTTAAACCTCCATCTTTCCAAAACAAGTCTAAATCTCTCTTCCCAATTTTATCTGTTCAAATCAAAATTCAATCTTTTCAAATTTCAAAATTCTAAATTCCAGTTTTCAGTCCTCTATTCAAAGTTCAATCTCTCAATTTTCCAATTCAATTTTCAATTCAATCTCTTTCTTCTAATCAAACATTCTATTTTCAATCGGACTCTTGTCCGAACTACGACTGACCTGATTCCCCCAAAGGGATACGTAGCCAACCTTCATAGGTGCGGTCACAATACTTTTCAAACTTTCAATTCCACCCTCATGGGTGCGGTTTCCAAAATCTTTCCAAATCTCAAATTCTAATCTGTTTTCAAAATTCCAATTTCAAAATTTCTATTTTTAAATTTCTACTTTTAATTTTCAAACTTTGCAATTTCAATTCCATCTCTTCAAATCTATTTTCAAATCAAATTAATTCCAAATCAATCTCTTCCCAAATCTATTTTTCAATTCTTTTTCCTTGCACTTGCATACCATGCATCATGTTATTTTTCAAACATTGTTTTTCTAAAGTGAAATAGGATTGAACACGAGTTAGTTAAAGACTCTCATAGGTGAATCTAGGGTAGATTAACATATAGGTACCGAAAGGGCGGGGTAGGGTGATAGCTTAGTGCATCTTCCCTACACGTAACCAACCTCCGAACCTAGGATCACTGATTTCAAAGACCAAAAGGAGTTATTTTTCTAAAAAGGGCTAAATGTTTTCCAAAGGTTGCCAAACAACTTGTTTTCCTAAAAAACCCTCTCTTGAGGAGATGTTTTCAAAATCGTTTTCCAAAAACCCTAAGTGTAATCTTCGGATTATGCGTAGTTTTTAGGTGACCTAACTCACCTTAATCAAGTTAGGTGGCGACTCGGAATCTTTTTCAAAAGCCCTTTATTCAAACCAATTTTTTAATTCAAACCTAGTCGCACTCATTCTTTTAGGAGGGTGAGTTCTAACGAGAGAGTACAGCATTTTTCCCGCTTGGGTGAGTATTCCTCGAGTGTGAAAAATCTGGGCGCGACAGGAGTCCCACAAGACAAACCTGACTCATATATATGCATACATACAAAGACCTAACAAAATCACATAAGATAGATACATATATATATATATATATATATGCAATTGTAGAGAGAGAGAAATAAAACCTTACCTTGTTCAAGCTTGGTGAAGTTTTCAATGGCTTCAATCCCTTCCTTCAAGCCTTCTTCCTTCAATCTTCCCTTCTTTCTTTCCCTTTCTCTCTTTCTCCCTTTCTCTAACGATTTCTGTGTGTGTATTTGGGTGTGTGTGTGTTTTGTTTGTTGTAAGAAGACACACATGGAAAATAATCCCATTTGTCTCACACCTCCAACACAAGTTACAACACAACTTCTCATTGGTCATCTCTGACCCAAAAGAAGGGATAATTAATATCAAATATTGTATATACTAGAAATTCTCATTAATATAATTAAATAGAAGTTTGGGATATCACAGTTATGTGTATGGAAGACGCACTACGCCATCATCCTACCCCGCCCTTGCGGTACCTACATGTCTGTTTACTCTAGATTCACCCATTAGAGTCTTTGATTAATACATGTCCAAAACTATCCATTATAGAAAAGCACTATGAAAAAGAAGTTTTACATAATGCATGATATGCAAGTGAGAGAATAAAACTTTGATTTTGAAAATAGATTTGAAAAGAACTTGAATTGATTTGAAAGAAATTTAGAAATAGAGATTTGAAAATAGATTCTGGGAATTAGAAGTTTGAAAAAAAAGGTTATGGAATTAGAGATTTGAAAAAAAAGTTATGATCGCGCCCGAGAGGGTTGCCTACGTATCCCTTTTGAGGAATCAGGTCAGCCGTAGTTCGGACAAGAGGCCGATAGAAAATCGAAAGTTTGATTTGAAAAAGGAAAGTTTTGAAATTGAAAAGTTTAACTTAGGAAAGTTTCAAATTTAGAAAGTTTTGACTTTAGAAAGTTTTGAATTTGGAAAGATTTGAGATTTAAAAATGTTTAAATTTTAGAAAGATTCGAAGTTTGAGTTTTAGAAATACTTGAAATTAGGAAAGGTTTGAGTTTAAAAAAGATTTGAAGATTTAGATTTGGAAAGTTGAAATTTGAAAAGGTATGGAATTAGAAAAGGTTGGAATTAGGAAGATTAAGAAGCTTAAAATTTAAGGAAAGATTTGAAAGTCTAAGTTTTGGAAACTTAAGGTTTAGGAATGTATGAGATTAGGAAGGATTGAATTAGGAAAGATTTGGATTTCTATTTCCTAAAGCAAAAGATTGGATTTTGTTTCTAAAATGATGTGATTTGATTTTATTTCTAAAAATGAAGGATTGGATCTAGTTTCCTAAATGGGAGATTGGATTTAGTTTCCTAAAACGGAGGATTTGATTTGGCATGGAATTGGAAAGATGAAGTTTTGGAAATCCTAGATTTGGAAGGCTATAGTTTGATGTAGAAAAATAAGTTTTGGAAATTTATGATTTTGATGTAAAAAAGAGGTTTTGGAAACCTAAATTTTGAGTCAAGATTGGAAATCATGTTTAAGGAAAGAAA
The DNA here is from genome assembly GCA_033060915.1 of Euryodendron excelsum. NCBI lineage: Eukaryota > Viridiplantae > Streptophyta > Magnoliopsida > Ericales > Pentaphylacaceae > Euryodendron > Euryodendron excelsum. Next base: position 7,596,848 of record CM065391.1, on the reverse strand, counting down.
ATTAGGGTTTCCAAATCATAGCTCTAGGGTTTGAGTTGGACTCCAAGAAAAGAGATTTTGGAAAGCAAATTTTTGGAAAGAAAGGTTTTTGGAAGAAGATCTTAGATAGGAGTTTTTGGAAAGAGTTCTAAGGAAAGAGGTTTTTGGAAAGAGTTTTTGGGAAAGAGATTTTTAGAAAGAGTTGTTAGGAAGGAAACTTAAGGAGTGTTTTTAGAAAGTGAATTTTGAAGAAAGCTTTTTGGAAAGGAGTTTGAAAAGAGTGTTTAGGAAAGTACGTTTTTGAAGGGAATTTTTAGAAAATAATTTTTTGGAAGCAATTTTGGAAAGGAGATTAGAGAGAATTTTTAGAAAGTATGTTGGAGAAAAGATTTTAGAGAATAGACGTGAACAGAGATTTTGGAGAGAATTTAAAAATGGGTTTTGGAAAGTAAGTTTGAAAAGCAATTTGCAAAGGGATGGACTTTTGCAAGCCTCTAAAAATATCTCACTTTCCTAAAACAATTCTAACTATAAGAGGGTTAGAACCATTCTAAGATGGTGGTTTTGAAAACAACAAGGACTTGAAAATATGGACCATATTGGTCACTTTAAATGTAACACTTTCCAAAAGCAACCCTAACTATGAAAATAAGTTTTGAAGAAGAAAATTTTAATGCGAGTTTTGAAAACGGTTTTGATACAAGTTTTAAAAACAAGTTTGAAAAAAACTTTTGGAGAGATGCATGATTATGATATGCACAATGCAAGTTGGGATCGTGAACATACAAGGTTAAAGGCTTCACTACATAATCAAGGGGGCCGAACCCACGTGGTCTCCGGTTAGACTAAGAGAAAGCCCCCAACACGGTGATTTTCAATAGCCTAATCCTACACATGAACCGGGGAGTCCCTTGTTTCAAGCATGCAAGAAAGGGGGGTGAAAGATGGGGGTTAGGAGAGAGAAGAGAGAGGGGGGAATTGCGTAAATGTAAATAGGAAAATCTACCTTACATCTTCTTTTAATTGCTTTGTTATGCTTACTTTCTTTACTTCGATCTTTGCTTTGCTTTGCTTTGCATCGGTCTTCGAGGGCTCGCTTGTATCTTCGGGAGCTTCGTAGTTGCAGCGCTTCAAGACTTCAATGGAGGCTTTGGAGGATAGTATATGAGTGTATGAGGGCTAGGGTTTGGTGTATTGAAGCTAGGGTTTGGAAAACCTAAAGAGAACTAGGGTTTGGAGAGGTTTCGGGCTCTGTGTATCAAAGAGGAGAGTTTTTAGACTGAGTTTGTGGACCCCTTTCACGCTAGAGGAGGCTCTGTATTTATAGACAATGGATTAACCTAGCGCTTATTGCAATGGCGCCAGGCAAAATTTTCTTTTGTCGCCACTAGGAGTGGCGCCAGGCCAAATTTGGGCTTGGCACCACTAATAGTGGTGCCAGCCACTTAGGAAAGTTTTAAGGTTGGCAAGCAACATATCTTCAGAAGATTTGGATGCCTGTACTAATGAGTACCATGCAATTTTTAGCCTGACTTCACTAAGAGTGACTCTGGAAGGTTTAGGAATGATTTAAAGGCCCAAGAATGGCCTGGAGGGCGGAAAAGGGATAGGAACCCTCAGAATAGTGTCTAGGGGGTAGTAGACTTGAAGAATGATGAAAGGATGTGTTGGAAGGGTTGACCGGGCCATTGGGGCAAAACAGTCAATCGGGCCGAAAAGCTGCCGGGATAGAGTCCGAATATCCCAGAAGAAAACTCAAGACTTGGAAACATTACGTAAAATGTTCCAGGAGGTTATCGGTTTGATACAAAGAGCCGGTGTGGTTGGAAGAGGCGACGGGCCCACTAGGGGCAAAATGGTCATTTTGTATCAAGTTTGCCGGAACTGAGTCAGAATGATTTAAAAATGCATCAGAAGGCCAGGGATACTATCAGAAGCATCCCCGGGAGGTTACCGGTTTGATACCCAGAGCCAGTGTTCTTCCCTGCATACTCGTTGGCATAATAGTTATTTTGACTGGAGAGTCTTTGAATTGGAACGAAACCGACTGGAAGGTACTTAAACATGCCGTATCATCCTTGGGATGACCCTAGAAGGGTGGAATTACCATTCTGAGGACTTAGGTACCTTCTCAAGAAACGTGCCGAAAATGGCCCAAGGGGTAGTGTTGTCATTTTTCACCGGAGTGGGCTAGTAGGCATTGATGTTGACTTGGGTTTTGAGTGTTTTTGTCACACTGACAGTGGTCCTGTGACATAGGGATTTGTTGGCAATTCCCTATATCAACCTGTTTGCGAGTGTTTTCGCTACTCTAACAGTTGCGATATTTACAAGTATTTTCATTACCCTAACGGGTCGTGATCATTCTAGAGACTTCCTAATCTCAGGAAGCTGCTAGGTGGATTTAGTTGTTGACTCAAGGTTAATTCCCATGTTTATTTTGATGATAACTAAACCTTGTGTTATTTTACTAATGAATCTGTTCAGTGTGCAGATTAACAAAGTTCATAATTTAGACTTAAAGTTCAATCTTAAGTCTAATGTATGTCAAAGAGAATGCACAACAAATTCAAGAGCTATGCAATGAACCAAACAGAGGGGTAATGCCTATCTCTACTTCAAACAAATGTTCTACATTCGAAGAGATTGAAGTTGTTCAAATGAAGCTTCTATCACGTATGCATAGATTCAATGAAGATTGATTTGCACTCAAGATAGACTGAAGACTTCATCAGAATATGTAAAGATTAGCTGACGAAGTGCAAAGATCAGTTGAAAAGGAATTGATTGTTGAAGAGATTGAAAATGCTCAAGAGAAAATTTTATCAAGAATGCAAAGATCAATTCAAGATAATGTGATTGAAGTTGCTGAGAAGATGACTCACAATGATTGTCTGATCTCTACCTGGAATCCAAGTGAAGAATTCTTCTACAATATAAAGAATCAATGAAGACTAGATGTATGAAGAGATTTCATCAAGTCTGTAAAAGCCTCATTGAAGTGATTTTAAAGAATAAAGAAGAATTGCTATCACAGAAGCAAAAAGCCTGGAAACTAGGTAGACAATGAGTGGACTCATTGTAATGAAGAGTCGCCTCATGGGGACAGATGCAAAGGCTTGAAGATGATATGATCAATGAGCGGACACATGAAGACGAAGAGTCACCTCATGACAACAGAAGTTATAGGCTGAAGATTGAATGAATAAAGAGCGGACTCCTGAAGATGAAGAGTCGCCTCATGACAGCAGAAGCCAAAGATATGAAGACAGAATGAACAAGGAGTCACCTCATTGATATGAAGAGCGGACTCATGAAGTCAGTGAACAACATCTGGTAAATGCAGAAGCAGAAAGTGTTGACTCCACAAACCTGGAGCCAACTCCTTAGATATAACGACTATTTCTCTTAACGTTATAACAGACTGGACGTGTATTAATGATACCCAACAACCTCTAATGGATGGAATCAGTACAGGGGTATATATACAAGCTTCCAGCTGTATTTATACAAGAGATTGAAGACAAAAACAAAATCAAACTGACTGATTCATTGAAAACACTGAATATTCTTCCTGTCTTCATCTGTGAGCTCAGATTGTAATATCTACTCTTGCTAGAGTGTGTGTTAGTTACTTGTATACTTTTATACACTTGTAATTAAGAGTTTGAGAGTTCTCTTGTAAAAGCAAAACTCTTGTAAGTTTAAGTGGAGCTTAGACAAAACCACTTGGAGGTTGAAGAGCTCGGTGAGGAGTTCTTGTGTATAGTGAGCTGAGCACTTTGTCAATCACCAACCCATTTGTAATAGGTGATTATATAGTGGAAGAAGACTTCAAGGAGGTGTTGAGGTGAGGACGTAGACCACGGGTTGTGGTTGAACCTCGGTAAATCTGTGTGTTCTTTCTTATGCTCTGCTTTCTTTCCTTTCTCTGATTACATTGCATTGCATATAGGTTGATTACTATTACATTGCTTAGATTAATTTTAATTAATCTTAATTGTTATTAATCTTTGAAAAACCCAATTCACCCCACTCTTGGGTTGCCTTTTGGACCAACAATTGGTATCAGAGCTAGTATTCCTATTTTAAGGCTTAACATTCTAGGAATAGATCCATAGCAACCAATTTCGGAAGCTCTCTTGGTGAGGGTCAATCCAAAAATAGACCACCTATGTTCAATGGCACTAATTACAATTATTGAAAAAATAGAATGAGAATCTACATTCAATTAGTAGATTATGAACTATGGAGACTTACTGTAAATGGTCCTAAAACTCCTACCTCCAGAATAGAACAAATAGTTGTCCCTAAACTAGAATCTGAATGGGATGAAGATGATCTGAAAATGCTACAAGCAAATGCTAAAACTATGAATATTTTGTATTGTGCACTTGATCCCAATGAATTTAATCGAATTTTCACTTGTGAATCAGCTAAGGAAATATGGGATAGATTGGAAGTTCTACATGAAGGTACCAATCAATTTAAAGAATCTAAAATAAATATATTGGTACATAGCTATGAATTGTTCAAAATGAAACCTAAAGAATCCATCACTGAAATGTTCACTAGGTTCACCGATATTATTAATGGTTTAAATTCTCTTGGAAAGTTGTATCCTAACAATGAGCCGGTAAGAAAGATACTAAGGTCATTGCCAAAAGCTTAGGAGGCTAAGGTCACAACAATCTAAGAAACCAAAGACCTCAACACTCTGCCATTGGAAGAACTCTTGGGCTCTCTAATGACACATGAGCTCACACAAAAACAACATGCCCAAGAGAATGAAGAAAAGAAGAAAAGGGTAGTTGCATTCCAATCCACTTGTTAAGATGACGAATCTGAAAGTGATGAGAATGAAGATGAAATTGCTCTCATCACTTGAAAATTTAGAAGATTCATAAAGAAGAAATGGAGAGGTGGAAAGAAGCATGAAGCCAAGGGAGAACCTAGCAAGGAATCCAACATAACATGCTACGCATGCAAGAAGCCTGGCCATATGAAGGCAGAGTGTCCTCTGCTCAGAAACAGAGGAAAGAAATATCAGGGGAAAAAGGCCATGGCAGCCATGACATGGAGTGATGATGAAGAATCAAGCTCTGAAGAAGAAACTGAACCACAGGAAGTGGCTAACCTATGTCTCATGGCTCATAAAGATGATAGTGAGGTATCTGATTCTTCCCAATTTACTTTTAATGAATTACAAGATACTTTTGATGACTTTGTGAATTCAAAAAACTGGGAATTAAAAATGGATTTCCTAAGAAGATGATTTCTACTCTTATTGTTAAAAATGAGAATTTGTAAAAGGAAAATGAAGTTTTGAAAAATGAAGTTTGTATCTTAAAAGATAAGGTTAAGAAAAATTCTCTTGAAAAGGACTTTTCGAAAGAAAATCACATTTTACTTTATAAGGTTAAAAATTTAGAAACAAGTCTTCATAGATGTGTAAATGGAAAAGAAAAACTAGATGCAATTTTAGGAAAACAAAATTGTTCACTTGACAAAGCTGGTCTTGGTTTTGATCCATTTAAAAAGAAGAAATTTTCAAAAGGCATATTTGAAACTTCAACTGGAAAATCACAAATATCATGCTTTTACTGTCATAAAAAGGAAGATATTGCTAGTAGATGCTTTGCCTTACAAAAATCAAATGTTCCTAGCAATGCATGGGTTTCTAGAAGACCAATGAGGACTAACCCCCAAGGACTCACGATGATTTGGGTACTTAAGGTTAGATAAACCCTATTGCAGGTTTGCCTTCAAGCCAAATCCAAAAAAGATCATTGGTACTTAAATAGTGGATGCTCAAGGCATATGATAGGAGATGAAGCTCAATTCACTTCTCTTTCACCAAAGGATGGAAGTCTCGACACATTTGGTGACAATAGCAAAGGGAAGATCATCGGTATAAGTAGTATTGGTAAGAATTTCTCTACCTCTATCGAACATGTATTACTTGTTAAGGGACTCAAACACAACTTTTGAGCATTAGTCAACTTTGTGACAAAGGATACGAGGTTGTATTTGAATCCTCTAAATGTGATGTAATTGACAGTAATGATAACAAGATAATTCTCACTGGACATAGACAAGGCAATATTTATGTGTTCAATCTTAATGATTTATCTTCATGCAAAATGGAATGTCTTACTACTATGAATAGTGATGAAAGTTGGTTATGGCATAGAAGACTTGGTCACATTAGTATGAGCATACTTTCAAAGGTTTCTAAAAATGATTTGGTCAAAGGTTTTACAAAGATAAAATTTGACAACGATAGAGTTTGTGATGCTTGTTAACTAGGTAAGCAAACTAGAATTTTTTTCAAATCCTTAAATATGCTCACTACTTCTAGGCCACTTCAACTATTGCATATGGACTTATTTGGACCAACAAGAACTTTGAGTTTTGGTGGTAAACAATATGCACTTGTTATTGTTGATGATTATTCTAGATGTACATGGATATTCTTCTTAGCTCATAAGGATGAGACAATTGTTTTCTTTACAAAATTTTGTAGAAAAGTCCAAAATGAAAAAGGGATTTCAATTACTTCTATTAGAACTAATCATGGAGGGGAATTCGATTGTAAACCTTTTGAAATGTTTTGTGATAAAAATGGTTTTGATCACAATTTCTCAGCTCCTAGAACACCTCAACAAAATGGGATTGTTGAGAGAAAAAACAGAGTTTTAGAAGAAATGGCTAAAACCATGCTTTGTGAAAATGGTTTACCAAAATACTTTTGGGCTGAAGCTGTTAACACAGCTTGTTATGTTTTAAATCGAATTTTTTTTAGAAAGTTTTTTAACAAAACCCCCTATGAACTTTGGAAAGAAAAGAAACCAAATGTCTCATACTTTAAAGCTTTTGGATGTAAATATTTTGTATTGAATAACAATAAAGACAACCTCTGCAAGTTTGATGCTAAATCCGACGAGGGTGTATTTCTTGGCTATTAAACACATAGCAAGGCTTATAAAGTCTTTAATAAGAGGACTCTAGTGGTTGAAGAATCAGTCCACATTACTTTTGATGAACTTAACTCTTCTTTGAAGAATGTTGAAAGTGATGATGCAGATGAGCTAGAACCTGAATTGGAAAAGATGGACATTGAACCAAGCTCAAATGAGAAACCACAAAACGGAAGAGAATTACAAAGAGTTCCTACCAGCCAATAAGAAATTAATGAAGGACTACCTAAGGAGTGGAAGTTTGTGCACAACCATCCTATGGAACAAATCCTAGGTGATCCTTCACAAGGTGTAAGAACTCAATCCTCTATAAAAAAATATATGTAATCATCTTGCATTCTTATCTCAAATAGAGCCTAAGTGTTTTAATGATGCTGAAAATGATGAATTTTGGATAAATGCAATGCAAGAGGAATTAAACCAATTTGAAAGGAATGAGGTATGACACTTTGTTCCTAGACCTAATGATCATCTAGTTATTGGAACTAAATGAGTATTTAGAAACAAAATGGATGAATCTGGAATTCTGGTGAGGAATAAGGCAAGACTTGTTGCTCAAGGTTATAGTCAAAAGGAAGGCACTGATTTTGATGAAACCTATGCTCCTGTAGCTAGACTATAAGCCATTAGATTATTACTTGCTTTTGTTTGTTTTAAAGACTTTAAATTATATCAAATGGACATTAAAAGTGCTTTTCTAAATGGCTTTATCACTGAAGAAGTTTTTGTTGAACAACTACCTGGTTTTGAAGATCCAAAACTTCATGACCATGTTTTAAACTAACAAAAGCTTTGTATGCTTTGAAGCAAGCTCCAAGGGCTTGGTATAAAAGATTAAGTAAATTTTTTATTAAAAAAGGTTTTTCTGGAGGAAAAATAGATACAACTCTTTTTAGCAAAATAAAAAATAGTGATATGCTTGTAGTGCAAATTTATATGGATGATATCATATTTGGTGCTACTAATGAATTGCTTTGCAAAGAATTTGCTAAGTGTATGCAGGGAGAATTCGAGATAAGTATGATAGGAGAGCTCAACTACTTTCTCGGACTTCAAATCAAGCAATCAAAGGAATGCATCTTTATCAACCAAGCCAAGTATATTAAGGACTTAACCAAAAAGTTTGGCATGGAAGATGCAAAGCCTATAAGTACTCCAATGAGTACTGCAATTAAATTGGATAGCGATGAGAAAGGTAAGTCAGTAGATACTAAGCTTTATAGAAGCATGATAGGCTCTCTATTATATCTGACTGCTAGTAGACCTGACATAATATTTAGTGTTTGCTTATGTGCTCACTTTCAATCTAATCCTAAAGAATCTCATGTGATTGCTGTAAAAAGGATTTTTTGTTATCTTAAGCATATACCAAATCTTGGATTATGGTATCCAAGAAATACATGTTTCAATTTGAATGCTTACACTGAAGCTGACTATACGGGGAGTATAGTTGATAGGAAGAGCACAAGTGGCTCTTGCCAACTCTTAGGCAATATGATTGTATCTTGCTATAGCAAGAAACAAAATTCAGTTGCTCTCTCCACAGTTAAGGCTGAATGTGTAGCAGCTAGGAGTTGTTGTGTGGATCAAACAACAATTGGAAGATTATGAAATCTTGTTTGATCATATTCCTATTAAATGTGACAATACTAGTGCAATAAACTTGACTAAAAATCCTATTAAACACTCTCGCAGAAAACACATTGAAATCAGATATCACTTTATACGTGATCATATACAAAAAGGTGATATAAAACTTGACTTTGTGTGCACTGACATGCAATTAGCTGATATCTTTACTAAACCATTAAATGAAGATCATTTTTGTATGATTAGAAGAGAATTAGGGATGAGTGATCTTATATCTTAAATTATGTTTGATTTGAGTGAAATTTGTGCTTTGAATGTTTAAATGTGTTTATCATTCATATGAAATGTTTTTCTTGAATTCGTGATGCATTATATGATCATATTAAGATAATCTTTATCTCAAAACTTGAAAAGATCATTTCATGCAATCCTTATGATTCACATGCTCAGTATGGGTGAAATAGTCGACACTTTATTTCGTAGAGTCGACTCATCACGACAGTGGACTTAAATCATTTCATTAATAAGGCATGTGTCGGCTCATTTAGTTCATGAGTCGCCTCATGCTTCGGGCCAATAAACTTTGACGAAGCCCACTTTACAAACATTCGAAATTTTCATCTCACTCATTCACTCTCACTCTTTTTCTCTCCCGCTCCCCTGTTCACACCAAAACCAAACCGTTACTCTCAACCATCGCAAATCTTCATCTCAATCTCTTTATAAACCCTAATCGATCTATTTTCCATTCTCACTAAACTCTCCTTAATCCCACAATGGCTCCTAAAATAGAACTTGGCCGAGAAAACCCTAATGTTCCTTTTGCACGCACTCAGAAACGAAAAAGGGTGGGGCCAGTCATCAGAGATTCAAAGGAAAGGGCTCCTGCAGAGCAACCTGGATGGGATTCGACACACTTCATAGATGCAATGGCAGAAGAAAGGTACATGAATGTCTTCGGTCTTTGTAAAGTTTTGAATGGACGCTGGATAGATCATGTCTTCTTTAAAACTGAGAACTTTGACTTCCCCTATATTCTTGAGAATCTAGGATGGGAACCTTACACTACTATTAGAGAAAATGTATACCCAAAATTGGTTGCACATTTTTACTCTAATCTGATGAAGAAAGTTGGAAGCAACATGATTACCAGCTTTGTGAATGGAGTGAAAATCACTCTAAATGAAGGGACTCTGGCAGAAATTATGGGAACTGGTTATGGTGGAGAAATGTATTTTGAAAACATTAGCCAAAAGAGACAACTTCAAGTTCTCTATGGACATGGCATGCCCAAATCCACTCAACCCATAGCTAACAACTTCCCTGTTGAATTGAGATTAGTCCACCATTTCGTAACAACCATTTTCCTACCCAAAGTTGGTGGTTTTGAGCGTGTAACTGAGAAGGACCTGTTTTTCTTATGGGCCTTTCTCACGAACACCAAAATTGATGTTCCCTACTACATTCTCTCCAACATGGCCAATGTTGCTACCACTGCCTCCAAGAACCTACCCTATAGAATGTTGCTAACTAAGATTTTCGAACACTTTCAAGTCAATCTTTTAGGAGTAAACTACAGAAAGCCGGATTCTTACAAAGATGAATACAGCAAGTACACCTTGAGCTGGATGGGGTATAAGAAAATCAATGGCCATTGGTTTCCAAGGCTAAACAAAGTTGTTCCTGCCAGCTCTTCACAGAAAAGAGCTTCTGCCTCTGGTCTTAGAAAACCTTTAGCCCAAACCCTTGATGCCTCCTCTGTTGATCAACTTTTGGGAAGCATGATTGACATGCTTCAGAGCATAGACCACAAACTTCATGAAGGGTTGCTTCATTTGAAAGACCTTAAGAAAGTTGTGGTGCAACTGAAAAGGGCTCAAGGAATTTCAGTGGGTGAAGAAGAAAGAGAAAAAGAACCAGAAACTGAAGAAAGAAATGAGAAAGAAAAGGAAGCAAAGAAAGATTTGGAGGATACAGACTTGGAATCTAAGGAGGAAGAGCCTGCAGATGATGTCTCTGAGGAAGAATCTGAGGATGCTGCACCAAAGAAAAAGGATGTTCCAGTAAAGAAAACCAAACCATCTACCTCAGCCTCTAGATTTGTGCGAATAAGGCCATATGGTTTGAGGCCTAGACCATTTTCTGGTTCAACACTGCCTCAGATCTTGTTGATCTAACACCCTCCCCTTCCCCATCTCCTTAAAACTCCTCCTACATCCTTCTCATCATCCTGAATACTTATGGCTCTGTCACTCTCATGGTCCTGTTATAAGATTTTTTTTTTTTTTTGCTTTGACTGAATGTTTTTGTTTTGATTCTGGCATAGTGTTTATGAACATGATAACAGTATAACTCTTTCTAATCTCAATGTTCAATCAATGAAATATCATTTTGTTCTGATGTCAAATGTGGTTGCTCTAATAACTTTCTTGTTTGATTCATTCCTTGCTTATACAATCTATTTTTTTTTTTTGTTGTTATTATACCTGTCTATTATTCTCACTCAATTGGTATCATTCTCATTCTATTTCTCTTTTTGATAAATTGACAAAAAGGGGGAGAAGAATTTTGAAATGAAAATTGTATTGCAAAATTGTACAATGCATGTTTGTTGGAAAAATGAGTTAAACATCACTTAGAATGGGAGAAATATTGACAAGAACAATCTGTTTAAATTTTGGGGAGACGCTTTTATCCAAAATTGGGGAACCCAATTTGGACAAGAAATGGAATTTGATAAAAGAAACATGAATTGTTTATTGTATTGGCATTAAATAAAAATGAAATAAAATGAGTACTTTTTGACATATATAGAGCATGTTCTAAGGGGGAGTAACATGAATCATTTCTCTCAAAATGTCTTCGATTTCCCTGACAAAAACTTCCTGAAAATTGTTTTTGAAATACCTTTATCCTCTAAGTATCACTTGCTTCATTACGAAACAAAGGGAGAGTTTCCTTATTGGTATCTTATTTAACTTTGTTCATTTCATTTAATCTTATATGAACTTATTTTGCAAAGGTTTTGTCATCATCAAAAAAGGGGAGATTGTTGACTCAAGGTTGATCCTTGTTGACTCAAGGTTAATTCCCATGTTGATTTTGATGATAACTAAACCTTGTGTTATTTTACCAATGAATCTATTCAGTGTGTAGATTAATAAAGTTCATAATTTAGACTTAAAGTTCAATCTTAAGTCTAATGCATATCAAAGAGAATGCATAACAAATTCAAGAGCTATGCAATGAACCAAACAGAAGAGTAATGCTTATCTCTACTTCAAACAAATGTTCTACATTCGAAGAGATTGAAGGTGTTCAAATGAAGCTTCTATCACATATGCATAGATTCAATGAAGATTGATTTCACTCAAGATAGACTGAAGACTTCATCAGAATATGCAAAGATTAGCTGAAGAAGTGCAAAGATTAGTTGAAGAGGAATTGATTGTTGAAGAGATTGAAAATGCTCAAGAGAAAACTTCATAAAAAATGCAAAGATCAATTCAAGATAATGTGATTGAAGTTGCTGAGAAGATGGCTCACAATGATTGTCTGATCTCTACCTAGAATCCAAGTGAAAATTTATTCTACAATATAAAGAATCAATGAAAACTAGATGTATGAAGAGATTTCATCAAGTCTGTAAAAGCCTCATTGAAGTGATTTTAAAGAATAAAGAAGAATTGCTATCACAGAGAAGAAATCATAAATGAAGTTTGTGAAGCTCTACGCAATTGAGGAAGCTTGACATTGAAAGAGAGTGTTCTACAATGAAAGAAGGAAGCTTGGCAAATGAAGAAGAAAAGATAAACATTGATCGAATGAAGCTTTGACAGTTTGAGAGTCAAGAGAAGATCAATATCTAATGATTGATTCAATCCAAATTGAATAGAAGTTAACTCTGATGAGTTAAAGAGATTTGCTTGATCATCATACCCCAAAAAAATACTCCTTGAAGATCTTAAATCTGTGCTGAGATGAACTAGATCATTAGAAGTCAGAAAGCAGATTTTTGGATAATGAGGGGACTCATGGAAATGAGGAGTCGCCTCTTGATCACAGAAGCAAAAGGCCTAAAGACAAAATGAACAATGAGTAGACTTATGAAAAATGAAGAGTTGCCTCTTGATCACAGAAGTAAAAAGTCTGGAGACCAAGTAGACAATGAGTGGACTCATTGTAATGAAGAGTCGCCTCATGGGGACAAACGCAAAGGCTTGAAGATGACATGATCAATGAGCAGACACATGAAGATGAAGAGTCACCTCATGACAACAGAAGTAAAAGGCTGAAGATTGAATGAACAAAGAGCCGACTCCTGAAGATGAATAAGGAGTTGCCTCATTGATATGAAGAGCGGACTCATGAAGTTAGTAAACAACATCTGGCAAATGCAGAAGCAGAAAGTGTCGACTCCACAAACCTGGAGCCGACTCCTTGGATATAACAGTTATTTTTCTTAACGTTGTAACGGATTGAACGTGCATTAATGATACCCAACAACCACTAACGGATGGAATCAATACAAGGGTATACATACAAGCTTCCAACTATAATTATCTAACAGATTGAAGACAAAAATGAAATCAAACTAACTAATTCATTGAAGACACTGAATATTCTTCATGTCTTCATCTGTGAGCTCAGATTGTAATATCTACTCTTGCTAGAGTGTGTGTTAGTTACTTGTATACTTTTATACACTTGTAATTGAGAGTTTGAGAGTTCTCTTGTAAAAGCAAAACTCTTGTAAGTTTGAGTGGAGCTTGGACAAAACCACTTGGAGGTTGAAGAGCTCGGTAAGGAGTTCTTGTGTATAGTGAGCTGAGCACTTTGTCAATCAGCAGCCCATTTGTAATAGGTGATTACATAGTGGAAGAAGACTTCAAGGAGGTCTTGGGGTGAGGACGTAGACCACGGGTTGTGGTTAAACCTCGATAAATCTGTGTGTTCTTTCTTATGCTTTGTTTTCTTTCCTTTCTCTAATTACATTACATTGCATATAGATTGATTAATGTTACATTGCTTAGATTAATTTTAATTAATCTTAATTGTTATGAATCTTTGAAAAACCCAATTCACCCCACTCTTGAGTTGCCTTTTGGACCAACATTGGTGCCTAAGGAATCAACTTTCTTTGAAGGCGTGCCGAAATGGATATTTCTTCATTGGTGGGCTAGCAGGCCGTTCTACCATCTTAGGGACTTGCAGTCTCGTCCTGGTCGATGGATTTGAAGGGACTTACCATTCCAAAGAGTTCTCTCAAAAAATGTTATGACAGGATGGACTTATTGCCTTGAGGAATCAACTATCTCGAAAGGCGTGCCAAATTTAATTAGAATTAGAATTGAACTTGGTATTAGATTTAAGATTAAAACGGGAACTTACTGTCTTCGAAAAGACATGCCCACTGGAATTGGACCAGATAATGCCATAAGGGCATTTTGGTCATTTTGCCTTTATTTTGGCCTAATGGGTCTGTGAAGCGATTGATTGATGGGATTAGACTTGAAAAACTGATTTAAATTGGAATATGTCCATATTGACTTCAATACAAGTTTGGCCGGACTGGAGACTGCCGAGCGGGTAAAAATGGGGTCCTTACAGCTACCTCTCTTTTTCTGTCTTTGCCTATCGAAGATAGAAAATGATAAAGTAAGAGTCCCATTTTGACCGTGAGGCGGTCAGAGGGACGAACTTCGAAAATTTTTGAAAACGGGAGTCTGAAAATGGATATTGGGCCCAAAAGGCCTTTGAAATCGAGTTTTGGTAGGAAAAAGGAAAAAACTTCTCAGAATTGGACACTGGTGCCACTACTAGTGGTGCCTGGCTTAAAATTGCCTTGACGCCACTACTAGTGGCGCTAGGCTTGGGAACAAAACCAGAAAAATTTCTGGTTTGAACACATGCGGGATTGGAAGAGTTTCTAAGAGTGTGGAAGTTTTGCGAGTAGAACAACTTGGACGTTGAAGGAGCACTTCTTAGGGACCACGGGGGATTGTTGGAAGTAGACACCGTCGCCGAAAGAGAAGATTTCGCTGGAGAACTCCAAGAGGCGATTTTTTTATTTTATGTGGATTTTGATGTGTAAAAATCCGTTTGAGCCATGTGAATAGTGAAAATTATTGTTTTAATATCTTTTGAACACTATGGTGAAGTTATTTTTGCATCTTGGTGGTTGTTTGATTGAGTTTGAGTGATTTTACGCGTTTATGTAAAGGGGGTTTGCGTAAGAATTAGGGATTTCTCCCTACAACTTTGAGCATTGAGTTTGTTGGCTAGATTTTATATCGTGTGCCTTAGAAAAATGTGTTTAACAGTCGTGTAAAGTATTTTTTTGATTTTTTCAAAACTTTTTAAATTTTTGATTTTTTAAAAAATAGAAAAATATTTAGAAAAAAAGGTAAAATTGAGAAAATTGAAATTATTAAAGTTTAGTGTTTCGAAAAATGTAGGGATATTTTAGAAAATATTTGAAATAATTTTGAGAAATTTTGGGATAACTTTGAAAATAAAACAAGTCTTTTGAAAATTTTGAAAATTTAAAAAATTTTGCGTGGGTGTCGATGTTATGTGATTGTGATGTTATAAAGTGCATGGTTTATATTTTGTGTTGATGTTATGGGTGTTGTAGGGACCATTTTTAAGCGGAACTCTGCTGAAATTTTTTGAAATTAGGAAAAAAGTTAGAAAAGTTTTGGAATAAAATCTTTTTGAAGGAAAAAGATAGAAAACCCTTGAGGTTTTAGAAAATTCATTTTGATTCGAAGTTGAAAAATCAAAATGTGTAGGAAATTCATTTTGACTTAAAGACTGGATTTTTGAAGACAAACGAAAAAATTTGAAATTTGATAGAAATTTTGGAACAAGAATTCTTATCAAAACCTTGAAAACTTTTTAAGGAAGAATTTTTGAAAAAACTGGAATATTGATTGGAATAACAACAAGATTAGAAAAGCTTTGAGATGGATTGAGGAGTTTTGAGATTTGATTTCGAAGAATTTTAGACTATGACTCCTAGAATGGACTTTTGGAAAGAAAAATATTTTAGAATTTGATTTTTGAGAATTAATTTTGAATTGCAAGGGAATTAGAAAATCTTTTGAAAAAGGATTTTTGAAAAAGAATCTTTGGAGGAAAGAGTTTTTTGAAAAATTTGGAGAAACAGGTTAAGAAACCCCTTGAGAGACTGCATTTAAGAAACTTTTCAAGAGTTGAGTTTTAAAAACCTTTTGAATCGGCTAGAGCAAGATCTACTGACACCTATGTCATTTTTTATCGTTGGTTATCTTTATTACTATTTTTTTTTCTTTTGCTTTTATTTCTTATTTGCATAAACCGTAAATTAACATCTCTTACCTTGGCTTACCTTTTCAGGATGGCAGATGCGGGTGATGAAGGTACTGAAAGGAGACGCTGCTCCAGGCAGGCGGTTCGGACAGATTCTATTAGTAGTTCTAGTTAATCCAGGGGTAGTCCGCGATCTACTGGACATGTATCTTCTAGCCAAAGCGGCCGGGTGAGTAGACCACCAGTCGACCCCTTCCCTCCCGTTGAGGCAGCTTTCGAGGAGGAGATAGGTGTTGATGATGAGGTGCCAGGCCTCAGTGATCAGGTGACTAGCTATGGGAAAGCCTCCATCCGGCACAGACAGACAGATGTTGAGTTAGGTGACTTGGCGGTACTAGACATTCCACCACTAGGGGATCTTGCCTATCATCCCAGTGTGTATTTTAGACAGCATTTGCTCCCTCTACGAGTACACACAGCTTTCAGAGGGGCTGTTCATTAGGTCTTTGTGACCATGCAGCGGGTGGCTCCATCTTACAGTGCTTTCTTGGCCGAGATTGGGTTCGGGGCTTTCATGGGGTTACAAGCTAACTGCCTGAACAGACATCTGGTGCTGGCACTTATTGAGAGATGGTTCGGAGAGACTGGGACTTTCCATTTTGTTGGTTTTAATCTCGGTCCCACCCCATTGGACTAGGCATGCATTCTGCTGGACCTGCCCCCTCCTGAGCATTCTACTTTCCTAATCTCCTAGCTCAGTCAAGATGACAGTACCTTTATCGTTGAGCCACCATCTGCCCGACGACACATTATGAGGCGGCGACTTGTTTTATACATCATCTTTATCTGCTTCTGTAACAACAACAAGTCACTCGTGCCTTTTCGGTTGGTAAGCATAGTAGCTGATCTTGGGGTTTTATCTAAGCTGGATTGGGGGTCCTTCTCCTTCGGCTGCTGTCACGTCCAGATTTTTCGCACTCGAGGAATACTCACGCAAGCGAGAAAAATGTTGTACTCTCTCGTTAGAACTCACCCTCCTAGAAGAATGAGTGCGACTAGGTTTGAATTGAAAATTTGATTTGAATAAAGGGCTTTTGAAAAAGATTTGGAGTTGCCACCTAACTTAATTAAGATGAGTTAGGTCACTTAAAAACTAAGAATAATCCGAAGACTACACTTAGGGTTTTTAGAAAATGATTTTCAAAAATATCTCCTCAAGAGAGGGTTTTTAAGAAAAATAGGTTATTTGGCAACCTTTGAAAAATATTTAGCCTTTTTTGAAAAAAATAACTCCGTTTGGTCTTTCGAAAACAGTAATCTAGGTTCGGAGGTTGGTTACGTGTAAGGAAGACGCACTAAGCCTCACCCTACCCCGCCCTTTCGGTACCTACATGTCAATCTACCCTAGATTCACCTATGAGAATCTTCAGCTAACTATTGTTCAATCCTATCCACTTTGAAAAACAATGTTTGAAAAGCATGATGCATGAGATGCAAATGCAAGATAAGAAAATTGAAATATAGATTTGGAAAGAAATCGATTTGATTTGATTTGAAAAGAAAGAGATAGAAGTTTGAATTTGGAAATTAAAAATAGAGATTTGGAAATAGAAATTTGAAATTGAAAGTTTGAAAATAGATTGAAGATTTGAAAAGATTGTGGAATTTGGGATTTGGAAAATATGGAGGAATTTGAAATTTGAAAGAAGTTGTGACCGCACCCATGAGGGTTGCCTACGTATCCTTTTGGAGGAATCAGGTCAGTCGTAGTTCGGACAAGAGTCCGATTGAAAAGAGATTGATTTGGAAGAAAGAGATTGAATTGGAAATTGGATTAGAAGATTGAGAGATTGAACTTGGAATAGAAAATTGAAAATTGGAATTTAGAATTTAGGAATTGAAAAGATTGAATTTTGATTTGAAAAAGTAGAACTTGGAAAGATTTAGACTTGCTTTGGAAAGATGGAGGTTTAGAAAACCTAGACTTAGGAAAGATAGGATTTTAGGAAAGGACTTGAAATTAAGAAAGGTTGGATTTGACTGTTGGATTTGGAAAGATTTTGGAAGATTTGGAAACTTTGAATTTAGGAAAGATTCGGATTAGGAAAGTTTCGAATTACGAAAGTGTCATTTTAGGAAAGTTTTAGAATTAGGAAAGCTTTCGACTTAGAAAGTTTTGGAATTAGGAAAGTGTTGAATTTAGAAATGTTTTGAATTAGGAAAGTTTAGTTTTTAGAAAGATTTCGAATTTGGAATGTTTCAAGTTAAGAAAGTTTTGAATTTGGAAAGCTTAGAATTTTATAAAGATTTTAAATTAGGAAAGATTTAGAAAAGACTTGAATTAAGAAAGTTTTGAGTTTAGAAAGTTTTAGAGTTTGAGTTTTAGAAAACCTTGAGATTAGGAAAGGTTGAGTTTAGGAAAGATTTGAAAACTTGGATTTGGAAAGTTAAGATTTGGAAAGAGGTAGAATTAGGAAAGGGTTGAATTAGGAAAGATTTGAAAGCTTAATGTTTAAGGAAAGATTTGAAAGTTTTAGGAAACTTAAGATTGGTAGAAGCTTAGGAAGGAGCTGAATTAGGAAAGATTTGAATTTTGAAATTTAAAGAAAGATTTAAAGTTTAGATTTAGGAAATTTATGGTTTAGGAAGGTACGAAATTAGGAAAGTTTTAAATTGGGAAAGGTTTGGATTAGGAAGGGATTGAATTTTGTTCCTAAAAGAGAAGATTTGATTTTATTTCCAAAAATGGAGGGTTGGATCTAGTTTTCTAAATGGGAAATTGGATTTGGTTTCCTAAAGGGAAGATAGGATTTGGCAAGGATTTGGAAAGGGAGATTCTAGAAACCCTAGATTTGAAAGTGTAGAATTTTGACGTAAAAAAAGGTTTTGGCAATGTGTATAGTTTGGATGTGAAAACAAGAGGTTTTGGAAACCTAGGTCTTAAGGCAAGTTTGAAAACCATGTTTTTGGAAAGAAAATTAGAGTTTCCTAATTGTGAGTTCTAGAGCTTGACTTGGGCTCTAAGAAAAGAGTTTTTGGAAAGTGCATTTTTGGAAACGAAGATTTTAGAAGAGAAAATCCTAGAGGGGAGTTTCTAGAAGGGAGATTTTGAAAAGATTTTTGGAGAGAGTTTTTCTAGGAAAGCGACCTAGGGAACGTTTTTGGAAAGTGGACTTTGAAGAGAGCATTTTGGGAAGGAGTTGAAAAAGGGTGTTTGGAAAAATAGACTTTTGGAGGGAGTTTTTGAAAACAAATTTGGAAACGAGAGTTTTAGGGAAGTATGTTGGAAAAGAGATTTTTAGGAAGAGAGATTTTTGAAAAGAGAGTTTTTGGAACATGTAAAAACATCTCACTTTTCTAAAGCAATTCTAACCATAAGAGGGCTAGAACCACTTTAGGAAAGCGGTTTTGAAAACAACAAGAGTTGAAAATATGGACCATGAAAGTCACTTCAAATATAACACTTTCCTAAAGCAATCCTAGCCATGGAAAAGCAAGAATCACCCTAGGATTGTGATTTTGAAAACAAGTTTTTGAAAAGGGAATTTTGATGCAATTTTGAAAACAAGTTTGAAAACGATTTTGAAGACAACTTTGAAAACGGTTTTTAGAAGATGCAAGATCATGATATGCACAATGCAAATTTGGGGTCGTGAACATACAAGGCTAAGGCTTCACTACATAATCAAGGGGGCTGAACCTAAGTGGTCTCTGGTTAGACTAGAAGAAAGCCCCCGACACGGTGACTCTCCAATAGTCTAATCCTACACATGGACCGGGAGTCCCCTTATTTCAAGCATGCAAAGAAAGGAGGGGAAAGAGATGGGGGATTAAAATAGAGAAAACCCAAGTGGGTTAGAAGAGAGAAGAGAGAGGGGGAAGTGCGGAAATTTAAATGGAGAACCTACCTTGTATCTTGTTTATTTTGTGTGCCTTGCTTTCTTCGGTCTTCATCTTGACCTTCGTCTTCAATCTTCAAGAGCCGCCTTCAATCTTCAAACTTCAGATTGCAACTCTTCAAGTCTTCGAAGGAGGGTTGAAGGTTAGTGTATGAGTGTATAGGAGGCTAGGGTTTAGTGTATGGTGGCTAAGGTCTGGAAAACCTAAGGAGGCTAGGGTTTAGAGAGTGTTCGAGCTCTGTATATCAAATTATATGATTTTTAGATTGAGTTTATGGACCTTTTTCACATTGGAGGAGGCTCTGTATTTATAGAGGTTGGACAAACCTGACGCCTGTTGTAGTGGCGCCAGGCCAAACTTTACACTGGGGCCACTAGGAGTGGCGCTAGGCCATTTTTTGGCTTGGCACCACTAGCAGTGGCGCCAGCCATTTAGGAAATATTTAAGGTCGGCAAGCAACGTATCTTTGACTAGATTTGGGTGCCTGTACTAGTGACTACCATGTAATTTTTAGCTTAGCTTCACTAGGAGTGACTTCGGAAAGTCCGGGGATGACCCAAAAGGCCGGAAAAGAGCAGGAACACTTAGAATAGTGTCCCAGAGGTATTTGACTTGAAAAATGAGGACAAGATGTGTCAGAAGGGTTGACCGGGCCGTTAGGGGCAAAATGGTCAATTGGGCTAGAAAGCTGCCGGGATGGACTTGGACTGTCCCGGAAGAAGAATCGAGATTTGGAAACATTATTTAGAATGTTCCCAAAGGTTGCCGGTTTGATACCCAGAGCCGGTGTGGTTAGAAGAGGTGACCGGCTCACTAGGGGCAAAACAGTCATTTCGCATTGGGTTTGCCGGAACTGACTCGGAATGATTCGGAAGGATAGAGGAAGGTTGAGAATATTATAAGAGGTAATCTCAGAAGGTTACCGGTTTGATACCTAGAGTCGGTGTCGTTCCCGAGGCATTGAAATGCCTAGGGACAAAACGGTCATTTAGCTTCAAGTGGGCCCTATGGGTCTGAGAAGCAACTGGTGGACTAAATTCAAATTAAAAAGGCGGGCTTAGAGTCTAAATATGCATGTGATGTGTGAAAGTGAGCTTGGTCAGCTTGGAGATTGCCGAGCGGGCAAAAATGGGGTGCTTCCAGCTGCTTCCTTCGGTCGATGCGGGTCCAGACTTCCTCCTGTTTGGGCAACATGACTGGTTTCTGGCCTTTTCTTGTCTGGTGGAGCTACGAGTACCTTGCCTGTTCATCGCCCTACAGTTATCAAGGATGACCTCTATCCTCGTGCTTTAAGGTGGGCTCATGACCGAGTAGCCCAGCGATCGGAGATCACCGATTTTGTTACCCTACGAGCGAACCTGGAGTTGATCAAGGCTAGGGACATGACTTAGCGACCCTTTATTGGGTCGTTTCATTATGAGACGGTGCGGTACTTGGTCGCGTTGTCCCTATCGAGGGCTTCCTTTCTCAGCGATGATTCTTGGGAGTCCTAATTAGGAGATCGACACTTGCGGCAGTTTCACGAGGAGTTTAGGTCAGCAGGAGATCCATCAGAGTACATGTTTGGAGCCTTGGTGGAGGGAGTTCTTATTCCTTATTAGAAGCGCCAGTCAGGTGCCAGTTTTCTGCTTCCTCCATACACTGACTATACCGCACACTTCGGGGCTGAATCTGTGGGTGCCTTCACTCGATTTGAGGTAATAGTCGGGGGATATCCTATTGGCCAGGAGGTGGTTGACTTGTGGCGCCGCGCCTGGGGATATATGCTTAGGCTGAGTTTACCACAGTGAGAGACCCGAGGGACCAGTACCAGACGGAGTGGGATCAGTACCAGGCAGAGGTGGCTTCCTTGATGGCCCGGTTAGTCTAGATTGGAGGTGGCATGGTATGGTGTCCTTTCCTTCCTTCTTCTTACTCTGCTGCTGTTTACTTATTCCTTTATGTTGCTGATTTTGGTTCTGTCTTCTTTATAGAATGTTGGTGCTTCTAGTAGTTATCCACCTCCTCCGATGCTAGGTTTTAGAGATTTTGATCCAGAGGATATCGACTTTGATCTTTGACAAATGCCCCTTACCGTAGACCGTGATCTTCTTTTGCCCCTATCCTGGAGATTTATTTATGTTAGACAGTTTTATTTTGTAAATTTTGTACAAAGATGGATGTTTATGATTTAGGTAGTTAAATGCATGAACAGGCAGAGATATTTATAGTTTACGCAACTAAGTATATGATCAAATGCATGTGCATAGATGATGATGTTGCATATTTATTTCATGAGTTGATATTCAACTGTGTTGGTGACTTCTGTTTCTACAAGGAGTTATGTCCTATGTGTGCAAAGTTGTTGCTGACTTTTTTTTTAAACGAAAATGCATGTGCATATTAGAAATATACTAGCCAACAGAATGACAAGGGGTGCTGTCAAACTCGGTATCTTTGGAATGGTAACTCCTTCCTTTTTAGGGGCTTGACCTCTCATTTGGCTCAACCTTACCTTGACTGGATGATTGCACTTCGTACATTTTTCAACCCTTTGACTGCCTCCGATTCCCTACTTCAGGGTTAGTGTATAGGATTATTGGGCTGAAACTCTTAACTCTCAGGGCTTCGACAACAGCTTAGCTGACCTTCAGCAGAGTGGTAAGTGGCCAGTCTTTCAATCTAAAGAGACCTTGCTTTAAGACTGTAATGTCGGCTAGGTTACGGGGTTTTCAAAACAACAGGATATGTAGGCTCAAATTCGATGTTACTTTCAGCTGGGTTTAGACCCATTCTATGTTTGACTATTTTTTCTAGTAGGGTTAGCATCCTTCTTTAGATTTGGCAGTGTGTCGAGCTCATTTAGATTAAACAATCCGTTTTCAATCAGTGTGGACTTCAGTAAGGTTATAATGTAGGCCATGGTTTCGGGCTTTTGCAAGAAAGGGTAAAGACTCGAACATATTGTTTCTACTAGGCTTCTTTATCATCTAGGATCACCTTTAAATTTCCTCCTTTATTTACTACATACTTCTCAGGGTGAAAATGACTCTTTTCTTTCGCCCTTTCTATATGCTTTTTGAGATAAACATGACTCTCTTCTCTTTCGGTCTTCTTATTATGCTTTTCAAGATGGCTCAATCATGGTTTTCTTCAGGCCTTTTTTTTTTTTTAATGGCCCTTGCCCCTTGGCAACTCTTTTCCTTTGCTTTTCTTTTTCCTTTTCATCTCTTTTCTTTACTTTTATGACATGAACAATTCTACAACCCTTTCTCCTTAGACCTTTTCCTCAACAATTCAATCGAAACCATTGTGGGCAGTGATCCCTAGGTTGGCTCAACAGGTTTTGCAAAGAGGTTGCTTCTAACTATATGAAAAATGAAATGAGGGCCTCTTTTCACTTTGAATTAGATTTCTTAATCCATAGAGCCTTCACTACTAACCCTAGCACGATAGAGGATGGCTATTATTCCTAGAGTTTTTAATTACTGTGTGCCCCAGTGTTGGGGGACAGTCTTAAATTGCGGTTGACAAGGAATATTTCGCTTATTGTGAGGCACCAGAGGCTAAGCAAAAGGAATATAAACACATTTTCCTTTTATATGGGGGAAATGAAAGATGGCTCCTCTTTATTTTGATAATATGGCCACGCATCACTTAGCTTCGGTGTCTTGCAAGTGTTGCCTTTGGGTAGTTTCCTCACTCATCCTGTCGCGCCTAGATTTTTCGCACTCGAGGAATACTCACACAAGCGGGAAAAATGTTGTACTCTCTCGTTAGAACTCACCCTCCTAGAAGAATGAGTGCGACTAGGTTTGAATTGAAAAATAGGTTTGAATAAAGGGCTTTTGAAAAAGATTCGGAGTCGCCACCTAACTTGATTAAGGTGAGTTAGGTCACCTAAAAACTAAGCATAATCCGAAAACTACACTTAGGGTTTTTGAAAAAACGATTTGAAAATATCTCCTCAAGAGAGGGTTTTTTAGGAAAACGGGTTGTTTGGCAACCTTTGAAAAACATTTAGCCCTTTTTGAAAAATAACTCCGTTTTGGTCTTTGAAATCAGTGATCTAGGTTCGGAGGTTGGTTACGTGCAGGGAAGACGCACCAAGCTATCACCCTACCCCGCCCTTTCGATACCTACATGTCAATCTACCCTAGATTCACCTATGAGAGTCTTTAATTAACCCATGTCCAATCCTATCCACTTTGAAAAACAATGTTTGAAATAAATATGATGCATGAGATGCAAGTGCAAGATAAGAGAATTGAAAAATAGATTTGGAAAGAAATTGATTTGATTTGAAAAAGATTTGAAGTGATAGAATTGAAATTGGAAAGTTTGAAAATTTGGAAATAGAAATTTGAAATTGGAATTTTGAAAATTGATTGAAATTTGAGATTTGAAAATAGATTTTGAAAATCACACCCATGAGGGTGGAATTGAAAGTTTGAAAAGTGTTGTGACCGCACCTATGAAGGTTGCCTACGTATCCCTTTGGTGGAATCAGGTCAGTCGTAGTTCGAACCGGAGTCCGATTGAAAATAGAAGGTTTGATTTGAAGAAGGAGATTGGATTGGAAATTGAATTTGATTTGAAATTAGAAGAGGGGATTAGAAATTGAAATTGAAGAGATTGGACTTTGAATAGAAGATTGAAAATTGGAAATTGGAATTTTGGAATTGAAAAGATTGAATTTTGGTTTGAAAAGATAGATTTGGACTTGTTTTGGAAAGAGAAGGTTTAAGAAACCTAAACTTAGGAAAGAGAAGAGACTTAGGAAAGATTTGACTTGACTTGGAAGGTTTGGGAATTTAGAAAAGATTGGATTTAGGAAATGTTTGAATTAGGAAAAGTTTGATTTAGGAAAGTTTCATTTTTGGAAAGTTTTCAATTAGGAAAGTTTTAGGTTTAAGAAAGTTTCAACCTAGGAAAGTGTTGTTTTAGGAAAGGTTTTGAAATTAGGAAGTTTTGAAAGTTGGAAAGTTTTGAATTTAGAAAGTTTTAACTTAGGAAAGTCTTGAAAGTAGGAAAGTTTCGTTTTAGGAAATGTTTGAATTAAGAAAAGTTTTAACTTAAGAAAGTCTTGAATTAAGAAAGTTTTGAATTTAGAAAAGTTTTAGATTTGGAAAGATTTGAAGTTTAAGAAAGTTTAGAATTTAGAAAGTTTTTAGGTTTAGAAAGATTTAACTTGAGAAAGTTTCAAATTTGGAAAGATTTGAAATTTAGAAAGTTTAAGATTTAGAAAGTTTTAGAGTTTTAGAAAATCTTGAGATTAGGAAAGGTTTGAGTTTATGAAAGGTTTGAAAACTTAGATTTGAAAAGTTAAGATTTGAAAAAAGGGTAGAATTAAGAAAGGGTTGAATTAGGAAAGACTTGAAAGTTGAGTTTTAAAATTTAGGAAAGATTTTTATGTTCAAGTTTGGAAACTTAAGATTTAGGTAAGTGGAAGTTTAGGAAGGATTCGAATTAGGAAAGATTTGGATTTTGAAACTTAAGGAAAGATTTGAAGTTTAGGTTTAGGAAACTTATGGTTTAGGAAGGAAGGAAATTAGGAAGGTTTGGATTAGGAAGGGATTGGATTTGGTTTCTAAAAGAGAAAGGTTGGATTTTGTTTCCAAAAACGGAGGACGGGATCTAGTTTCCTAAACGGGGGGATTTGATTCGGTTTCGTAAAGGGAAGATAAGATTTAGCAAGGATTTGGAAAAGGAGATTCTAGAAACCCTAGGTTTGGAAAATTATAGTTTTGACGTAGAAAAGAGGTTTTGGAAACATGGATAGTTTGGATGTAAAAACAAGAGGTTTTGGAAACCTAGGTTTGGGGCAAAGTTTGAAAACCATGTTTTTGGGAAGAAAATTTAGGGTTTCCTAATTGTGGGTTCTAGGGCTTGACTTGGGCTCTAAGGAAAAGGGATTTTTAGAAAGTGCGTTTTTAGAAACGTAGATTTTCTAGAAGGGAATCCTAGGAAGGAGTTTTTGGAAAGTGTGTTGAAAAAGAGATTTTTTAGGAAGAGATTTTTGAAGAGAGAGAGTTTTTGAAAAGTATAAAAACATCTCACTTTCCTAAAGCGATTCTAGCCACAAGAGGACTAGAACCACTTTAAGAAAGTGGTTTTGAAAACAAGATTTGAAAATATAGACCAAAAGGTCACTTTTAATATAACACTTTCTTAAAGCAACCCTAGCCATGGAAAAGCTAGAATCACCCTAGAATTGTGGTTTTGAAAACAAGTTTTTGAAAAAGAGATTTTGATGCAATTTTGAAAACAAGTTTGAAAACGATTTTGAAAACAACTTTGAAAACGAATTTTGAAAGATGCAAGATTATGATATGCACAATGCAATTTGGGGTCGTGAACATACAAGGTTAAGGCTTCACCACATAATCAAGGGGGCCAGACCCATGTGGTCTTTGGTTAGACTTGAAGAAAGCCCCCGACACGGTGACTCTCCAATAGTCCAATCCTACACATGGACCGGGAATCCCCTTGTTTCAAGCATGCAAAGAAAGCGGGGGAAAGAGATGGGAGATTAAAATAGAGAAAACCCAAGTGGGTCGGAGAGAGAAGAGAGAGGGGGGAAATGCGGAAACTTAAATAGGGAGCCTACCTTGTATCTAGTTTATTTTGCGCGCCGTGCGGTCTTCGGTCTTCGGTCTTCGGTCTTCGTCGTCGTCTTGATCTTCACCTTCAGTCTTTAAGAGTTGTTTTCAAGCTTTGGATGGCAGCTCTTCAAGTCTTCAAGGGATGGTTGAAGGCTAGTGTATGAGTGTATGGGGGAGTGTATAAGTGTATAGGAGGCTAGGGTTTGTGTAGGGTGGCTAGGGTTTGGAAAACCTAAGGAAACTAGGGTTTTGGAGATGCTCGAGCTCTGTATATCGAAATATGTGATTTTTAGGTTAAGTTTACAGACCCCTTTCACGTTGAATGAGGCTCTGTATTTATAGAGGTTAGACAAAACTGGCGCCTGTTGCAGTGGCGCCAGGCCAAATTATACACTGGCGCCACTAGGAGTGGCGCCAGGCCATTTTTTGGCTTGGCGCCACTACTAGTGGTGCCAGCCAATTAGGAAAGATTCAAGGTTGGCAAGCAACGTATCTTTGACTAGATTTGGGCGCCTGTACTAGTGACTACCATATAAATTTTAGCTTGGCTTCACTAGGAGTGACTCCGAAAAGTCTGGGAATGATTTGAAGGAGCCGGGAATGACCCGGAAGGCCGAAAGGGAGCAAGAACACTTAAAATAGTGTCCTGGAGGTATTTGACTTGAAAAATGAAGATAAGATGTGTCGGAAAGGTCGACCGAGCCTTTAAGGGCAAAACAGTCAACCGGATCGGAAAACTGCCGGGACAGACTCAAACTATCCCGGAAGAAGACTTGGAATCTAGAAACATTATTTAGAATGTTTCCAGAGGTTTCCAGTTGGATTCTCAGAGCCGGCGTGGTCGAAAAAGGAGACCAGCCCATCAGTGGCAAAATGGTCATTTTGTACTGGGTTTGCCGGAACTGACTCGGAATGATTCAGAAAGGTAAAGGAAGGTCGAGAACACTATAAAAAGTATTCTTGGGACATTACTGGTTTGATACCCAGAGCCGGTGTGGTCGAAGAAGGAGACCGGCCCTCCAGGGGCAAAACGGTCATTTTGTACCGGGTTGGTCGGAACTGACTCGGAATGATCCGGAAAGGTAAAGGAAGGTCGAGAACACTATAAAAAGTATTTTCGGGACATTACCGGTTTGATACCCAAAGCTGGTGTGGTTCCCGGGGCATTCGGATGCTTAGGGGCAAAATGGTCAACTTGACCAGAAAAGTCTCGGAAAAGGTCCTAAGGGTAGTCTGGTCATTTTTCACCTAAGTGAGCTAACAGACACTGGTGTTGACCTGGGTTTTGAGTGTTTCCGCCACTCTAACGGTGTGAGTATTTCCGCTACTCGAACGGGGTTGAGTATTTCGGCTACTCTAAGGGGTTTGTGAGTATTTCCGCTACTCTAACGGTTCTGTGAGTATTTCCGCTACTCTAATGGGGTTGTGAGTATTTCCGCTACTCTAATGGTTTTGTGAGTATTTCCGCTACTCTAACGGTTTTGTGAGTATTTTCGCTACTCTAACGGTTTTGTGAGTAGTTTTGCTACTCGGACCGTCTCGAGAAATAAACTGTTTCGAGAGAGGGATTGGAAAGGGTTCTTACCGTCTCAGAAAAGACGTGCCTGGATTGGAGCAGTCTCGAGGAATAAACTGTCTCGAGAGTGGGATTGGAAAGGGGTCTTACCGTCTTCAAAGAGACGTGCCTGGATTGTGAGTGTTTCCGCCACTCTAACGGTTTTGTGAGTGTTTACACCACTCTAATGGTTTTGTGAGTAGTTTTGCTACTCAGACCGTCTCGAGGAATTAACTGTCTCGAGAGAGGACTTGGAAAGGGGATTAAGAATGGACAATGCCCCTAAGGGCATTTTGGTCATTTTGCCTCTATTTGGGCCTGACAGGCCCGCGAAGCGATGGAAAGACGGAATTTGGAACTAGAGAATTGGATTCGATAGGAATATGCCCAAAATGACTTGAAAACAAGTCTGGACGGAGTGTAGACTACCGAGCGATAAAAAATGGGGTGCTTGCAATCCTTACACTCTCTTTCTTCAAAAATTGATCATTTAGCGAGTGGTTAACTCATGCTATCACCCCTTCAAGTCAGATCATTCCATAAGATAAATCATGCTTCTTACGTAGGAAGTAGTCACCATTCACAAAAGAAAATAATATAACAGCAATGAATAAAAAAACTTCACCATTTTATTATGTTAGTGAAAAGCAAATAGTTCTATTTTAAAGAAATAGAAGTGCAGACATTAATTTAAGAACGAAATGTAAAGGGATAGAAACAAAGTTGGTGAAAACACCCCTCTCTTGTACGCTTTTGATAGGACTTCTTCTAGTTGGGTTTTGAGATGATGCCCACATCTTCAACACTCCATCCACGGTTGGGATCTTTGGCCAAGGCAAAACAAGTAGAGGTTTCTCTGGGAAATCTAAGTGAATTGGAAGTGATAATTCAATTATTAGCTTCCTTAACCCTTTTGCCTTCCTCTGCTAGCTCTTTAGTTTCTTCAATAAACCAGTTAGGTAGCTTGTTTTCTTCTAGCTTAATAGACTTGACCTGCGCTTGAGGTTTTCTGCTTTGGCATTCGGCCGTGCCCCAGTGTTCCCCAGGTGTGCATAGCGGCGAGTTCTTATCACTGAGTTTGAATGACTCCTGGTCAACCCTCTCGACAGATTCATCTACGAGTTCATCTTTAGGGGCTAGCATTTTATCGGGGTTGCACCATAACCAGGACGACACTGTTCCACATCTTCCCTTTCCATTTCCTCTCCATCCGCATAATACATCTCTTGGCATGTGGTGAACCAAACCTTGTCATTACCAAACTTCGTGATGATGTTGACGGCGTGGTCTGGGAGAAGGTCCGTAGTCTCATTTGGAGGAGGATTCACTAGTCGTAAGCCGATGATCTTATTATCTATCAGGTCTTGAATTTTATGCATAAGGGTCCAGCAGTCTTTAGTATCGTGTCCTTGGTTGCCTAAATGGTATTCATAGCATGCTTTTGGGTTAAAGTGAGGTGGTAGAGGATTAAGCCAAGGTCGAGGGGGTATAGGTTTCAAATATCCCGCGGCTAAGAGACCGAAGTAAGCTGTTGTTTGCGTGCAAGTGAGTTTAGGAATACACACACAAGCGGAAAAAATACTGTACTCCCTTGTTAGAACTCATCCTCCTAGAACAATGAGTGCGACTAGGTTTAAATTGAAAATAGATTTGACTCAAAGGCTTTCGGAAAATAATTCAGAGTCGCCACTTAACTTGATTAAGGTCAGTTAGGTCACCTAAAAACTAAGCACAATTCGAAGACTACACTTAGGGTTTTTGAAAACAATTTTGAAAATATCTCCTCAAGAGAGGGTTTTTAAGAAAATAGGTTGTTTGGCAACCTTTGAAAAATATTTAAGCCCTTTTTTTTAAAATGACTCCATTTTGGTCTTTCAAAAACAGTGTTCTAGGTTCGGAGATTGGTTACGTGTAGGGAAGACGCACTAAGCCATCACCCGACCCTGCCCTTACAGTACCTATATGTCTATTCACCCTAGATTCACCTATGAAAGTCTTCAACTAACAAATATCCAATCCTATCCACTTTAGAAAAGAATTTTTAGAAAGACATGATGCATGATATGTAAATGCAATAGAAAGATTTGATTTAGAAATAGATTTGACAAGAAGAATTTGATTTGATATTAGAAGAGAGATTTGGAAAGATAGAATTGATTTTGAAAATAGATTTGAAAAGATAGAATCGATTTGAAAGAAAGCTTTAGAAATTGGAAATATAGATTTGAAGATAGATTTTTGGAATTAGAAACTTCGAAAGATTATGGAATCAGAGATTTGAAAAAGATTATGGAAATAGAAGCTTAAAAAAGGTTGTGACCACACCCACGAGAGTTGCTTACTTATCCTTTTTGAGGAATCAGGTCAGTCGTAGTTCGAACAAGAGTCCGATAGAAAATAGAATATTTGATTTGAAAAAGGAATTGAATTGAAATTTGGATTTGATTTGAATTTGGAATAGAGGATTGGAAATTGGAATTTGGAATTGAAAAGATTAGACTTTAATTTGAAAAGATAGAAGTTTAGGAGAAAGATTTGGACTTGTTTTGGAAAGATTGAGGTTTAGGAAACCTAGACTTAAGAAAGATAAGATTTATGGAGGACTTGAGATTGAGAAAGACTTGACTAGAATATTGGACTTGGAAGATTAGGGAAAGATTAAGTTTAGGAAAGGTTTGAATTAGGAAAGTTTCATTTTAGGAAAGTTTCGTTTTAGGAAAGTTTCGATGTAGGAAAGGTTTCATTTTAAGAAAGTATTGGAATTGGAAAGTTTTGAATTTAGAATGTTTTGAAATAGGGAAGTTTTGAAAATAATAAAGTTTTGAGTTTAGAGAGTTTTAGATTTGGAAAGATTTGAAGTTTAGAAAAGTTTAGAATTTTAGAAGGATTCAAAGTTTGAGTTTTAGAAATTCTTGAAATTAGAAAAGGTTTGAGTTTTAGAAATTCTTGAAATTAGGAAAGATTTGAGTTTAAGAAAGATTTGAAAACTTAGATTTAGAAAGTTAAGATTTGGAAAGGTATAGAATTTAGGAAAGGGTGGAATTAGGAAAGAAGCTTTTAAGGAAAGATTTAAAGTTCAAGTTTTGGAAACCTAAGGTTTAGGCAAGTATGAGATTAGGAAGGAGTGGATTAGGAAAGGTTTAGCCTAGAAAGGATTAAGATTCCTATTTCCTAAAACAAAGGATTGGATTTTGTTTCTAAAAAGAGATGGTTTGATTTTGTTTCCAAAAACGGAGGATTGGATCTAGTTTCCTAAACGGGAGATTGGATTTGATTTCCTGAAGGGAAAATTGGATTTGACATGGATTTGGAAGGTGAAGTTTTAGAAACCCTAGATTTGGAAGACTATAGTTTTGATGTAGAAAAGAGGTTTTGGAAACCTAGAATTTAGATGTAAAGAAGGAGATTTTGGAAACCTAGGTTTTGAGGCAAGAGTGGAAATCATGTTTTGAGAAAGGAAACTAGGGTTTCCTAATCGTTGGCTCTAGGGTTCAACTTAGCCTCTAAGGAAAAAGTTTTCGGAAAGTGAATTTTTAGAAAGAAAATCTTAGGAAGGCAATCCTAGAGATAATTTTTTAGAAAGTAAATTTTGAAGAGAGAGTTTTTGGAAAGAGTTTTTGGGAAGTAAAACTTTGAGAGAGTTTTTGAAAAGACAGGTTTTGGAAGGAGATTTCAAAAATGAGTTTTTGGAAAGCGAATTTTGAAAAGAGAGTTTTTGAAAAGGGACTTTTGGAAAGAGTTTTTCTAGGAAGGAGACAAAGGGAGCTTTTTTAGAAAGTGAATTTCGAAGGTAGTGTTTTGGAACTGAGTTTTTAGGAAAGCATTTTGGAAAGGAGTTTATAGGAAGTATATAAAATATCTCACTTTCCTAAAGTGATTCTAACCATAAGAAGGCTAGAACCACTTTCAGATAGTGGTTTTGAAAAATAATAATGATTTGAAAATATGGACCATATTGGTCACTTTAGATATAACACTTTCCTAAAGCGACCCTAGCCATGGAAAGGCTAGACTCACCTTAGGATTGTGATTTTGAAAACAAGTTTTGAAAAGGAAGATTTTGATGCAAGTTTTGAAAACAATTTTGATGCAAGCTTTTGCAAAACAAGTTTAAAACAAATTTTGAAAGAATGCAAGATCATGATATACGCAATGCAAGTTAGGGTTGTGAACATACAAGGTTAAGGCTTCACCACGTAATTAAGAGGGCCAAAACCACGTGGTCTCCGGTTAGACTAAAAGCAAGCCCCCGACACAGTGACCTCCAATAGCTAAATCCTACACATGGACCGGGAAGTCCCTTGTTTCAAACATGCAAGAAAAGAGGGGGGGTAAAGATGGGGGATTAAAATAGAAGAAAACCCAAGTGGGTTCGGAGGGAGAAGAGAGAGGGGGAAGAAGCGTAAACTTAAATAGAGAACCTACCTTGTATATTCTTTATTTTGCTTTACTTTGCGTGCTTTGTTTTTCTTGCTTGCTTTTCTCGCTTCAGTCCTTGCTTCGCTTCAGTCTTCGTCTTGATCTTCGAGAGCTTCGGATTGCAGCACTTCAAGTCTTCAATGGAGCTTTGGAGGCTAGTGTATGAGTGTATAAGAGTGTATGTGAGTGTATAGGAGGCTAGGGTTTGGTGTATGGTGGCTAGAGTTTGGAAAACCTAAAGGAGACTAGGTTTAGAGAGGCTACAAGCTTTGTATATCGAATAATAGGGTTTTCAGACTGAGTTGGCGAACCCCTTTCACGCTGGAGGAGGCCCTGTATTTATAGAGAGAAGAATGACCTAGTGCCTGTTGCAGTGGCACCAGGCCAATATTTGGGTAGGCACCACTACTAGTGGAGCCAGCCACTTAGGAAAGTTTTAAGGTCGGCAAGCAACGTATGTTCAGAAGATTTGGGCGCCTGTACTAGTGACTACCATGCAATTTTTAGCCTAGCTTCACTAGGAGTGGCTTCGAAAGGTCCGAGAAGAATTTAGTGGATCGGGAATGGCCCGGAAGGCCGGGAAGGGACAGGAACCCTTAGAATAGGGTCCCGGGGGTAATGGACTTGAAAAAGAATGTCAGGGTTTGTTAGGGGGGTCGATCGGGCCATTAGTGGCAAAATGGTCAACTGGGTTAGAAAGCGGCCAGGACGGACTAAGAATGTCCTAGAAGAAGACTCGAGGTTTGAAAACATTATTTAGAATGTTCCTAAAGGTTACTGGTTTAATACTTAGAGCTAGTGTGGTCGGAAAAGGAGACTGGCCCACTAGGGGCAAAACAATCATTTTGCACCAGGTTTGCCGGAACTAACTCGGAATGATTCTGAAAGATAATGAAAGGTCAAGAATACTATAAAAATCATTCTTGAGAGATTACCATTTTGATACCCAGAGCCGGTGTGGTTCCTAGGGCGTTTAGATGCCTAGGGGCAAAATGGTCATCTTGACCGAAAAGTCTTGGAATTTACCTGAAACTAACTAGAAGGCACCTAATCATGCCGGATCATCTCTGGGACGATCTTAGAAAGGTGGACTTACCATTCTAAGGACTTAGGTACTATCTCGATAAACGTGTCGAAAAATGGCCATAGGGACAATTTGGTCATTTTTCACTGGAATGGGCTAGCAGGCACTGGTGTTGACTTGGGTTTTGAGTGTTTCCACCACTCTGATGGCGGTCCCATGATATAGGGATTTGTTGGCAATTCCCTATATCGACCTGTTTATGAGTATTTTCGCTACTCTGACAGTTCGCGATCATTCCCGAGACTGTCTGATCTCGGGAAGCTTCTAAATGGACTTAGTGCCTGAGGAATCAACTTTCTCATAAGGCATGCCAAAATTGACATTTCTACATTTACGGGCTAGCAGGCGCCAAAGATGGACCGTTCTACCATCTCGGGGACTTGGGGTCTCGTCCCGGTCGACAAGTTTAAAGGGACTTACCATTTCGAAGAAACTTTCTCCAAAAAATGTGCCGAATTGGATAGACTTACCGTCTCGAGGAATCAGCTTTCTCGAGAGAGGGATTAGAATTGGAATAGGAAAGGGGAATTACCGTTTTCGGAAAGACGTGCCTGATTTGGAATTAGAAAGGGGACTTACCATCTTCGGAAAGACATGCCTGATTTGGGATTGGAAAAAGGGGACTTACCGTCTTTGGGAAGACGCGCCTGATTTGGAATTGGACTGAACAATGCCCCTAATGGCATTTTGGTCATTGTGCCTCTATTTTGGCCTGGTGGGCTCGTGAAGCGATGGATAGACTAGATTAGGACTAGAATTCTAGAATATGTCCATATTGACTTGAAATCAAGTTTGGACGGGCTGTAGACTGTTGTGCGGTAAAAAATGGGATGCTTACACTATCCACTTTAGAAAAGCACTATGAAAAAGAAGTTTTACATGATGCATGATATGCAAGTGAGAGAATAAAACTTTGATTTTGAAAATAGATTTGAAAATAACTTGATTTGATTTGAAAGAAATATTTGGAAATAGAGATTTGAAAATAGATTCTTGGAATTGAAAGTTCGAAAAAAAGGTTATGGAATTAGAGATTTGAAAAAAAAGTCATGACCACACCCGTGAGGGTTGCCTACGTATCCCTTTTGAGGAATCAGATCAGCCGTAGTTCGGTCAAGAGTCCGATAGAAAATAGAAGGTTTGATTTGAAAAAGATATTTTGATTTGAAAAAGGATTTGATTTGAACTTACAATACAAGATTTGAAATTGGAATTTGGAATTGAAAAGATTGGACTTTGATTTGGAAAGATAAAACTAGGAAGAAGGATTTGGACTTGTTTTGGAAAGATTGAAATTTGGAAAACCTAGACTTAAGGAGATAGGATTTAGGTGGGATTTGAGATTAAGAAAGATTTGATTCGAATGTTAGACTTGGAAGATTAATAAGAGATTAGATTAAAGAAAGGTTCAAATTAAGAAAGTTCTGTTTTAAGAATGTTTCATTTTAGGAAAGTGTCATTTCAAGAAAATTTTGATTTAGGAAAGTTTCATTTTAAGAAAGGTTTTGAAATAGGAAATGTTTTGTTTTAGGGAAGTTTCGTATTGGGGAAGTTTTGAATTAGGAAAGAATTAAAATTGGAAAGTTTTGAAATTGGAAAGTTTAACTTAGGAAAGTTTTGAATTTAGAAAGTTTTGACTTTAGAAAGTTTTGAATTTAGAAAGATTTGAGATTTAGAAAGGTTTAAATTTTAGAAAGATTCAAAATTTGAGATTTAGAAATACTTGAAATTAGGAAAGGTTTGAGTTTAAGAAAGATTTGAAGATTTGGATTTGGAAAGTTGAAATTTTGAAAGGTATGGAATTAGGAAAGGTTGGAATTAGGAAGATTAAGAAGCTTAAAATTTGAGGAAAGATTTGAAAGTCTAAGTTTTGAAAACTTAAGGTTTAGGAAGGCATGAGATTAGGAAGGATTGAATTAGGAAAGATTTGGATTGGGAAAGATTTGGATTTCTATTTCCTAAAGTAAAAGATTGGATTTTTTTTTCTAAAATGAGGTGATTTTATTTTATTTTTAAAAACAGAGGACTGGATCTAGTTTCCTAAATGGGAGATTAGATTTAGTTTCCTAAAACGGAAGATTTGATTTGGCATGGAATTGGAAAGATGAAGTTTTGGAAATCCTAGATTTGGAAGGCTATAGTTTGATGTAGAAAAATAGGTTTTGGAAATTTATGATTTTGATATAAAAATGAGGTTTTGAAAACCTAGGTTTTGAGGCAAGATTGAAAATCATGTTTGAGGAAAGAAAATTAGAGTTTCCTAACCACAGCTCTAGAGCTTGACTTGGACTCCATGAAAATAGATTTTGGAAAGCAAATTTTTTAAAAGAAAGGTTTTTGGAAGAAGATCTTAGAAAGGAGTTTTTGGAAAACGACTTTTGCAAAGGGTTTTTAGGAAAGTGGTTTTCGGAAAGAGCTTTTAGGAAAGAGATTTTTGGAAAGAGTTGTTAGTAAGGAAACTTAAGAAGTGTTTTTAGAAAGTAAATTTTGAAGAGAGGTTTTTGGAAAGGTGTTTGAAAATAGTTTTGAGGAAAGTAAGTTTTTGAAGGGAATTTTTAGAAAACAATTTTTAGGAAGCAATGTTGGAAAGGAGATTGGAGAGAACTTTTAGAAAGTATGTTAGAGAAAAGATTTTAGAGAATAGACATGAAAAGAGATTTTGGAGGCGATTGAAAAAGGGGTTTTGGAAAGTAAGTTTGAAAAGCAATTTGGAAAGGGATGGACTTTCGCAAGCTTCTATAAATATCTCACTTTCCTAAAACAATTCTAGCTATAAGAGGGTTAGAACCATTCTAAGATTGTGGTTTTGAAAACAATAAAGACTTGAAAATATGGACCATATTGGTCACGGTAAATGTAACACTTTCCTAAAGCAACCCTAACCATGAAAAGGCTAGAATCACCTTAGGATTGTGATGTTTGAAAATAAGTTTTAAAGAAAAAAAATTTTAATGCAAGTTTTGAAAACGGTTTGATACAAGTTTTAAAAATAAGTTTGAAAATAAATTTTGGAGACATGCATGATCATGATATGCACAATGCAAGTTGGGGTTGTGAACATACAAGGTTAAAAGCTTTACCACATAATCAAGAGGGCCAAACCCACATGGTTTCCGGTTAGACTAAGAGAAAGCCCCCGATACGGTGAATTCCAATAGCTTATTTGCCGCGCCTAGATTTTTCGCACTTAAGGAATACACACACAAACAGGAAAAATATTGTACTATCTCATTAGAACTTATCCTCCAAGACGAATGAGTGTGATTAGGTTTGAATTGAAAATTAATTTGAATAAAGGGCTTTTGAAAAACATTCAGAGTCGCCACCTAACTTGATTAAGGTGAGTTAGGTCACCTAAAAACTAAGCACAATCCGAAGACTACACTTAGAGTTTTTGAAAACGATTTTAAAAACTCCCTCAAGAGAGTGTTTTTAAGACAATAGGTTGTTTACAAACTGTAACCACCCCATTTTTGACCGCTCGGCAGTCTACACTCCGTCCAGACTTGTGTTCAAGTCATTGTGGGCATATTCCAATCGAACCCCAACTTTTTAAGTCCAAATCCCGTCTGTCCATCGCTTCGCGGGCCCACCAGGCCCAAATAGAGGCAAAATGACCAAATGCCCTTAGGGGCATTGATCTTTCCAATCCCTCTCTTCAGACAGTTTATTCCTCGAGACGGTTCCAATCAGGCACGT
The DNA here is from genome assembly GCA_033060915.1 of Euryodendron excelsum. Lineage (NCBI taxonomy): Eukaryota > Viridiplantae > Streptophyta > Magnoliopsida > Ericales > Pentaphylacaceae > Euryodendron > Euryodendron excelsum. The sequence continues at coordinate 7,559,765 of CM065391.1, read as the reverse complement.
CTTTTCGAAGACGGTAAGTGCTCTTTCCAGTCCCTCTCTCGAGACAGTTTATTCCTCAAGATGGTTCCAATCAGGCACGTACAAGTCTCCTTTCCAACCCCTCTCTCGAGACAATTTATTCCTCGAGTCGGTTCCAATCAGGCACGTCTTTTCGAAGACGGTAAGTTCCCTTTCCAATCCCTCTCTCGGACAGTTTATTCCTCGAGACAGTTCGAAATCAGGCACGTCTTTTCGGAGACGATAAGTCCCCTTTCCAACCCCTTTCTCGAGACAGTTTATTGCTCGAGACGGTTCCAATTAGGCACGTCTTTTTGGAGACGATAAGTCCTCTTTCCAACCCCTCTCTCGAGACAGTTTATTCCTCAAGACGGTTCCAAATCAGGCACGTCTTTTCGGAGATGGTAAGTCCCCTTTCCAATCCCTCTCTCGAGACAGTTTATTCCTTGAGACGGTTCCAATCAGGGCCCCTTTAGTAACTTCCGGAGAATGCTTCTTATAGTATTCTCAACCTTTCCTTATCTTTCCGGATCATTCCGAGTCAGTTCCGGCCAACCCGGTACAAAATAACCGTTTTGCCCCTGGTGGGCAGGTCTTCTTTTTCGACCACACCGGCTCTGACTATCAAACCGGTAACCACCTGAGACTACTTTTTATAGTATTCTCAACCTCACTTTACCTTTCCAGATCATTCCGAGTCAGTTCTAGCAAACCCGGTGCAAAATGACCGTTTTGCCCCTAGTGGGTCGGTCTCCTTTTCCAACCACACCGACTCTGGGAATCAAACCAGCAACCTCTGGGAACATTCTGAATAATTTTTTCAAATCTCGAGTCCTCTTCTGGGACAATCCGAGTCTGTCCCAGCAGCTTCCCGATCCGATTGACAATTTTGCCCTTAAAGGCTCGATCAACCCTTCCGACACATCTTGTCCTCATTTTTCAAGTCAAATACCTCTGGGACACTATTCTAAGTGTTCCTTCTCTTTTCTAGCCTTCTAGGTCATTCTCGGCCTCTTTGAACTCCTTCCCAGACTTTCCGGAGTCACTCCTAGTGAAGCCAGGCTAAAAATTGCATGGTTGTCACTAGTACAGCCGCCCAAATCTAGTCAAAGATATGTTGCTTGCCGACCTTAAACATTTTCTAAATGGCTGGCGCCACTACTAGTGGCGCCAAGCCAAAAAATGGCCTGGCGCCACTTCTAGTTGCGCTAGTGTAAAGTTTGGCCTGGCGCCACTGCAACAGGCGCCAGTGTTGTCCAACCTCTATAAATACAGAGCCTCTTCAAACGTGAAAGAGGTTCGTAAACTCAATCTAAAAATCCTATATTTCGATATACAGAGCTCGAGCACCTCTTAAACCCTAGCTTCCCTAGGTTTTCCAAACCCTAGCCACTATACACTAAACCCTAGCCTCCTATACACTCATACACATCCTCATACACTCATACACTAACCTTCAACCCTTCTTCAAAGACTTGAAGAGTTGCAATCTGAAGTTTGAAGATTGAAGGCGGCTCTTGAAGATTGAAGATGAAGATCAAGACGAAGACCAAAGAAAGCAAGGCGTGCAAAATAAACAAGATACAAGGTAGGTTCTCCATTTAAATTTCTGCACTTCCCCCTGTCTCTTCTCTCTCCTAACCCACTTGGGTTTTCTCTATTTTAATCCCCCATCTCTTTCCCCCCCTTTCTTTGCATGCTTGAAACAAGAGGATTCCCGGTCTATGTGTAGGATTGGGCTATTGGAGAGTCACCGTGTCGGGGGCTTTCTTCTAGTCTAACCAGAGACCACGTGGGTTCGGCCCCCTTGATTATGTGGTGAAGCCTTAACCTTGTATGTTCACGACCCCAAAATTACATTGTGCATATCATGGTCTTGCATCTTCCAAAAGTCGTTTTCAAAGTTGTTTTCAAAATCGTTTTCAAACTTGTTTTCAAAATTGCATCAAAATCTCTTTTTTCAAAACATGTTTTCAAAATCACAATCGTAGGGTGATTCTAGCCTTTCCATGGCTAGGATTGCTTTAGGAAAGTGTTACATTCAAAGTGACCAATATGGTCCATATTTTCAAATCTTGTTATTTTCAAAACCGCTTTCCTAAAGTTCTTCTAGCCTTCTTATGGTTAGAATTGCTTTAGGAAAGTGAGATCTTTTACATTTTCCAAAAAACTCTCCTTTCAAATTCCTCTTCCTCAAAATCTCTTTTTCAACATACTTTCCTAAAACTCTCCCTTCTAAAATTGTTCTCTAAAAACTCTTTACAAAAATCTATTTTTCAAAACCTCTTTTTTCAACTCCTTTCCAAAATGCTCTCCCCAAAATCTCTTTCCAAAAACTCTCTCTTCGAATTTACTTTCCAAAAACTCTTCCCTCTAGAAACTCCTCTTTAGGATTTCCTTCCAAAATCTTCATTTCCAAAAATGCACTTTCCAAAAACTCTTTCCTTAGAAGCCCAAGTCAAGCCATAGAACCCACAATTAGGAAATCCTAATTTTCTTTCCAAAAACGTGGTTTTCAAACTTGCCTTAAAACCTAGGTTTCCAAAACCTCTTTTCTACGTCAAAATTCTGCACTTCCAAACCTAAGGTTTCTAGAAATTTTCTTTTTCAAATCCTTGTCAAATCAAATTTTCCCTTTAGGACACCAAATCTAATCTTCCCGTTTAGGAAACTAGATCCCGTCCTCCGTTTTTGGAAACAAAATCAAATCTTTGCTTTTAGAAACCAAATCCAATCCCTTCCTAATCCAAACCTTTCTTAATTCAACTCCTTCCTAATTGCCTACCTTCTTAAACCATTAGTTTCTTAAACCTAAACTTTAAATCTTTCCTTAAATTTCAAAATCTAAATCTTTCCTAAATCAAATCCTTCTTAATCTTCTCATTTCCTAAATCTTAAGTTTTCAAAACTTGAATATAAAAATCTTTCCTAAATTTTAAAACTCAACTTTCAAATCTTTCCTAGTTCAACCCTTTCCTAATCCTACCCCTTTTCCAAATTTCAACTTTCCAAATCTAATTTTTTAAACCTTTCCTAAGTTCAAACCTTTCCTAATCTCAAGATTTTCTAAAAACTTTAAAACTTTCTAAATTTCAAATCATTCCAAATTCAAAACTTCCCTATTTCAAAACAATCCAAATTCTAAACTTTCCAACTTTCAAAACTTCCTCATTTCAAAACCTTTCTTAAAACCAAACTTTCCAATTGCAAAACTTTCCTAAACCTAAAACTTTCCTAAGTTGAAATTTTTTTCAATTCAAAACTTTCCTAAGTTGAAACTTTCCTAATTCGAAACTTTTCAAAAATGAAACTTTCCTAATTCGAAACTTTCCTAAATCAGACATTTTCTAATTCAAACATTTCCTAAAATTCAATCTTTCCAAATCTTCCAAGTCCAACATTCAAGTCAAATCTTTCTAAATCTCAAGTCTTTCCTAAGTCTCCTATCTTTCCTAAGTCTAGGTTTCCTAAACCTCCATCTTTCCAAAACAAGTCTAAATCTTTCTTCCAAGTTCTATCTTTTCAAATCAAAATCCAATCTCTTCAATTTCAGAATTCTAAATTCCAATTTTCAATCTTCTATTCTAAGTTCAATCTCTCAATTTTATAATCCAATTTCCAATTCAATCTCTTTCTTTCAAATCAATCTCTTTTCAATCAGACTCCGGTCCGAACTACGACTGACCTGATTCCTCGAAAAGGATACGTAGGCAACCTTCATAGGTGCGGTCACAATTACTTTCAAATTTCAAGTTCTACAACATTTTTCAAATTTCTAATTTCACAATCTTTTCAAATCTCCAATCTATTTTTGAATTTCCAATTTCAAATTTCTATTTTCAATCTTCAATTTCGATTTCCAAAATCTTGTTTCCAAATTCAAACTTCCATCTCTTTCTTTTCAAATCAAATCAAATCAAATCAAATTATTTTCAAATCTATTTCTAAATCAACTCTCTTCTATTTCACTTGCATATCATGCATCATGTTAGTTTTCTTTCAAACATTCTTTTTCAAAGTGGATAGGATTGAACTATAGTTAGTCGAAGACTCTCATAGGTGAATCTAGGGTAAACTGACATGTAGGTACCGAAAGGGCGAGGTAGGGTGATAGCTTAGTGCGTCTTCCCTACACATAACCGACCTCCGAACCTAGATCACTGTTTTCAAAGACCAAAAGGAGTTATTTTCAAAAAAAGGGCTAAATGTTTTCCAAAGGTTGCCAAACAACCTGTTTTCCTAAAAAACCCTCTCTTGAGAAGATATTTTCAAATCGTTTTCCAAAAACCCTAAGTGTAGTCTTTGGATTATTCTTAATTTTTAGGTGACCTAACTCACCTTAATCAAGTTAGGTGGCGACTCCAAATATTTTTCGAAAGCCCTTTATTCAAATCTATTTTCAATTCAAACCTAGTCGCACTCATTCTTCTAGGAGGGTGAGTTTTAACGAGAGAGTACAACATTTTTCCCGCTTGTATGAGTATTCCTCGAGTGCGAAAAATCTGGGCGTGACATAAACCGTTGAAAAATATTTAAGCCTATTGTGAAAAATAACTCCATTTGGTATTTGAAAACAGTGATTCTAGGTTCGGAGGTTGGTTACGTGTAGGGAAGATGCAGTAGGCCATTACCCTACCCGCCCTTGCAGTACCTACATGTCTATTCACCCTAAGTAACTTATTGAAGTCTTCAATTAATATATGTCCAAAACCAACCACTTTAGAAAAGAATTTTTAAAAAGGAATTGATATGATGCATGATATGTAAGTGCAATAGAAATATTTGATTTTAAAAATAGATTTGAAAAAGACTTGATTCGATTTTAGAAATAGATTTGATTTGAAATTGGAATGGATTTGAAATGATAGATTTGAATTTGAAAAGAGAGTTTTAGAAATTGAAAGCAGGGATTTGAAAATAGATTTTGGAATTGGAGATTTGAAAAAAGTTCTGACTACAACCATGAGAGTTGCCTACGTATCAATTTGGAGGAACTAGGTCAGTTGTAGTTCGGACAAGAGTTCGATAGAAAATAGATTTTGATTTGAAAAAGGATTTGATTTGAACTTGGAGTAGAAGATTGGAAATTGAAATTTGGAAATGAGAAGATTGAACTTTGATTTGGAAAGATAGGACTTGGAAGAAAGATTTGGACTTGTTTTGGAAAGATTGAGGTTTAGGAAACCTAGACTTAGGAAAGATAGGATTCAGGAAAGATTTGAAGTTTAAGAAAGATTTAACTCGAATGTTAGACTTGGAAGATTAAGGAAAGATTGGATTTAGGAAAGGTTCAAATTAGGAAAGTTCTATTTTAGGAAAGTTTCATTTTAGGAAAGTGTCATTTTAGGAACGATTTCGAATTAGGAAAGATTTTTAATTAAGAAAATCTCATTTTAGGAAAATTTCGATTTGGGAAAAGTTTTGAAATAGGAAAAGTTTGATTTAAGAAAGATTTGAAATTTGAAAAGTTTAGAATTTGAAAAGTTCAGAATTTCAAAAAGTTTAGAATTTAGATAGTTTTGATTTAAGAAAGTTTTGAATTTGGAAAGTTTTGGATTTGGGAAAGATATGAAGTTTAAGAAAGATTTGAAAATTTTAGATTTGGAAAGTTAAGATTTGGAAAGGTGTGGAATTAAGAAAGGTTAGAATTAGGAACGATTTGAAAGCTTAAAGTTTAAGGAAAGATTTGAAAATTTAAGTTTTGGAAACTTAAGGTTTAGGAAAGTACGAGATTAGGAAGGATTTGAATTAGGAAAGATTTGGATTTGGAAGGATTGAGATTCCTATTTCCTAAAATAAATGATTGGATTTGGTTTCTAAAAGAGGTGTTTTGATTTTGTTTCAAAAAATAGAGGATTGTATCTAGTTTCCTAAATGGGAAGATTGGAATTGGTTTCCTAGAGGGAAGATTGGATTTGGCATGGATTTTGAAAGATGAAGTTTTAGAAATCCTAGATTTTGAAGATTGTAGTTTTGATGTAGAAAATACGTATTGGAAACTTAAAGTTTGAGGCCAAAATAGGGAATTGAAAATCCTGTTTTTGGAAAGGAAAATTAGGGTTTTCTAATTGTTGGCTCTAGGGCTTAACTTGGGCTCTAAGGAGAAGAGTTTTTGGAAAGTGAATTTTTAAGCAAAAAGGTTTTTGAAAGGATATCTAAAAAGGATTTTTTGAAAATTGAATTTTGAAAAGAGTGTTTTTGGAAAGAAATTTTTGGAAAGAACTTTCAGGAAGGAGATTTCTGGAAAGAGTTTTTAGGAAGGAAACTTAGGGAGTGTTTTTAGAAAGTGAATATTTGAAGAGAGCATTTTCTGGAAAGGAGTTTGAAAAGAGTTTTCGGAAATAGATTTTCAAAGATGATTTTTTTGAAGCAATTTTGAAAAAGAGATTGAAGAGAGTTTTTAGAAAGTATGTTGGAGAAGTGATTTTTTAGAAAGAGAGATTTGAAAAGAGAGTTTTTGAAAGTCCATAAAAATATCTCACTTTCCTGAAGCGATTCTAACAATAAGAAGGTTAGAACCACTCTAAGATAGTGGTTTTAAAAACAACAAGGAATTGAAAATATGGACCATATTGGTCACTTTAAATTTAACACTTTTCCTAAAGCAACCCTAGCCATGGAAAGGCTATAATCACCTTAGGATTATGGTTTTGAAAATAGGTTTTGAAGAAGAAAACTTAATGCAAGTTTCGAAAACAGTTTTGATTCAAGTTTTGAAAATAAGTTGGCAAACGAATTTTGGAGGAATGCAAGATCATGATATGCACAATGCAAGTTGGGGACATGAACATACAAGGTTAAAGGTTTTACCATATAATGAAGGGGGCTGAACCCACGTGGTCTCTGGTTAAGACTAAAAGAAAGCCCCTGACATGATGACCTTCAATAGGCTAATCCTACACATGGACCGGGAAGTCTCTTATTTCAAGCATGCAAGAAAGGGGGGAAGAAGATGAGGGATTAAAATAGAAGAAAACCCAAGTGGGTTTAGAGATAGAAAAGAGAGGGGGAAGATGCGTAAATGTAAAAAGAAAGCACCTTGTGTCTTCTTTTATTTGCCTTGTTTTACTTGCTTGCTTTGCTCCGGTCCTCGCTTCACTTTGCGTTAGTCTTCAAGGGCTTGTCTTGATCTTCGGGAGCTTCGGGTTGCAGCACTTCAAGTCTTCAATGAAGGCTTTGGAGGCTAGTGTATGAGTGTATATGAGTATATGAGAGTATATGAGAGTTAGGATTTGTGTATGGAGGCTAGGGTTTTGGAAAACCTAAAGAAGACCAGGGTTTAAGGAAGCTACGAGCTCTGTATAACAAAGAGGAGGGTTTTTAGACTGAGTTTACAGACCTTTTTCACGCTGGAAGAGGCTCTGTATTTATAGACAAAGGAATAACCTGGCGCCTGTTGTAGTGGCGCCAGGCTAAAAATCCCTCTAGCGCCATTAAGAGTGGCACCAGGCCAAAATTTGGCTTAGCGCCACTTAGGAAAGTTTTAAGGTCGGCAAGCAACGTATCTTCAAAATATTTGGGCACCTGTATTAGTGAGTACTATGCAATTTTTAGCCTGGCTTCACTAGGAGTGACTCCAGAAGGTCTGGGAAGGATTTAGAGGGGCGGGACTGGCCCAGAAGGCTGAAAAGGGACAGGAACCCTTACAACAGTGTCTCGAAAGGTAGTAGACTTAAAAAATAATGATAGAATTTGTTGGAAGGGTTAACCGGGCCATCAAGGGCAAAACGATCAATTGGGCTAGAAAGCTGTCAGGATGGATTAGGAATATCCCAAAAGAAGACTGGAAGGCTAGAAACATTAACTAGAATGTTCTAGGAGGTTACCAACTTGATACCCAGAGCCGATGTGGTCGGAAAATGAGACTGGCCCACTAGGGGCAAAATGTTAAATTTGCACCAGGTTTGTCGGAACTGACTCAGAATGATTCGAAAAGATAGTGGAAGGTCAGGAATACTATAAAAAGCATTTTAGGGAGGTTACCGGTTTGATACCCAGAGCCGATGTGGTTCCCGGGGCGTTCGGATGCCTAGAGACAAAATGGTTATCTTGACCGGAATATCTCAAAATTGGCCTGAAAGTGACTGGAAGGCACCTAATCATGCCGGATTGTCTTTAAGGCAATCTTGGAAGGGTGGACTTATCGTTCTGAGGACTTAGGTACTGTCTCGAGAAAAGTGCCGAAAATGGCCCTAGGGGAAATTTGGTCATTTTTCACCGAAGTAGGCTAGCAAGCACCAGTATTGACCTGGGTTCTGAGTGTTTCCGTCACTCTGATGGCGGTCCTGTGATATAGGGGTTTGTTGGCAATTCCCTATATCGACCTGTTTGCGAGTGTTTCCGTCACTCTGGCAGTTGTGATAATTATGAGTATTTTCATTACTCTAACGGGTCGCGATCATTCCGAAGATTGCCTAATCTTTGGAAGCTGCTAGATGGAGTTAGCACTTGAGGAATTAACTTTCTCAGAAGGCGTGCCAAAATGGACATTGCTTCATTGGCGGGCTAGCAGGCACCAAAGGTGGACCGTTCTACCATCTTGGGGGCTTGAGGTCTGGTCCTGGTCAATGGGTTTGAAGAGACTTACCGTTCTGAAGAGTTTTTTTTTAAAAAACGTGTCAGACAAGATGGACTTACTGCTTCAAGAAATCAACTTTCTCGAGTGTGCTGAATTTAATTGGAATTGGAATTGGACTTGGAATTGGAATTGGATAGGGGACTTACCGTCTTCAAAAAAAGTGCCCATTGGAATTGGACCGATCAATGCCCCCAAGGGAATTTTGGCCGTTTTGCCTCTATTTGGGCCCAAGGGCCCGCGAAGCGATCGATTGATGGGATTAGACTTGGTAAGTTGATTTAGATTGGAATATGTCCATATTGACTTGAATACAAGTTTGGATGGACTAGAGACTGCCGAACAGGCAAAAATGGGGTGCTTACAACTGCCCCTTTTTTTCTGTCTTTGCTTGTCAGAGACAGAAAACGATAGAGTAAGAGTCCTATGTTGACCATGAGGCGGTCGGAGGAACGGACTTTGGAAATTTTTCGAAAACGGGAGCTTGGAAATGGATATTGGGCTTAAAAGGCCTTTGAATTCGAGCTTTGGCGGGAAAAAGGGCAAAACTGCCTGGAATTTAGAACTGGCGCCACTAGCAATGGTGCCTTTGGTATAATTGGCTTGGCAGTGGCGCTAAGCCAGGGATCAAAACCAAAAACATTTTTTCTTCAAACACTTAAGGGATTTGAAGGAGTTTCGCAAAATCGAGAGACATTACAATGAAACCGACCTGGATATTGAGGGAGCACCTCTTAGGGACCATGGGGGATTACTGGAAGTAGACACCGTCGCTTGAAAAGTCGCTGGAAGAGAAGATTTCGCCGGAAAACTCCAAAAGGTGAGTTTTTGAGTTTATGTGGATTTTGATGTGTAGAATTCCATTTGAACCATGTGAATAGTGAAAATTAATGTTTCGATATATTTTGAACACTATGGTGAAGTTATTTTTGCATTTTGGTGCTTGTTTGATTGAATTTGAGTGATTTTACATGATTATGTGAAGGGGGTTTCTGTAAAAATTGGGGGTTTATCCCTACAGCTTTGGGCATTGAGCGTTTAGGCTAGATTTTTATACTATGTGCCTTAGAAAAATGTGTTCAATAGTCGTGTGAAGTTTCGTGATTTTTTAAAAACTTTATAAATTTTTTACTTTTTGAAAAATAGAAAAATACTTAGAAAAATAGAAAAAATAGAAAAAATTGAGAAAGTGATGAAATTAATGGAGTTTAAATTTTAAAAAAATGTAGGAATATTTTAGAAAATATTTGAAATGATTTTTCAAAAACTTTGGGACAATTTTGAAAACCATTGATTTGTTGAAAAATAAAACAAGTCTTTTGAAAAATTTAGAAATTTGAAAAGTGTGTGTGGGTGTTGGTGCTATGTGATTGTGATATTGTAGGGTGCATAGTTTGTGTTTTGTGTTGATATTGTAAGTGTGATAGGGACCGATTTTTAAACGAAACTCTGCCAAAATTTTTAGAAATTAGGGAAAGAGTTGGATAAGGTTTTGAAATAAAATCTTTTTGAAGGAAAAAGACAGAAAACCCTTGAGATTTTAGAAAACTCGTTTTGACTCAAAGTTGAAAGATCAAAATGTGTAGGAAATTCATTTTGACTTATCATTTGAAATCCTTTTATTTTTTGTTTATTTTTTTGTTTGTATTATTTATTTATTTAATCTTTGCTTTTGCTTTTATTCTTTTTCTTACTTCTCATGAGTTATACTTACCTTATGTTGATATTCTTACAACGATCTTTAAGATGGTGGACGTGATTTTGAGTCGACTGAGAGCTTGTCATGACAGTTATCCCCTGGATGAGCAGGATATCTTTCGCTGGTCCTTCGGTCGGGTGGCTTCACTCCTGTCAGTGCAGCTTATTCTAGGGTTTATAGAGGCGGTGACTCTCTTTTGGCAGCATAGCTTATCTCTTTTCCTCTTCGGGAGTGTAAGCTTACCCCTACTCCTCACGAGTATGGTTTTCTTCTTGGTTTCCGAGATTATTCTGCCAACATTGTAGGACCCATCTTTCCTAACGGTTGTAATACAGTGGTCTCATCCCAGCTTGGACTCCGGCGCGCGGTTCGTTTGTCTTCTTCTCTGCCCCCGTTTTTCTACGTTCCAGTGGAGTTCCACTTCCCTCGCTTTGAGTTTACCACGGGGATGCTAGCCCGCTCAGGTGATTGGCACACTTCCCAAGACTGGTCTGTTTCCCACATGGTTGCTCTAGCCCTATTTCTTCTAAATTACTTGGTGTTCCCATGAGGAGATTATTTAGTTGACTGCCGATTATGTGCACTGCTGGCCCAGATTCGTAAGGGGCATTCCTATGCTCCCATGGTTGTAGGAGAGACCTTTGTGAGCCTTACCAGATCTCAGCAGACTATTGACGCTCATTTCCGAAGATGCATTGCTCTCTTCCAGCTTTGGGCAATTAGGCACTTGTTTGTTACTCCTCTATTCTAGCATACATGGTATCCCGAGCTTGACCATATATGCTCCTTGGCCAGATCTCAAAGAGCTATGGCGGATGAGGGGAGGTTTCCACGGACCATTGCAGCCTGGCCTGACTACTTTCAGAACATGAGGTCGGGCACGGTTAGGTGGTATTGAGGATTGGTTAGTAGGTATTTTTTGAGAGTTCGGCCTTTCAAGAGTGCCTTCGTCCCCCTAGCAGGCTTACAGGACATTGCCCCTTTCTTTGGGATTCAAGTTCTGCGACAGCTTGGTAAGAGTCAGGATATCCCCTACTTGGCATCTGCGGCTGAGTTCAGTCTCGTCTTTGAGGCGTCGATCCCGAGAGCGTTGGTGGAGAGAGTTATGGATATATGGAGATCTTTGCTTCCTCACGTAGATGATGACGGTCCATTTTCTGTCATGCCTCTTGAGATTGATACCTTTTGCTATTGGTTTCGACGCTACGTGTTAGGTCCCAGTTACTTGGGGATCTACTCTTTGAGACTCCTTTATCTCCCGTAGGGTACACTGACTTTTTGACAGCTATGATTATTTAGGGGCATCGTCACAGGCAGCAGAATTGACGGTTGATACAGGTGTTGCATGATCGGTTGAGAGCAAGAGATATGCTGAGGTAGCTTCTCCAAAGATACAGTTGGCAGTGACTAGATTGACACATGATAGCTCGCCATTGACTACTGCGAGGGGACGTAGGTGGCCACGTGATGCTCTAGACAGTTTCACCCTCTTAGAGGGTGATGCTACGGATAGTCAGTCTTTGCGAGAGGCTGTAGAGTCCCTTACTCGAGAGAGGGATATGCTTCTGGCCAAATGGGTAGACTATAAGCAGGGTCGGCTTGGGTCATTGACAATTGGTACTTCTTTGAGCACTCCCCTTGTAGTTGGCAAGCCAAATGATCCCTGCTTAGTCGATTCCTCTTTTGATGATGATGGGGAGCGATATATTTTTACCCCTAGCTCCTAGATCTATTGATTCCTGCATTTATAAAAAGACAGACTTCATTTTAGCATTGTGTACCTTTTTGTCTTATGAACTTATAGCCTTCCATACTTGTGATATGCTTTTCCTGCATGGTTAGTATAATAACAAACTTGAGAAAAGTTGAATGAAAGCCGCAACTTAATGGAAAATTACTCCCTTTGGTTTGATACTCTGACTAACTAATTTTCCCACGAAAGAAATCCCTACTTCTTTTAACCTTAATTGGGCTAATCTAGAGAATGCTTTTCGAGACACCTTCTGACTTCCACACTGCTGCTTTCATGCTTATGACTTCTGGGAATGCTACAAGTTGGATTATTTCTTCATCTTAGCCCCCACCCCCCACCCCCCCCCCCCCCCCCCCCCCCCCCTTTTTTTTTTTTGCTATTTTTACTACTGGCTCCTGTGACGGTTTTCACCAGTCCCACCTCTGTCATTTTTGTACCAAGGCGCCTTTGTAGGTTTTCACCAAGGTCGGCAGTTTTGTATCTTGCCACATCCTTACCCTTTTACCTACGGCGTCCTTTCGGGTTTTCACTGCATCCTCATGAATATTCTTATTTTCTCTCTTCTTCTCTCTTTTCTTAGCTTGGTCTCTGGTTTCTGTTGAGAAATTTCTGAATACTACTTACACCATCTCCGAGCTTTCCTTGCCGATAGCATGTTTCGGTAAGCTCATTTGGACTAAGCAATTTAATTCAAATCTAAGAGGACTTTTAGGGTTTGTGGTTTGGGTTTTTACTTTCAAAAGAAAAGGAAGAGGCTCAAACCTGTCATTCTACTAGCGATCACTATCAATGATTTTTGGTCTAATTGCACTGTTCTGCTTATTCTTATCTTTCTTCGGATATCTTTTTTGGGTGAAATAACAATGTTAACAACAATACTTGTGCGAACTTAGACTAATGCTTCAAGGAATCTTTTTTTTTTTTTATGCATACCTCCACTGCTCTAATTTGACCTAACGTGATCACTTTGTTAGGAAATGTTATTGAAGGAAAGTAACCGGCTCTAAGGGTTTGACAAAGGTTGTTTTTTCTTTAACTGCATGGGAAATGAAACGAGGGCCTCTCATAATTTCGAAATTAAATTGCTGAGTCCATAGAGCTTTACCATTCAAACCATACCCTATTGATTAGCTAAGATTAAGGAAACTAGATTTTATTGCTTCCGCAAAAAAACCAAAGGTCTAGCTTTCGGAATCATATGTAGTAGTGTTTGACAGCATCTGAATTCAATGGACTAGGGAATTCTTGACCATCCATTTCGTCCAAAATGAGAGCATCTCCAGATATGACCTTTTTTTTTTTTTTTATCACGAATGGCCCTTCATAGTTTGGAGCAAATTTCCCTTGCTCTGCTTCTTGATGGGGGAATACTTTTTGAGCACCAAATCTCTCGGCTAGAATGATTGAGGCTGCACCTTCTTGACAAATGCCTTGGCCATTCGTCTTCTGTAGCATTGAGCGTGATAAACCGCAGCTAATCGCTTCTCATCTAGCAGGCAAAGTTCGGCATATCGGTCTTTGATCCATTCTGCTTCATCTAGCCTGGTTTCTGTTAAGATCCTACCATAGACCAGCTTAAAGGGAGTGCTTCCGATGGAGACCCTTACGGTAGTTCGGTAGGCCATCAATGCAAAAGGAAGTTTCTCATGCCAATCTCTGTAGTTGTCAATCATCTTTCGGAGTATTCTCTTAATGTTCTTGTTGGCTGCTTCCACTGCTCCATTCATCTGAGGCTGGTAGGTGACTGAGTTCTAGTGCATAATGTGAAACTTTTGGCATAGTTTTAATGCCAACTCATTAATTAGATTGGAGGCGTTGTCAGTAATGAGTGACTCGGGAATCCCATACCGACAAATGATATGATTTTTTATGAACCTTTTCACGACCTTCTTGGTAACATGAATATAGGAGACTGCTTCCACCTACTTAGTGAAATAATCAATGGTGACAAGAATGAAACAGTGGCCGTAGGAGGCTTTAGGAGTGATAGGGCCAATCATATCTATCCCCCACATAGAAAAATGCTAAGGGGTTGACATGGAATGGAGCTCAGTGGTTGGTGCTTTGATCTTATCCCCATGTATTTGGCACTTATAACATCGAAAAATGTATCTAATACAATTTGACTCCATTGTTGACCAGTAATACCCTGTCCGGAGAATCTTCTTGGCAAGCATGTGGCCATTCATATGGGGACCACAAACTTCTTCGTGCACTTCCTCCATGATAACCTTGGCTTCGATGGCATTGACGCATCTTAGAGGTCCGAACCATGATTTCCTGAAAAGCTCATTTCCAGCCATAAAGTAATATCCTGCCATATGGCAAATGGTCTTCCTATCTCGTTGTGATGTTGCATCGGGGAATGTCCTTGTCTGGATGTACCTCTAGATGTCATAGAACCATGGTTGCTCGTCGAGCTCAACGGTTGTGTGAAGGCAATAGGAAGGGATATCCCTGGTAAAAATCTATAGAGGGGGCATTTCAGTGCCCTTATCGACCATGATTGCAGCAGCTAACATGGCTAAGGCATCGGTAAAACTGTTCTTTGCTCGGGGTACATGATGAAAATCCACGCTTCTAAATAACTGACACGAATCTTTGACCTGTTGATGATACGAGGAAAGTTTGGCGTCTCGAGTTTGGTATACGTCTTTGGATTGCTGAATAACCAAGTCTGAATCGCCAAAAAAAGCCAGTTCATCAATCTTCATCTCTAATGCAAGCCTTAATCCTAGGATGCAAGCCTCATATTCGGCGATGTTGTTGGTGCATGGTTCAAGTTGTAGCTTAACCACAATAGGGTAGTGATTGCCCATTCTTGATACTACTGCTGGCCCGATGCCAACTCCCCTTTTCTTAGCAGCCCCAACAATATACATCTTCCACCTAGCTCCCGCTTGCTCTTCAGATGCATCATCAGTGCATAGTATATCTTCATCAGAGAATTAGGGTTCCATGGATTGATAATCATCAATAGGGTTCTCGGCCAGATAATCAGCTATCACCTGCCCCTTGACTGCTTTACGGGTAGTGAATACAATGTCGAATTTTGAAAGGATCATGTGCCATCGGGCAATTCTGCTGGACAGGGTTGGTTTCTTGAATATATACTTAAGAGTATCCATTTGAGAGATGAGGAAGGTGGTATGGTAGAGCATATAATGTCTCAGCCTATGGGCTGCCCAAGCTAATGCGGAACAGGTTTTCTCAAGATCAGAATAATTTACTTCATGTGGCAGGAACTTCTTACTGAGGTAATAAATGGCTTGCCCTTTTCTCCCCATTTCATCATGCTGCCCGAAACACACCCCATGGAAGTATCCAAAACTGAAATGTACATCAATAAAGGGCGCCCCGGGATAGGTGCCACTAGGACCGGATGATTCCGTAGGTATTCTTTGATTCTCTCAAAAACTATTTGACAGTTATCATCCCACTCTTTTGGAACGTCTTTCTTAAGGAGTTTGAAAATAGGTTCGCATAGACGGGTCATTTGAGCGATGAATCTGCTAATGAAGTTTAACTTTCCTTAAAAGGACCAAATCTCCTTTTCCCCTCTTGGTGTTGGCATTTCGATGATGGACTTGACTTTGGCAGGGTTGATCTGTATCCCCTTTTCATTTACTATAAACCCTAGCAACTTCCCTAAAGGCACCCCGAACGTGCATTTGGCAGGATTCAGCTTGAGTTGGAACTTACACAGACAATCAAACACCTTCCGTAGGTTGAACAGGTGGTCTTTCCGCTATTTGGACTTGAAGATCATGTCATCCACGTAAATTTCCACTTCCTAATGCATCATATCATGAAATAAGGTTACCATGGCTTTTTGGTAAGTTGCCCCTGCATTGCGAAGTCCGAATGGCATAACTTTATAACAATACACTCCCCAGGGGATGATGAAAGCAGTATTCTCTCGATCCTCTTCAGCTAGATTGATTTGATTATATCCCAAAAAACCATCCATGAAGGAAAATATTTCATAACTGTCCGTGTTGTCAATAAGAAGGTCTATGTGTGGGAGAGCAAAGTCATCCTTTGGACTAGCCTTGTTGAGGTCTCGAAAGTCAATACACATCCGCACCTTGCCGTCTTTCTTGGGTACAGGGACAATATTAGCTAGCCATTGGGGATACTCTACTACTTGCAAAAATCTTACTTGGAACTGTTTAATCACTTCTTCCTTGATCTTCAGACTCCATTCTGGCTTTAATCTCCTCAACTTCTGCTTAAAAGGCTTTATCTGTGGGTCTAGGGGTAATCTGTGTTCAACAATGGATTCATCCAGCTCGAGCATGTGTTGATAGGACTAAGCCAAAGCATCTAGGTATGCACGCAATAGTTCCAATAATTCTCCGCGTTGTCATTGATTTAAGCCTGTACCGACTCTAAGGTCTTTTGGATCCCCTTTACTCCCAAAATTAACCATTTTTATTTTCTCAATGTTTGGGGTACTACGGTTCTCATTTCTTTCTATTTGTTCCTGAATTTCCTCCGGTACCTCTTTGAAATAATTTACATCCACTGTAATTCCTAGTTTCTGGTAATGAAACTCAGTAGTAAAGTCATTATTTGTCAGGATTGTCATTCTCTAGATTAGTTGAGTAAGGCGTCGGATGCAAGGGTCCCTGGCATGAAAAATAGTGTGTAATGAATCAAACAAAAAGGAATAGTTTTCCATTAACAATAACTTGATTTAAAAGTTAAGACAAATAAATTAAAAGGACAAAGTTTTGTTTATGGCAAATCAGCTGCTCTGGGATTTTGCTTTAGCGAGCTTTGTACCGAAACTTGCGAGGACTGATGATGTCCTTGCTGGCCTAATTATGCAAGTTCTCGCTTGGCAGCATCGCTCGAAGGGATCCATCTTGAGTTATTCCAATGTCAGCTGCCATGACGGGTGCTTTTTCTTGAACTTTCCTCTTTTTTAGACTCTTATTTAATGTAGACGTTCCCTTCCCCATATCTACTTGCCTGAATTGATCCAAGAGCTCCATGGTAGCTTTCTTATCAACCCTCTTCTTCCGCGCTGCTTCTCTTTTTTCCTTTCTTGTAGGTTCATATCCTAATCCAAAGCTAGGTTCGACTAACGGTATTTCTACGACCTCAGACCTTCCTTGTAAGTATTTTCCAAAGCCTTTCCTTGGATGAAAACCATTTGCTTTGAAGCACCGTACTATCATCTGAGAATTTTGGGAATATTTCGGCTCCACTTGATCTTCCTTCTGTACAACAGTGCTATATTCGAACGACTGAATATAGGATAGCGATTCAGTGACAGATGCAATGATATTAGCTTTGTATACAGCGAATCCATTTTCTGCGAAAATAAAAATTAGCTTGGATCCTACGATGAACTTGATTTTCTGATGAAGGCTAGAAAGGACTGCACCCGCCGAATGAATCCAAGGTCGCCCTAATAGAAAATTGTAGATAGCCAGAATATGCAAGACTTGGAACCTAATTGCGAAGGTCACTGGCCCTATCTCAACGGGCATTTCAATTTCTCCCATAGCTTCCCTCCGAGAACCATCAAAGGTACAAATGACCATACTGCTGTTATTCAAATAAGTTTGGTCCATTCCAAGCCTTTTTAAGGTAGAATACGGGCAAACATTCAAAGTCGACTCATTATCTATTAATACTTTGGCTACCATTTCTCCTTTTGTTCTTACAGTGATATGCAGAGCATGGGTATGGCCCATTCTATCGGCAGGAATCTCGTCATCGGAGAAGTTAATGATGTTCGGAGCCATGATGAGGCTCACCATGTTATGTAGGTTATCTGGCATGAAACTTTCAGGCACATGAGCATCCTTGAGGATTTTTAGCAAGGCATCCCGGTGTACTTCAGAAGTAAGCAGCAAGCCTAACATTAAAATATGGGTTGGGGCTTTTCTAAGTTGTTCCATGACATTGTAGTTGACCTTTCCCAGAACTTTGGTGAATTTTGACATCTCTTGATCTGTTGGTTGGTTGGAGCTTTCCCCCTCTTTATCTTTTCCTTTCCTTTTTCTTTCTACTTCAGCAGATGTATAGAGTCTCCTTAACCGAGTCATCCCTCCTATTTCTGCTATAGGTTCTCCGGTGCTTTTATTAGGTGGGTAATTCCATGGGACACTATGAAGATTGGATATTGCTACGGGCAAAGGGATTACCATAGGTCAAAGGTTGGTGAGAACGGGCGAGGTGGTGGGCACAATTGGTTTCTTTGGTAGGACTAAGGGTAACATAGGTCATAGGGCTCCTTGGGTGTCGGCTTAAGGTTCAGGCCCAGCCACAGTGACCATGGGTTCAGGTTTAAACGATGGAGTAAGGATGAGGCGGTAATAGGGGAAATTAGACAAGGTTTCAATGGTCAGGTTCATTATGGATTGATGAGATTATATGGTTAGGAGGGAATGGTCTTGGTTTTCGAGCTCCCTTAGGGTATAAGTTGTCTCCTTTGGAATTACAATAGACAGGTTATCTGGGGTGGCTCTGCTAACATTCTTGCTTTCCAATGGTATGTTCTCTTGAAGCTTGTGAATCATGACCTTGACTAGTACGGAAGATGTTGAACTAGTATTCATTTCTTTTACCTATAAAGACAAGGACACTAGTCGCAAGTTAATGTTTAGTTTTGGGAGAGTTTGATACAATGCATGCCCTAGGGTGTCCCTACTTGAGAGGGGAACTAATCATGATGTATTAGCTTACTTTTGGAGATAAGGTGTTTGCCCCCGCACGGAAGTGCCTTACCATGAATCAAGAATCTGGATTCATCATCTAATTTTAACAGTGGGGGGAGGGGGGAACATGCTTCTTTGGACTTCCACCTATCTAATTTTACAAAGGAAAACCTAAACTACTCTTGAGTCTTCGGATTCGCCTTTGTTGGATTTAATGTCGAGGAGGTCGCTGAGAGACCTTGTTAGTCGATTGCCCCTTGTCTTCATAGCAGCCCTATCTCCGTGAGCATAGAGGGATTAGGGCCCCTCTTATGGGATGAATTGATGTGCATGCCATGAGTCCTTAGGGTTACGTGGGAATCCTTAGGGTTTGGGTAGGTTTAATGCAAGGGAGAGTGACCTTGGTGTCACTCTCTTGGGGTTAATCATATGCATGAGAATGCGGTGACTTGAGTTACTCTGGAACACTTGTCTTGACATGGAATATGGAATGCATAAAAATAGATGCATAGGGTATAAGGAGAGAGAATGTAATGATAAAGTAAACGTGCATGCATGAGCAGTTAGACATGCATTATAACAGTAAGAATACAGTCATTATAACAATAGGAATAAGCAGGTATAAATGAAAGTAAGAGCAATCGTCCTTTCCTCCATAGTTTTGACAATGGTGCACGTGTCTTAAATCTAGTAGAGGTTCGACTATGCATGGTGTCTATACGAGCATGAGGTTGAGGGTTTA
The DNA here is from genome assembly GCA_033060915.1 of Euryodendron excelsum. NCBI lineage: Eukaryota > Viridiplantae > Streptophyta > Magnoliopsida > Ericales > Pentaphylacaceae > Euryodendron > Euryodendron excelsum. The sequence goes on along the minus strand of CM065391.1, from coordinate 7,540,325 downwards.
CTAATGCGTCCTAAAAAGGCTCAATCCCCAGATCTTCAAACCTAGGCCTACTCCCCGAGGTGGTGCCATGATCAGTTGGTGATCCGAGCAGGGGAACCATCAAAAGGCCATAGGCGAAGAAACTGACACAGCATCTTACCCATAATCAATATACCGTTCCCCCTTCTAACTAGAAGAGTCATATCAGGGTAAAGAGTGCAACTATGCAGAATGCGAGTGCACGTGTAGTGTGTGTGATATTTTTGAAAGCGAAGGAAAGAGCCTACCAACTCCCATCCATCATGTTCATCACATTCATGTATGGCAGTTAATGAAATAATATTGTAAACAAAAGCGCACCTACAAAACAAAGATGCAAGAGTTAGTATGTGGATGACAAGCTTAATACAAGATAATATGAATGGAGTTAAATGCATGTTTTTGAAAATAACTTTAAAATTTTGATCTTGAAAACTGAAAGTGGATAAAATTGGATAAGTTAATTGAAGACTCTACATGGGTGAAGGGTGAAGAGACATGACTATGGTCTAACCCTTTAAGTGTTCCCAGTGGAGTCGCCACCTGTCGCCCCCAGATTTTTTGCACTCGAGAAATGCACACACAAGCAAGAAAAATACTGTACTCTCTCGTTAGAACTCATCCTCCTAAAAGAATGAGTGCTACTAGGTTTGAATTGAAAATTAATTTGAATAAAGAGCTTTTAGAAAACATTTGGAGTCGTCACCTAACTTGATCAAGGTGAGTTAGGTCACCCAAAAACTAAGCACAATCCGAAGACTACACTTAGGGTTTTTGAAAACGATTTTGAAAACTCCCTCAATAGAGGGCTTTTAAGAAAATAGGTCGTTTGGAAACCTTTGAAAAATATTTAAGCCCTTTATGAAAATAACTCCATTTGGTCTTTGAAACCAGTGATTCTAGGTTCGAAGGTTAGTTACGTGTAGGGAAGACACACTAAGCTATAACCCTACCCCGCCCTTGTGGTACCTATATGTCTATTCACCCTAAGTTACTCATTAAAGTCTTCAATTAATATATGTCCAAAACTATCTACTTTAGAAAATAATTTTTAAAAATGAATTGACATGATGCATGATATGTAAGTGCAATAGAAATATTTGATTTTAAAAATAGATTTGACAAAGACTTGATTCGATTTTAGAAATAAATTTGATTTGAAATTGGAATGGATTTGAAAAGATAGATTTAATTTTGGAAAGAGAGTTCTAGAAATTGGAAGCAGGGATTTGAAAATAGATTTTGGAATTGGAGATTTGAAAAAAGTTATGGCCGCACCCATAAGGGTTGCCTACGTATCCATTTATAGGAATCAGGTTAGTCGTAGTTTGGACAAGAGTCCAATAGAAAAGAGATTTTGATTTGAAAAAGGATTTGATTTGAACTTGGAGTAGAAGATTGGAAATTAGAATTTGGAATTGAGAAGATTAAACTTTGATTTGGAAAGATAGGACTTGGAAGAAAGATTTGGACTTGTTTTGGAAAGATTGAGGTTTAGGAAACCTAGACTTAGGAAAGATAGGATTCAGGAAAGACTTCAGGTTTAAGAAAGATTTGACTCGAATGTTGGACTTGGAAGATTAAGGAAATATTGGATTTAGGAAATGTTCGAATTAGGAAAGTTCCGTTTTAGGAAAGTTTCATTTTAGGAAGGATTTCGAATTAAGAAAGTTTCATTTTAGGAAAGATTTTGAATTAAAAAAATTTCATTTTAGGAAAATTTCAATTTGAGAATGTTTTGAAATAGGAAAAGTTTAATTGAAAAAAGATTTTGAATTTGAAAAGTTCAGAATTTAGAAAATTTAGAATTTAAGAAACTTTCGAATTTAGAAAGTTTTGACTTAAGAAAGTTTTGGATTTAAGAAAGATTTTAAGTTTAAGAAAGATTTGAAAATTTTAGATTTGGAAAGGTGTGGAATTAAGAAAGGTTGGAATTAGGTAAGATTTGGAAGCTTAAAGTTTAATGAAAGATTTGAAAGATTAGGAAAGTACGAGATTAGGAAGGATTTGAATTAGGAAAGATTTGGATTTGGAAGGATTGAGATTCCTATTTCCTAAAACAAATGATTGGATTTGGTTTCTAAAAGTGGTGTTTTGATTTTGATTCCAAAAACGGAGGATTGTATCTAGTTTCCTAAATGGGAAGATTGGAATTGGTTTCCTAGAGGGAAGATTAGATTTGGCATGGATTTGGAAGGATGAAGTTTTAGAAATCGTACATTTTGAAGATTGTAGTTTTGATGTAGAAAATACGTTTTGGAAACTTAAAGTTTGAGGCCAAAATAGGGAATTGAAAATCATGTTTTTGGGAAGGAAAATTAGGGTTTCCTAATTGTTGGCTCTAGGGCTTGATTTGGGCTCCAAGGAGAAGAGTTTTTGGAAAGTGAATTTTTAAGGAAGAAGGTTTTTTAAAGGAGATCTAAAAAGGAGTTTTTAGAAATTGAATTTTGAAAAGAGAGTTTTTAGAAAGGGATTTTTGGAAAGAACTTTTATGAAGGAGATTTTTGGAAAGAGTTTTTAGGAAGAAAACTTGTGGAGTGTTTCTAGAAAGTGAATCTTTAAAGAGAGCGTTTTCTGGAATGGAGTTTGAAAAGAGTTTTGGAAAATAGATTTTTGAAGATAATTTTTTTTAAAGCAATTTTGGAAAGGAGATTGAAGAGAGTTTTCAGAAAATTTTGGAAAAGAGACTTTTTAGAAAGAGAGATTTGAAAAGAGAGTTTTAGAAAGTCCATAAAAATATCTCACTTTCCTAAAGCGATTCTAACCATAAGAAGGTTAGAACCACTCTAAGATAGTGGTTTTGAAAACAACAAGAATTTGAAAATATAGACCATATTCGTCACTTTAAATGTAACACTTTTCCTAAAGCCACCCTTGCCATGGAAAGGCTAGAATCACCTTCGGACTGTGGTTTTGAAATGAGGTATTGAAGAAGAAAACTTAATCCAAGTTTTGAAGACACTTTTGATGCAAGTTTTGAAAAGAAGTTGAAAAACGAATTTTTGAGGAATGTAAGATCATGATATGCACAATACAAGTTGGGGACGCGAACATACAAGGTTAAAGGTTTCACCACATAATTAAGGGGGCTGAACTCACGTGGTCTCCGGTTAGACTAAAAGAAAGCCTCTGATACAGTGACCTTCAATAGACTAATCCTACACATGGACCGGGAAGTCCCTTGTTTCAAGCATGCAAGAAAGAGGGAAAGAAAAGGAGACACAAGTCTTCAATGCAGGCTTTGGAGGCTAGTGTATGAGTTTACATGAGTGTATAAAAGTATATGAGAGTTAGTGTTTGTGTATAGAGGCCAGGGTTTTGGAACAGTGTCTGAAGGGTAGTAGACTTGAAAAATGATGATAGGATTTGTTGGAAGGGTTGACTGGGCCATCAGGGGCAAAATGATCAATTAGGCCAGAAAGCTGCTAGGATGGACTCAGAATATCTTGGAAGAAGACTAGAAGCCAGGAAACACTAACTAGAATGTTCTAGGAGGTTACCGGTTCGGTACCCAGCGGTGTGGTCGGAAAAGGAGACCGGCCCACCAGGGGCAAAATGGTTATTTTACACTAGGTTTGCCAGAACTGACTCAGAATGATCCGAAAAGATAATGGAAGCTTGGGAATACTATAAAAAGCATTCTCGGGAGGTTACCAGTTTGATACCTGGAGTTGGTGTGATTCCCGAGGCGTTTGGATGCCTAAGGTCAAAATGGTCATCTTGACCAGAATGTCTCAGAATTGGCCCGAAACTGCCTAGAAAGCACCTAATCATGTTGGATTGTCTTTAAGATAATCTTAGAAGGGTGGACTTATCGTTCTGAGGACTTAGATAGTGTCTTAAGAAACGTGCCGAAAATGGCCCTAGGGGTAGTTTGGTCATTTTTCACCGAAGTGGGCTAGCAGGCACTGGTGTTGACATGGGTTTTGAGTATTTTTGTCACAGTGGTGTCGTGATATAGGGGTTTGCTGGCAGTTCCCTACATCGACATGTTTGCAAGTGTTTCCGCCACTCTAGCGGTTGCGATGTTTATGAGTATTTTCATTATTCTAGCAGGTCGCGATCATTTCGGAGACTACCTAATCTCTCGAAGCTGCTAGGTCGACTTAGTGCTTGAGGAATCAACTTTCTCAGAAGACATGTCGAAACGGACATTACTTCATTGGCGGGCTAACAGGTGCCAAAGGTGGACCGTTCTACCATCTCAGGGGCTTGGGGTCTCGTCCCTGTCAACGGGTTTGAAAGGACTTACCGTTCCGAAGAGTTTCTTCAAAAAACGTGCCGAACAGGATGGACTTACCATCTTAAAAAAGAAGTGCCCATTAGAATTGGACTGATCAATGCCCCCAAGGACATTTTGGTCGTTTTGGCTCTATTTGGGCCCCAAGGGCCCACAAAGCGATCAATTGATGGGATTAGACTTGGAAAGTTGATTTAGATTGGAATATGTCCATATTGACTTGAATACAAGTCTGGATGGACTGGAGACTGCCGAGCGGGCAAAAATGGGGTGCTTACACTAATCCTTTACATGAACTGGGGAATCCCCTTGTTTCAAGCATGGAAGAAATGAGGGGTAGAAGATGGGGGATTAAAATAGAAGAAAATCCAAGTGGGTTAGGAGAGAGAAGAAAGAGGGTGAATTACATAAACATAAATAGGAAAACATACCTTGCGTCTTCTTTTATTTGCTTTGTTATGTTTACTTGCTTTACTTCGCTCTTTGCTTTGCTTTGCGTCAGTCTTCGAGAGCTCGCTTGAATCTTCGGGAGATTCAGAGTTGCAGTGCTTCAAGACTTCAATGGAGGCTTTGGAAGCTAGTATATGAGTGTATGGGGGCTAGGGTTTGGTGTATCGAAGCTTGGGTTTGGAAAACCTACAGAGAACTAGGGTTTGGAGAGGCTTCAGGCTCTGTGTATTGAAGAAGAGAGTTTTTAGACTGAGTTTGCAAACCTCTTTCACGCTGGAGGAGGCTCTGTATTTATAGACAGGGGATTGACCTAGTGATTTTTGCAGTGGGGCCAGCCATTTAAGAAAGTTTTAAGGTTGGCAAACAACGTATCTTTAGAAGATTTGGGTGCCTGTACTAGTGACTACCATGCAATTTTTAGCTTGACTTCACTAGGAGTGACTACGGAAGGTCCGGGAACGATTCAAGGGGCCAGGAATGGCCTGGAGGCCCAGAAAGGAACATGAACCCTTAGAATAGTGTCTTGGGGGTAGTAGACTTGAAGAATGATGACATGATGTGTTGGAAGGGTTGACCGGGTCATTAGGGGCAAAACGGTCAATCGGGCTGAAAAACTGCTGGGATAGACTCGAAAAATCCTGAAAAAAGACTCGAGATTTGGAAACATTGTCTAGAGAGTTTCAGGAGGCTACCGGTTTGATACCCAAAGCCGATGTGGTTGGAATAGGTGACCGGCCCACCAGGGGTAAAACGGTCATTTTGTATCAGGTTTGCCAGAACTGACTTAAAATGATTCAAAAATGCATCGGAAGGCCGGGGATACTATCAAAAGTATCCTCAGGAGGTTACCAGCTTGATATCTATGGCCGGTGTGGTTCTCGGGGCGCTTGGATGCCTAGGGGCAAAATAGTTATTTTGATTAGAGTCTTGGAATTGGCCTAAAATCGACTGGAAGACACTTAAACATGCCGGATCGTCCTTGGGACGACCCCGGAAGGGCCGACTTACTATTCTGAGGACTTAGGTACTTTCTCAAGAAAAGTACCAAAAATAGCCCTAGAGGCAGTGTGGTCATTTTTCAGCGGAGTGGGCTAGCAGGCACTAGTGTTGACCTGGGTTTTAAGTATTTTCATCACTCTGATGGCGGTCCCGTGACATAGAGGTTTGTTGGCAATTCTCTATATCGACCTATTTGTGAGTGTTTCCGTCACTCTAACAGTTGCGATGTTTATGAGTATTTTCATTACTCTAACAAGTCGCGATCATTCCAGAGACTGCTGATCTCGGGAAGCTGCTAGATAGACTTAGCGCCTGAGGAATCAACTTTCTCGGAATGTATGCCGAAATGGACATTTCTTCATTGGCGGGCTAGCATACACCAAAGGTGGACCATTCTACCATTTTGAGGACTTGGGTTCTCGTCTCGGCCGACGGGTTTGAAGGGACTTACTGTTTCGAAGACTTCTCTTAAAAAATGTGCCGGACAGGATGCACTTACTACCTTGAGGAATCAACTATCTCAAAAGACATGCCAGATTTAATTAGAATTGGAATTCGAATTGGACTTGTAATCGAATTTGAGATTAAAATGGAAACTTATTGTCTTTGAAAAGACATGCCCACTGGAATTGGACCAAATAATGCCATAAGGGCACTTTGGTCATTTTGCCTCTATTTGGGCCCCAAGGGCCCGTGGAGCGATTGATTGATGGGATTAGACTTGAAAAGTTGATTTAAATAGGAATATGTCCACATTGACTTGAATACAAGTTTGGACAGACTAGAGACTGCCGAGCAGGCAAAAATGGGGTGCTTACATTACCCAAATCATATCACATCCTTGACCGGTTTTGGGTAGTCCAGTGATGAAGTCCATGGTGATATATTCCCATTTCCATTCTACTATTGGCAAGGGTTGTAATAATCTGCCCAATCGTTGGTGTTCAGCTTTTACTTGTTGGTAGGTGAGGCAATGTGCCACAAACTTAGTGACGTTCTTCTTCATTCCCTTCCAATAATACTGTCGGTTAAGATCTTGGTATATCTTGGTGTTTTCTGGGTGGATCGTAAACTTAGAATGGTGTGCTTCAGATAGAATCTTTCGTTTTAACTCGCCTTCACTTACCACAAAATACCTATCTTTGTATCGGAGTTCACCTTTTGCATCTATAGCCTATCCTGGTTCAATCGTCCCTTTTTCCATTCCTTCCCTTATCTCTTGTACTTCTGGATTCCCTTGTTGGGCTTGTCTGACTTCTTCTAATGTTTGAGATTGTATTCGGATGCTAAACAATACTCCTTCCCTATATTCTAGCCCTTCGTAAGATTCTAGGAACTGAACAATCTTCCATTTTTCTAGCACAATACTACTCTTGTGCCCTTCATTTTTCTTACTTAAGGCATTTACCACAATTTTGGCCTTGCCCGGATGCTATTGTAAGGTGAAGTCGTAGTCTTCCATATATTCTACTCATCTTCTTTGTTTTAAGTTCAAATCCTTCTAGGTGGCGATGTATTTAAGACTTTTGTAGTCTGTAAATAGTTTGAACTTTTCCCTATACAAATAGCATCTACGGATCTTAAGGGCAAAGATTACTGCGGCCACTTTCAGGTCATGAGTAGGATAATTTTGTTCATGCTTTTTGAGCTGTCTTGATCCATAAGCTACAACTTTTCCTTCTTGCATCAAAACACATCCCAATCATCTATGAGAGGCATCGGTGTAAACTACATAAGACTTTCCATTTATGGGAAGAGTGAGAACGGGTGCGGTAGTCAATTTTTCCTTTAGTAGTTAAAATGCTTCATCAAATTTATTTGTCCAGACATACTTTACTCCTTTCCTGGTTAGCTGAGTAAGATGGCCTACTATTTTAGAAAATCCTTCCACAAACTTTTGGTAATATCCTGCTAATCCTAGAAAATTTCAAATTTCTGATACAGTAGAAGGTCTCTTCCAATCTATCACTGCTTCTATCTTGGTAGGATCTACTGTTATCCCTTCTTTTGACACTACATGCCCTAAGAACTTCACTTCATTATCCAAAAATCACATTTACTTTTCTTGGCGTAAAGTTAATGTTTCCTCAAGATTTGTAAGGTGATTCTTAGGTGTTCCTTATGGATTTCCTCATCAGGCTAGTATATAAGAATATCATCTATGAAAACAATCACAAAGTGATCTAGCAGGGCTCGAAACACTCTACTCATCACATCCATAAAGGCAGTAGGTGCATTAGTCAATCCAAAGAGCATTACCACAAATTCCAAATGACCATAGTGGGTCCTAAAGGCGGTTTTGGGTATTTCAGACTCCCTCACTTTCTGCTAATGGTATCCTAATCTCGGGTCTATCTTAGAAAAATATGTTGCTCCTTTAAGTTGATCAAACAAGTCGTTGATTCTCGCGAGTGGATATCTATTCTTAAAGGTAACCTTGTTTAGCTGCCAATAGTCTATACATAATATGAGGGTTTCATCCTTCTTTTTCAAGAATAACACTGGTGCTCCCCAGGGCAATGTGCTAGAGTGAATATACCCTTTCTCCAATAACTCATCTAACTACGTCCTTAGTTCTTTAAGTTCTTCTGGGGCCATCCTATGGGGTGTAATGGATATAACTCAATTATGAATTATATTTCCTAATTTGGAGGTATTTTGGGTAGATCCTCAGGAAATACATCGGGGAACTCATATACCATAGATAATTACCTGGTCTTGGTTAGGCTCTCACTCTTTTCTGCCAAAGTGCTGAGAAAGCAAAACACCTTTCTGCCATCTTATGTTGTTCCCGAAGAGTCACAAGAGGTTGCACCAAGTTCGTGCCCTTTTCTTCCGAAAAACGCATCATATATCCACTAGGATGCCATGAAGTTAATGTCTTCTGATGGCAATCCATGACTATCTTATTCTTTGCTAACCAATCCATTCCTAGGATTACATCAAATCCCTCCATGTCTATTTGGACCAAATCAACCGTAAATTCAAAAGTATCTATCTGCATACTACTAGATAGACATCCTACTTGTACCACAACTGTTCCACTAGTGGGTGTTTGAATGCTAAGTGGTATGGCTAGCAATTCAGTGGGCAATTCTAGATTATCTACAGATTTCTTAGAGATGAATGAATGTATAGCTTTTGAATCAAACAATACTGTGACCCATGAGTTGTAAAGTAAGATTATACATTCGATCAAGGTATTAGGCTTCTCACAGTTTCCTTTGGTCATATGAATGGTGAACATCCGAGGTGCACTGGTATTACCGACTTGTTTCCCTTTATCTTCCTCTCCTCGATTCACCCTGTTGGAATTGAACGAGGTGGTTGCAGGTCTTCCTGTCGTAGTTTGTCGGGACATCGATGTGGGGCCAGCTAGGAAATTTTAAGTTGGTGGCACTTATGGAGGTAGTCGGTTACCATAACCATTCCCATTTCTCATGATCTATGGGCAGTCTTTTTTAAAGTGCGCTTTTTGGTTGCAATTGGAAGGGTAGGGTTGGTATTTTGGGTTTGGGCCTCTAGCCTTGCTAAAGCTGGAGGAACTTCTCATATTTTGGCCAAAATCTCTCTGACTTATTGCTTGTTGTTGCCTATCTAGTTCTTTTACTATCAACATGGATCAGTCAATGATTTCATAAAACTATTGACCCATGAAAGCAACAACTCGAGGCCGAATTGCAGGTCTCAATCCCTGAAAAAAACTTTGGGTTTTTCGTTCTTCTGTGGACACGAAATCTAGGGCAAATGTAGACAACTCCAAGAATGTGGCCACGTACTGACTCACTATCCTGCTATTTTGCTGCAGTTGCACAAATTCTTCCATCTTTTCATCTTTCATTATCTCTTGAAAATATGGTTATGGAAAAGAACCACAAATTCCTCCCAGGTCAAGTTTCTCACATCTCTCATGTGTTTCATAGAATCTCATAAAAAATTTGTCTCTCCCTAGAGATGGCAAGTTGCAAACTCTACATGATACTCCACGAGTGTTCCTATAATGTCTAATACCTTAGAGGTCTGCTTAAGCCAATGCTTTGAGATTGAGGGATCGAGTTCTCTTACAAATATTGGAGGATTTTGCTTATGAAATTCTCGAAGAAGCTTGGTCTTTCTCTCCTTAGGGTTTAGGTTGGGTATTAGGATCGTGCTTCATTTTGAGGTTCAGGGGCTAGTGGTGGCTGCTGAAGGACAAGTGGTGCCTGGTGATTTTGCTGCAGTTGTTGCGGCAGATTGGTCACCGCTTGCAAACTTTGCAAAATTTGTTCTAATTAAGTGTTGGATGGGGTATCGTTACTTTTACTAGTTCCCGCTTCAGTTCTTGTCCTTGCCATCTAAAATTGTTATTAAGTTGAGTTAGATTCCTATTTTGCTAAATCATAAGTTAAGATGCCATTATAAGATTCACAAAGCTGGTAGTAGTTATATAGAAAAGGTAAGTACATAAGGTGTTTAAGTAAATACAACAAAATCAATCCAATTCTCTTCTCCATCTTCAACTACTCAAAACATAGAGGATCACGAACACCAATACGACCACTAATAGAAGAGCACACATAATATAACCATAGCCACGCTACATACTCCTACGTAGCTCACATACTCATTTCCTCCTCTAGCTTTTCCTTATTATCAGATACATCTATCACCTTGGTGTTGGATACTATTGCTATAACAGAACTAGCTACCAGGGTAGGGTCATCCATAGACATCTCGGGAGTCAGTGGTTGATACTCAGGAGATGGTGGCTAGTAAGTAGGAGGCGGTGCCATAAGTGGGGCATACTACTGTCCTTGTGTAGCGAGGTGTGATAGGTGTGACTCAGGGCGTCCTTGAACTCCCAAAATTGGTAACTCTCCTGACAACTGCATGCTTAGTATCAGATGTTGATACTCAGCGGGACTCCTCAAAATCTCTATGACCTCTTGAACTATTTCTTTCAAAGAAGTCACCTTAGGTCGCATAATGGAGTCCTAAACACTCCTAGGAAGGTCTCCCCATCTCTAAGAAACTCCTGCTATCTCAGCCTCAAGAAAAGCCTTGGCCTAGATATTAGTCACTGATCTACAATTATCCCTTATGTTACCCTCGACTTCAAGTTGATGCATAAGTAAATCATCCCACACTAATAATTCATCTGCACACAAGAATTAGAATCAGCACTCAATTGATGCTAGAAAGGTAATGTAAATGATGTGTTCTACATGTAAGATGTTTAATTCCCAAATGACCTAAAATCATGCTCTGATACCAACTTTTGTCACGACCCAATTCACTGTTTCTAGGTCGGGACAAGGGGGTTTAGGGGTTAGGGGTTTAAAGATAATGATATCTCATAAGCATAGATCTTAACACAAATCAAAAAGTCGTGTTTAATTATTACAACACCAAAGAAAGCCTACTATTTTTAAGTCTCAATACAATTACAGCCCAAAAGAGAAAATATAGCAGTGGAATCCATTTTCATATTCATTTCCGTGGAAAACTCATTGATGCTTCAACTCTTGAAAAATGTCCCATAAGATATGAGTGAGCTATGAAGCCCAGTAGGAATTTTATGATTTCCATTATACACAAGTTTAAATCCAATGCAGTAAAAAGAATGATATCACATGCATATGTCCCTTATAGTTTCTTTTTATCAATACCAGGATCTTGCAGGTATGTCCTACTCGGGCCAATTCAAGCCAATGGGTTCACCCATGATACTCCTCCTTCATTAATTGTGAATCCCAATCAAGGTCATCTAGCCCAAATCAATCCTAATGAAAGCTGACTCGTGGCAGCCCCATGTACCAGTTGGCCAGGTTTCATCCATGATATAATTTTGGGGTCTTTTCATGTTCTAGTTATTCCTCCCTAGGGATACAAGCAATCTCATAATGCAACTTTGAAAACATTTTAGCAAAAATATATCGATAAATTAGTTAACAAAACATTTAATAGAATGAAAATGAGCATATATCTTAGAGAATCCATAGTTTCCTACTCTGATGATATTTTTGGATCAAGTTGTCTCTGATTCACGTATTATCTGTTTGGACAAAGAGCTGATAGTTAGCCTTCTTGTTCGGTTGTCGGCAATTACCATAATTGTCCATTTTCACAGTGTTCAAGGGTTGTAGTTCTTATAACTAGTTTAGCAGTATTAAGTAAAGGAATAAACATAACACAATGGGTATTTGATGGGGTTAGCCCTTGGAATCCTTCTCGTCTCCCATTAGGGACAAAAAAAATTTGTGTCGGAACTAAAGGGGATTATTTAAAATTTATGCTGGGAGGTCCAGTGATCCGTACTCTCCCATTTCTGGGTTCCTCATATTTTTTGAGGTATCTCGGCAAAATTTCAAATTATTCCCTTTAATATTTTATTTTCTATGATTTTCTATATCAGAACACTATTTTTAATTCACAAAAACTCATATAAATATCAAACAATTCCAGAAAAATAGGAGAAGGCCTGATTTGCTGGGGGCTTCCCTAGCTAATTGCCATCAATCTATGGTCCTCCTAGCCATGCATGTGTCTCCCAAAGATGGGTAAGGATCTAGGCTATGCACTCATGACCAGAGCTTGACCATTGGTGGCCGGAGGTGGCTGTTATGGCTGGAAAAGCTCAGCTGCATGGCAGAACCCTAGGGTTCCAAACCTACAATTGGGCTTTTGAGCCTCTTTCCATGATTTTCTGGAGAAGTGTTCATCCTGAAAGTTGTTATTGACATTGAGACGAAGAAGGCCCAACTGGTCTCGTCAAAAATGGTGGCTGGTGGTTGGAGTTGTGTGTTTTCCTGTGTTTTTTGGTGAAACTAGGTTTGTAGAGCCATTCCAACACATGCACAGAGGTATAAGGCCTCTCTAGGACCCCTTGGAGGTCTAGGAGGAATCTCATACCCCTGTGACAAGCCTCAGACCCTAGCTCGACCAGTTTCGTTTAACCAGCCATGTAACACAGTTTTCTTCTCTCTGATTTTGCCGTGTAAGCACCCTATTTTTGCCTGCTCAGCAATCTTCGGCCTAACTAGGCTCATTTTCATACATCACACGTATATTCAGACTCTAACACGACTTCTAAACTCCAATTTACTTCACCGGTTGCTTCTTGGGCCCGTAGGGCCCATTTGAAGCTAAATGACCATTTTGCCCCTAGGCATCCAAACGCCCTAGGAACCACATCGGCTCTGGGTATCAAACCGGTAACTTCCTAAGAATGCTTCCTATATTATTCTCAACCTTTCTTTATCTTTCTAGATTATTCCGAGTGAGTTCCGGCAAACCCGGTGCAAAGTGACCATTTTGTCCCTGGTGGGCTGTCGCCTTTTTTGACCACACTGGCTCTGCGTATCAAACCAGTAGCCTTTGGGAACATTCTAAATAATGTTTCCAAATCTCGAGTCTTTTTCTGGGACATTCCGGGTCCATCCTGGCAGCTTTCTGACCCAGTTGACCATTTTACCCCTAATGGCCCGATCAACCATTCTAACAAATCATGTCATCATTTTTCAAGTCCTTTGTCCCCGAGACATTATTCTAAGGGTTCCTGTCCCTTTCCGACTCTCGGGGTCATTCCCGGCCCCTTCAATTTATCCTCGAACTTTCCGGAGTCACTCCTAGTGAAGCCAAGCTAAAAATTGCATGGTAGTCACTAGTACAGGCACCCAAATCTTCTAAAGATACATTGATTGCCGACCTTAAACATTTCTTAAATGTGTGGCGCCACTCCAGTGTAATATTTAGCCTAGCGCCACTGCAACAGCCGCCAGTGCATTCATCTCTCTATAAATACAGAGCCTCCTCCAGCGTGAAAGAGGTTCGCAAACTCAGTCTGAAAACCCTAATATTTGATATACAGAGCTTGTAGCCTCTCTAAATCCTAGCTTCTCTAGGTTTTCCAAACACTAGCCACCATACACCAAACCCTAGCCTCCTATACACTCATACACACTTCTATACACTTATACACTAGCCTCCAACCCTCCATTGAAGATTTGGATTGCTGTAACTCCAAGCTTTGAAGATCAAAGACAAGCCCACGAAGACTGAAGTGAAGCGAAGACAAAAGAAAAGCAAGGCGCGTAAAGCCAAGCGAAATAAACAAGACATAAGGTAGGTTTTCTCTTTAAGTTTCTGCACTTCCCCCTCTCTCTTCTCCCTCCAAAACCACTTGGGTTTTCTCTATTTTAATCCCCCATCTTCTTCCCCCCTTTCTTTGCATGCTTGAGGATTAGACTATTGGAGGGTCACCGTGTCGGGGGCTTTCTTTTAGTCTAACCGGAGACCACGTGAGTTCGGCCCTCTTGATTATGTGGTGAAACCTTAACCTTGTATGTTCACGACCCCAATTTGCATTGTGCATATCATTATCTTGCATTCTTCCAAAATTCGTTTTCAAATTCGTTTTCAAAGCTCGCATTAAACTTGTTTTCAAAATTGCATCAAAATCTCCTTTTTTAAAACTTGTTTTCAAAATCACAATCCTAGGGTGATTCTAGCATTTCCATGGCTAGGATTTCTTTAGGAAGGTGTTACATCTAAAGTGACCGATATGGTCTATATTTTCAACTCCTTGTTGCTTTCAAAACCACTTTCTTAAAGTGGTTCTAGCCTTCTTATGGTTAGAATCGCTTTAGAAAAGTGAGACGTTTTTATATTTTTCGAAAAACTCTCTTCTCAAAAATCCCCTCCTGATAATCTCTTTTCCAACATGCTTTCCATAAACTCTCTTTAAATTCCTTTCCAAAATTGTTTTCTAAAAACTCTCCTCAAAAATCGATTTTCCAAAACTTCTCTTTTCAAACTCCTTTCCAAAATACTCTCCTCAAATTCGCTTTCTAAAAGCTCTTTCCTAAAAGCTTCTTCCAAAACTTTGTTTCCAAAACTCTCTCAAAGTTTTACTTTCCAAAAAATTTCTTCCTAAAATTCTTTTCAAAATACGCTTTCTAAAAATCCCTATTTAGAATCTTCCTCCAAAATCTTCATTTCCAAAAATGTACTTTCCAAAAAACTCAAACTCTTTCCTCACAGCTCAGGTCAAGCCCTAGAGCTAACAATTAGGAAATCTTAATTTTCTTTTCAAAAACATAGTTTTCAAACTTGCCTGAAAACCTAGGTTTCCAAAACCTCCTGTTTTCTACATCAAAATCATAAGTTTCAAAAAAACCTCTTCTCTACGCCAAAATTATAGTTTTCCAAATCTAGGGTTTCTAAAACCTTCCTTTCCAAATCCTTATCAAATTCAATCTTCCCTTTACGAAACTAAATCCCATCTTCCCTTTAGGAAACCAAATCCAATCTTCCCATTTAGGAAACTAGATCCTATCCTCCATTTTTGGGAACAAAATCAAACATTTTCTTTTAGAAACAAAATCTAATCCCTTGTTTTAGAAAATAGGAATCATAACTCTTCCTAGTCTAAATCTTTCCTAATTCAAATCCTTCCTAATCTTCTACTTTCCTAAATCTTAAGTTTCCAAAACTTGAACATAAAAATATTTCCTAAATTTTAAAACTCAACTTTCATATCTTCCCTAATTTCAACCTTCCCTAAATTTCATACCTTTTCAAATCTTAACTTTCCAAATCCAAGTTTCCAAATCTTTCTTAAACTCAAACCTTTTCTAATCTCAAGATTTTCTAAAACTCAAACTCTAAATCTTTCTAAAATTCTAAACTTTCCTAAATTTCAAATCTTTCCAAATCTAAAACTTTTTAAACTCAAAGCTTTCTTATTTTCAAAACTTTCATATTTCAAAACATTCCAAATTCAAAACTTTCCTATTTCGAAAACTTTCCTAAGTCGAAACCTTTCTAAGATGAAACTTTCCTAATTCTAAAACTTTCCTAAAGTGAAACTCTCCTAAAACGAAACTTTCCTAAAATGACACTTTCATAATTTGAAACTTCCCTAATTCAAACCATTTCTAATTCAAATCTTTTCTATTCTTCCAAGTCCAACATTCGAGTCAAATCTTTTCTAAGTCAAGTCTTTCTTAATCTCAAGTCTTTTCTAAATCCTATCTTTCCTAAGTCTATGATTCCCAAATCTTAATCTTTCCAAAACAAGTCCAAATCTTTCCTCTAAGTTCTATCTTTCCAAATCTAATCCTTTAAATTCCAATTTTCAATTTCAAATCCTCTATTCTAAGTTCAAATCAAATCTTTTTTCAAATCTTATTTTCTAAGCTTAAATCAAAACCTTCTATTTTCTATCGGACTCTTGTCGGAACTACGACTGACCTGATTCCTCCAAAAAGGATATGTAGGTAACCCTCATGGGTTCGGTCACAACATTTTTCAAATTTTTATTTCCACAATATTTTTCAAATCTCCAATTCTACAATCTTCTTTAAGTTTTCAAGTCCATAATCTATTTTTCTAATTCCAAAAAATCTATTTCTAAATCTCTATTTTCAATTTCTAAAACTTTCCAATATTAAATTTATTTTTTCAAATCTTTTTCCAAATCTATTTTTCTTACTCTCTCTCTTGCATTTGCATATCATGCATCATGTCTTTTAAACATTCTTTTTTCTAAAGTGGATAGGATTGGTCATTTGTTAGTTAAAGACTCTCATAGGTGAATCTAGGGTAAATAAACATGTAGGTCCCGCAAGGGCGGGGTAGAGTGATGGCTTAGTGTGTCTTCCCTACACGTAACCAACCTCCGAACCTAAATCACTATTTTTGAAAGAACAAAAGGAGTTATTTTTCTAAAAATAGCATAATATTTTCTAAAGGTTGCTAAATAACATGTTTTCTTAAAAACCCTCTCTTGAGGAGATATTTTCAAAATCTTTTTCCAAAACCCTAAGTGTAGTTTTCGATTTATGCTTAGTTTTTAGGTGACCTAACTCACCTTAATCAAGATAGGTGGCGACTCCAAACTTTTTCCAAAAGCCCTTTATTTAAATCTATTTTCAATTCAAACATAGTCGCACTCATTCTTCTAGGAGGGTGAGTTCTAACGAGAGAGTACAGTGTTTTTCCCGCTTGTGTGTGTATTCCTCGAATACGAAAAATCTGGGCACGACATGCCACGGTTGTGATGGGGATGGGGGCCTGATTATGGTGGGTTTAGGGTGGTGAAGGGTAGGGGAAAAAGTCCTACCTTGCTCAAATGGCCTCCCCTCCTCTCCTTCTCTCTCTCGACTTCGTCTTCTCATAGTATCTCTCTCTCTCTCTCTCTACACTCTCTTTCTGTAGTTCGAACAACTTGGGGAGGGGGTGTGGAAGCCTAATGTATATATAGAGTGAGTGGTGCAGTCAATGGGTGGGGTTAGTGGTCTTGGTCAGCTGCATAGGGGCATTCCTCGCACGTCCTCTATATATATATATATATATGTATATGTATAGCCAACCATAAGCTGGCATGGCATAGGCTTATTTTACCCAGCATGGGTGTTAGTTCATGGGGAAGTTTCCCTCTCTCCCACGGGTCACTCTCTTTATATATGTTTCTCACTCTTTCTCTCTCTCTCTCTCTCTTGTGATAACCACTCACTAAGTAGGTTGGTAAGGCATAATATATATACACATAAGGGTGGCACAAAGCCGTAATGTGGTGGTGCTTGGCTTTAGTTGGTGCATGGGCACTTCTTCTCTCCCATGGGTCTCTTTCTCTCTCTATATTTCTCTCACTCTCTCGGTTTACCATGTACACTCTCTTCTACAATTCTATAACCAGCCACTAGTTGGCTGGTATGGTGTCTAGAGTGTAGGGTGCAAATGTGTAGTGATGTGTGTGTGTGTGTGTGTGTGTGTGTGTGTGTTAAGAATTGTTAAAAAAAAAATGTATAATTCGTGCACACTATATATATATAAGTATACACAAAAAGGGGCACTCACTTGGCCATGCATGCAGCCACGTGATGCCTAACTATATTGCATGGGTTTGGTCATCCCTTTCCAATTTGGTGCTTTAATGAAATAAACATAACATTTAATGAAATGGCCTAAAAACATAAAGTTTTGCATGCAATATTCGAATCTGTTAAATATACCATACCGAGGCCTTCACTAACGTGTGAAGTCTTAAATTGGTGATGGAAGAGTCGGTTTATGGAAGGATGCTTCCCGTCAATACTATGTGCGCATATGGTGTCATGTCGGGGTTTCGCCGTTTAACTACAGTTTAAAGAGAAAAAATTTTCTAGCCAAATTTTCGAGTGACGGAGGGTCTAATACTATTAGGGATGTAATGTAGTCAATTTAAAAAAATCATGGGTATTGCATGCTACACACACATGCACCCACATAATTTTATATACCAATTAACCATTCAATAAATGTAATTAGTTACTTATAAAATTATGAGATTAGAGTCCTATAGTTTGGGTATTTACTGAGCTTACACCTGCATATGCACTCATTGAGAGAGTTACCCATTGTATACACTTTATTTATTTCTTTTTGGTGGGTTTGTAAATCTATGAGTTTGAGTATTCTTGGAAAAAATATTTGTAAGTTTGAGTGAAGCTTGGACAAAATCATTTAGGTGTTTTAGAGTTTGAGAAGAACTTTTGCATAAAGTGGGCTGAGCACTTGGACAACTAGCACGTGCTGTGTAAAAGAGTTTTGGATAGTGGAAGGCTTTAAGAGGATCTTGAGGGTGATGACATAGATCATATGTTGTGATTGAACCTTGGTAATCTGGTGTTTTTCATTGTGCTATGTTTTTCTTCCTTACACTTTGTCACCTGCTTGCATTGCTCTTACTTTGCTAAGTTACTATTCCATTGACTAATTATTTTTTAATTATATTATTCTATGATTATTTTTTAGAAACCTAATTCACCCCCCCCCCCCCCCCCCCAATTGGGTTGCATAACTAGGTCAACAATTAGTATTAAAGCTAGTACTCTAGTTCAAAGGCTTAACACCCTTAGAGTTAATCCATGACAACCATAGTTGGAAGCTCTTTAGGAGAGGGTTAATCCACCAATAAACCTCCCATGTTCAATGTAACAAATTACAATTATTAGAATAATAGAAGGATGATATATATCCAATCCATTGACTATGAGTTACGGAGGATCATTGTTAATGGTCCTAAGACTTTCACGAAAACTATTGAGAGGGTAGTTATGCCCATCAAATGACTTGAAGCTTTTGCAATCAAATGTTATAGTTATGAACATCCTATATAGTGCCTTAGACCCCAATGAATTTAATAGAATCTCCACTTGTGAATCTACCAAGTAGATTTGGGATAGACTTGAGGTGACTTATGAAGGGACCAATCAAGTCAAGGAGTTCAAAATTAACATTCTTATGCATAATTATGTATTATTTAGAATAAAATCTGATGAGTCTATCACTAAAATATTCACTAGATTTACTAACATTGTTAATGGCTTAAAATCTCTTGGTAAAGTATATCCTAACAGTGAGCAAATGAGAAAGATCCATAGATCTTTGCCAAATATATGGGAAGCCAAGGTGACAGCTATACAAGAAGCCAAAGACCTCAACATCTTACCACTTGAAGACCTTCTGAGTTCTCTTATGACCTATGAGCTTACCCAAAAGTAAAATGCTTAAGAAGAGGAGGACAAGAGGAAGAACTTTGTTGCATTCAAATCCCTCACACCAGAAAATGAATCTGAAAGTGAAGATAAAGATGAGGAAGATCTTGCTCTCATTATAAGAAAGTTCGAAAGATTAATGAAAAGGTAAAAATGAGGAAAGAAGCCTAAAACAAAGGGTGAATCCGATAACAAGGATTCAACCATCATCTACTTTGAATACAAGAAGCTAGGACACATGAAAGTCGAGTGTCCTATGTTGAAGAAGAAAGGAAAGAAAGGCAAAGGAAAAAGAGCTCTAGCTGCCACTTGGAGCGAAGATGATGGATCTGTTAACTCCATGCCTTAATTTTGACGATAACAAAATATTATATTGTTTTACTAATGAATTTAGTTTATGTGCAGAAATCTATTTATTCTTTCCATCTAATTCCTTTTTTAAGAATAATCATTATGAGAAGGTAGTTTGAAGTTTAAAGTATGGAAGCTTGATAAAATGAGGTTGAATGTGTTGATTAGATGATTGGTTGATCAACCATACAAGAAGATTATTTGGATAATCTTATTTTCAAAGAAATTGAAGGTGTTCATAGTGATCAACAAACATTAAAGAAAGGAAGAGAAGCTTTGAAAGCTTAACATCATGGAGTTAAAAACTTGAAGATTGTAAGCATCCCATTTTTGCCTGCTCGGCATTCTCCGGCCCAACCGGCCTCACATTTAAGCCAACACAAACACATTCAAGTCCAAACTAGTTTTCCAGACTCAATCCAATCAATCAATCACTTCAAGGGCCCACCCAACCCAATAGAGGCAAAATAACCAAAATGCCCTTGGGCATTGCTCGATCCATTTCCAGTTGGCACATCTTCTTAAAGACGGTAAGTCCTTATTTCAGCTTTAATTCCAATACAGGCACGTCTTTCAAGAAAGTTAATCCCGCAAATAGTAAGTCCATCCAATCTGATACATTTACCAAGAAAACTCCTTAAAACGGTAAGTCCCTTTAAACCTGTCGACCTAGATAGAACCCAAGTCCCCGAGATTGTAGAATGGTTCACTTTTGGCACTTGCTAGCCTATCAATGTAGAATGTTCATTATTTGGCACGTCTTTTAAGAAAGTTAATCCCTCAGACGATAAGTCCATCTAGCAGCTTCTTAAGATTAAGCAGTCTCTAGAATGAACACACACCGTCAGAGTGACGAAAACACTCACAAACATCGCAATCGCCAGAGTGGCGGAAACACTCACAAACAGGTCGACAATGGGAATTGCCAACAAAACCCCTAAGTCACGGGACTGAACATGCCTCTTGGCCGTGACATGTTTATCAAAGGACGAGATCCCTTTGGAAACCAACTCGTCACACATCATTAGAGTAGTAGAAACACTTAAAACCCAGGTCAACACCAATGCCTGCTAACCCACTCAGGTGAAAAATGACCAAACTGCTCCTTGGGCCTTTCCAGCATGCTTCTCGAGAAAGTACCTAAATCCTCAGAGCGGTAAGTCCACCCTTCCAAAATTGTCTCAAAGAAAATCTGGCATGTTCAAGCGCCTTCCAATTGATTCTGGATCAATTCCAAGACCATCCGGTCAAAATGACCGTTTTGCCCCTAGATTTTCGATCGCCTCCGGGAACCACACCGACTTTGGGTATCAAATCGCTAACCATCTGAGGATGCTTTTAATAGTATTATCAACCTTTCAACACCTTTCTGGATCATTCCGAGTCTATTCTGGAATGCCTGTTGCAAAATGACCGTTTTACCCCCACTAGGTCAGTAGCCTTTTCCAACCACACCGGCTCTAAGTATCAAACCAACAACCCTTCAAAACACTTCCAATAGTATTTCCAACCTTCAATCCTTCTCAAGGGTCACTCCAAGTCCATTATTGTGTTTTTTCGGTTTCATTGACTGTTTTGCCCATAGTAGGCTAGTCGACTTTTCAACTATTCTAATATTGTTTCTCAATCCAGTTACCTTTGAGACATTCTCTCCAGAGTTCCTGTCCATTCCTAGCCGAGTCTGGTTACTCAAAACCTTTTGGATCATTCTTGGACTTTTCGGAGTCACTCCAAGTGGCGCCAAGCCAAAAATTGCATGGTAGTCATTAGGACAGGCACCCAAATCTTTTTCTTTACTTACCAAGGGTCGAAAGATACGTTTCTTGCTGCCTTAAATCTTTCCTAAGTGGCTGGCGCCACTTCTAATGGTGCCAGTGGAAAATTTGCCCTGGTGCCACTGCAACAGGCGCTGAGGTGATTTTATTTGCTTATAAATATAGACCCTCCCCCTATGTAAAAGAGGCCCGCAAACATAGTCCAAAAAATCTATCTTTTGAAATTCAGAGCTCAAAATCTCTCCAAACCCTAGTCCTTTCAAGCCTCTTCAAGCCCTAGCCTCCATACACTCAAACCCTAGTCTCTATGCACCTTCTACACTCAAACACAAGCCTCAAAAGCATCCATTGAAGACTTAAGTTCTACAACTTTGAAGCTCTTAAGGCTCAAAGTTCAAGCAAGCAAAGCAAACAAAGCAAGCAAAGCAAGAAGAAGACAAGGTAGGCTTTCGATTTATTTTTGCGTAATCTCCCCTCTCTTTTCTCTCTACTAACCCATTTGGGTTTTTTTCTATTTTAATCTCCATCTTCTACCTCCCTTTCTTACATGCTTGAAACAAGAAAATTTCTGATTCATGCCTAGGAAGGACTATTAAAGGTCACCGTGTTGGGGGTTTTCTTCTAATTTAACCTTTGATGGTGTGGGTTCGGCCCCCTTGATTATGTGGTGAAGCCTAGCCTTGTATGTTCACGACCCTTTTTGCATTGTGTATCTTATTTTCATGCATCCATTCAAAATTTGTTTTCAAATGTGTTTTCAAACTTGCATCAATACTCTTTTTCAAAACTTGCGTTCAAAATCTTCTTTTTCAAACTTGTTTTCAAAATCACAATCCTAAAGTGATTATAGCCATTCCAAGATTAGGGTTGTTTTAGGAAGGTGTTATATTCATTGTGATTATCAAGGTTCAAATTTTGGGTGTAAACCCTAAATTGTTTTTAGCAAAACTACAGTCTTA
Source organism: Euryodendron excelsum (assembly GCA_033060915.1). Taxonomy (NCBI): domain Eukaryota; kingdom Viridiplantae; phylum Streptophyta; class Magnoliopsida; order Ericales; family Pentaphylacaceae; genus Euryodendron; species Euryodendron excelsum. The sequence continues at coordinate 7,518,013 of CM065391.1, read as the reverse complement.
AGATGATTCTAGCTATTCTATGGTTAGGGTTATTTTAGGAAACTGTGATATTTAATGTGATCATTATGGTCCATATTTCAAATCCTTGTTATTTTCAAAATTACAACCCTAGTGTAGTTCTAATATTTTCATGGTTAGAATCGTTTTAGGAAAGTGAGATACTTGTAACAGTCCATATTCAAACCTCTTTTCAAATTGTTTTGCAAATTTCTTTCTAAAAACTCTTTTCAAACTTCTTCCTAAAAACTCTTTTCAACAATCAACTTTGTAAAAGTCTTTTAAAAAATCTCTATCCTAAAAACTCTTTTCAAAGATCTCTTTTCTAAACTCTTTTTCTTGGAGTCCAAGTCAAGCTCTAGAATCAATGGTTAGGAAACTCTAGTTTCCTTTCATAAAATCACAACTTTCTATTTTTTACATCAAATCATAGATTTTCAAAACCTCTTTTGCTTTAAATCATAGGTTTCCAAAACTATTTTCTACATCAAACCTTAAATTTCCAAAACTCCTCTTTTCCCACCAAATCATAGATTTTCAAATCCTAGATTTCTAAAAACTCAACCTTTCTAATTCCAAGTCAAATCTTCCAATTTAGGAAGCTACATCAATTCTTCCAATTTAGGAAATCAAACCTTCCAATTTTAGAAACAAAATCAAATCATCTATTTTTCAAAATAAAACCCAATCTTTTACTCTAGGAAATATGAATCAATTCTTTCCTAATTCTAATATTTCCTAATTCAAGTCTTTCCTAATCTAAACTTTCCAAAATTTTCAAATCCAAACCTTTCAACATTTCGTAATTTCAAATTTTTCCAAATCTCAACTTTTTAAAACTCTGAAACTTTCTTAATTTGGTACTTTCCTAAAATGGGCCTTTCCCATTTTGAAACTTTCCTAATACAAAACTTCCTTAAATCTAATATTTCCTAAACCTTAACTTTCTAAATTCTTTCAAATCAAATAATCAAGTCAAATCTTTACAAGGCTTTTCAAGTCAAGTGTTTCTAAATCTAAATCAAATCAAACCAAGCTTTCCTACATCCTATCTTTCCTAATTCTAAGTTTTATAAACTCAAACTTTTCTTAGTTCAACTTTTCAAGTCTAAATCAAGCCTTCTTATTTCAAATCCATGCTTCAACCTTAGGTTGCCTAAACCCTAGATTACCTAAACCCTAGTTCAACCCTAACCCTAAAGTTAGGAAGTTTCAACTCTTTTAAAAAACTATTTTCTGAACCAATATGGTTTTTAAGCTTTAATCTAAGTTAAGATGTTTTCAAAACTCAAGTTTCAATATTCTCAAATCAAAATCAATTTTAAAATCCTCAAGTTCAATTTCAAATTAAAGTCAATTCCATGTTCAATTTTATGTCCAAGTTTGATTTCAAACCAAATTTCAATTTCAAATCCTTCTATTCAAAGTTTAAATCAAACTTTTTCAAAGACCTCAAAGTGTCTACTTTCAATCGGACTCTTGTTCGAACTACGACTGATTTGATTTCCAATAAAGGGATACGCAGGCAACTCTAAAGGGTGCGGTCACAACCTTTTCTAAATTTTTAATTCCACGATCTTTTTCAAGTCTCCAATTCCATAATTTATTTTAAATTTCTAATTTCTAAAACCTTCTTTCAAACTTCAAATCCTTTCTTCAAATCTACTTTCAAAATCAAATCTTTTTCTTACATTTGCATATCATGCATCATATATAGTTCTTTTGAAAATGGATATAATTGGACATCTGTTAATTAAAGTTTCTAAATGAGTGAACCTAGGTTGAATAGATGTGTAGGTACTGCAAAGGCGAGGTAGGGTGATGATCTTAGGATATCTTCACTATGCGCAACTAGCCTCCAAACTTAGATCACTGTTTTCAAATATTAAAATGAAGTTATTTTTAAAAAGGGCTTAAATCATTTTAAAGGTTGTCAAACAACTTATTTTCTAAAAAAACCCTTCTTGAGGGAGTTTTCAAAACCTTTTAAAAAACCCTAAGTTTAATATTTGTATTGCACTTAGTTTTAGATGACCTAACTCACCTTAATCAAGTTATGTGGCGACTCTAAATTTTTTCCAAAATCCTTTAATCAAATCAATTTCAAATTCAAACCTGGTCGCACTCTTCCTTCAAGGAGGACGAGTTCTAACGCAAGAGTACCGTGTTTTTCCCACTTATGTGTGTTTTCTCAAGTGCAAAAAATTGGGGTGCGACAAAGATTGATAGAGGAACCTTACAAAGAAATTATTGGATTGATCTCAGTTTGAAGAGATTGAAGGTACTCTATATGTTCAACTTTATTTGAAGAAGGAGCTTTAAAGAGTTGAAAACCTTATAGGATCAATTCAAGAAATTGTTAAAGATTCTAAAGCCATGTGCCTAAGTTATGAAGAATGTTGAAGAATCAAGGAATGTGTTGACACCTATCAGAGATGCTAACACCTTTGGACTTTAAGAAGAGAAAAACAAGCAAATGGACTTCACATGGTGTTGACACCTTTTGAAGGAGCTAATACCTTATGGACTTATGAATATTGAAGAATTGAACTTAAAAAGAACAAGTATTGACATGCACATCAGAGGTGCTAACACTTAATTCCAGAGAGCTCAGAAAAGAAGATATTCAGTAACAAGTGTCAACACCCACTTTCAGAGGTACTGACACTTGTAGTTCCAAAGAGGGCATGTAAGGGAACTGAATAAGCAAGTGTAAACACTCGATATAAAAGTCGACACTTGCACAGCGCCAAGAAGAAACCTGAAGCAGCATATCACGCTCGCTCATAATCAAGCATCATTAACACCGTCTTAGGATAAATGTGATCGCACAAGTCATCAACCTCTAAGTAAAACCTGTAAGCACCCCATTTTTGCCACCTCGGCAATCTCCGATCCATCCGAATTCGTATTCAAATCAACACAGACATATTCAAGTTCAAATTAACTTTTCAAACTCAATTTGATTAATCAATCGCTTAGCGGGCCCAGCGAGGCACAGTGACTAAAATACCTTGTGGCATCGCTCGGTCCAATTCCAGTAGGCACGTCTTCCTAGAGATGGTAAGTCTCCGTTTTAATCTCAAATTCAACTTCAAATCCAATGCCAATTCCAATCAAATTCAACATGCCTTTCGAGAAAGTTGATCCCTCAAGCGAAAAGACCATCAAATTTGGCACGTTTTTTGAAAAAGCTCTTCGAAACGGTAAGACCCTTCAAACACGTTGACTGAGACGAGACCCCAAGTCTCGAGATGGTAGAACAGTCCACCTTTTGCGCTTGCTAGCCAGTCAATGAAGAATCTCTGTTATTCGGCATGTCTTTCAAGAAAATTGATTCCTCAGACAATAAGTCCACCTAGTAGCTTCTTAAGATTAGACAGTCTCCAGAATGAACATGAACCATTAGAGTGGCAGAAACACTCGTAAACATCACAACCGTCAGCGTGGCAAAAACACTCGTAAATAGGTTGATATTGGGAATCACCAACAAACCCCCCAAGTCACGGGACCGAATCCGCCTCTTGGCCGTGAGACATTTACCAAAGGATGAGATACCTTTCAAAACCAGCTCGTCACAAACTGTCAGAGTGACAGAAACACTTAAAACCTAGGTCAACACCAGTGTTTGCTAGACCATTCTGGTGAAAAATGACCAAACTATCCTTTGGGTCATTTTTGGCACGCTTCTCGAGAAAATACCTAAGTCCTCATAACAGTAAGTCCACCTTTCTAAGATCGTCCCAAAGACAATTCGGCATGTTTAAGTGCTTTCTAGTCGGTTTCGGACCAATTCCGAGGCCATTCAGTCAAAATGACCATTTTGCCCCTAGGCATCCGAGTGCCTCCAAGAACCACACCTGCTTTGGGTATCAAATCGGTAACCTCCCAAAAATACTTCTTATAGTATTCCCGACCTTCCATCATCTTTTCGGATCATTCTGAGTCAGTTCTGGCAAAAAAAGTCACCCCCGCGACCAAGTAAGCACAGACATTCCCAAAAATTGCAGGTAGAAAGAAACAGTGGGTAAGTCAGAAGATGTCCTGAAAGGTGTTCTCTGGGTTAGTCAACTTAAGGTCAAGGAAGCAAGGGTCCCCTTTGAGGTCGATAATTTAGTCAAAGCATCAGCCAACAAGGATTATTTTCTATCCAAAATTTCTTAAATATGCTTTTGTGGTAACTATGCAGGGGAAGCATCTCAGATATATAAAAGGCCACAAATCCATATGAAAAAAAGAAGTAAATACCAAAATGAAAACTGCCTATCTACAAATGCAGGTATAAGAGAATCTAGGAACAAATCAGCAACAAGGAGCGAAGATGTAACGCTCTCTGCCATCATCAGATAAGGAGTCAACCAAAAAAGGGTCCATCAGCTCACCGCCCTTAAGAAGAGCACTCGAAGAAGCGCCGACCATCAGTGATCCAAGCCTCCCCGCTCATAGTTTGCACACTTAGCCAGAAGTGCATCCCTCTCCTGGGAAAGGGCCTCCATAGCCTCTCTCAAAGACCCAACATCAATAGTATCATCCCTCTAGGCAGTAAAAACATCTGGGCCACCTCGTGATCATTTTTGTCCCCACACGGTACTCAAGGGCGAGCTGTCATAAGTCAATATGGCCAGTGCTAGCTGTATCTCTAAAGAAGCTACCTCAGCATCCCGCGCCCTCAATCGATCCTACAGTGTTTGTATCAATCTTTGGTTCTGCCGCCTATGATGATGCCCCTAGACAACCATAGCCGTCAAGAAGTCTGTATATCCCATGGGGGGAAGATAAGTCTCAAGAAGTAGATTCCCAAACCTGCGAGGTCCTAGCACATATCGGTGGAATCATTAGTGGTAGTTCTCAATCTTTATGGGTGTGTTAGAAAATGGCCCGTCATTCTCTGAATAAGGAAGTAAGGACCTCCAAATGTCCATAACTCTATCTACCAATGTGCTTGGGATCAGTGCCTAGAAGAAAAGACTAAACCCCGTTACGAATGCTATGTACGAGATGTTCTGACTCTAACCAAACTGTCGCAACACCAGGATCCTGAAGAAAGGGGCAATACCCCGCAAACCCACCTGGTGCATGAAGACCCTCTCAGAAGGTCACACTTGTAGGCACTACCTACCAATCAGTCCCGTGTACCTGTCACGGCCCGAAACCCGGCCTATATAGATGTAAGGTGCATGACCAGTTAGTAGCTTGGCTACACAAGGCCGCATTACATAAACTGGTTGAACACCTGTGCTTTTATAATTTAAAATATATATAACTGTAGAATTAAACTTTTATAAAGTAGAATGTGTGTCATACATAGCAGAGTTGTGTCTAATCTCCAAAACATGAACATACTATAAAATGGGCCTATCGAAGGCCACCAAAATTATAACATTATAATATTACAATATTGGGGTCTAGCTCTTATACATGTTACATATCATAAGACCTGTGGGCCGCAATCCAAATATCCTCGTAATGGGCCTCCCTCTGAGACTTCCTTGTTTGGTCACCTGAAAACATTTTTAGAAAACGTAAGCTAATGCTTAGTGAATAACAATGATGCATGAGTATAAAACCATGGACTAGTAGTTATAGCTACGTATAATTAATTGGTAAATATTTGCGTAGATGGAGCATGGGCGTTATATTAAAACGTCATACCATTTCGAAACATAATATCATAAAGGAGAGGGGTGACATATATAACCCATCACAAGCATTTGACATATCTTGATTCTTGTTCTAAAATATAAGTGTGTTACAAGCCGACTAATATTTCTCTTCAACGTATATGGCAATAGCTGAACGTTTATGCATACCTATCGTGTACCTAGAAACGTATAAATATGAGCTTGAAAATGCATGGCTTATACTACCCTATTAACATAATTTATTATTTCTAAAACATAATGTCGAGGAAGCGAGAGACATATCGTAGCATGCTCCTGCAGTATATGACATAGCTTGTCATTAGTATAACATATAATAACTTGTAAGCATACATCTTAACTCATCGTATAGCATTAGACACATCCATATTGTTGTTCTCGAAATATATAAGGTGTAACTTTGAGAATAGAGGTATCATAGGGTTATATTGGAACATTATATCATAAGCTTTCATAACAAAAAGTTATAACGTTTTGAACATAGTACTGTAGGAGTGGGACATAATGCATAACATAATTTCGTAAGGCATAACATGACTATCACAAGCATGTCGTTGCATGATATTGTGAAGGCATATCATAGTATTGTAACGAGGAGAGATATATCAGGGCATTATTACTGGTGGAAACATACGTAACTTGTCATGAGCATAACTTACCCTATCTTATAAGCATACATCTTGGGTCGCCGTATAATATAGGACATATCAAATATTACCATTCTTAGTAACTTATAAAGCATAGCCTTGAAAACATAGGTAGCATAAGTATCGCACTGGCACATATCATCATAGGAGTGAGACATAGCCCATAACACATAACATGATTTCGTAAGGCATAACATAACTATCATATTTCTCATCCTAGAGCATAAGTGTGTTACGTCTCTATATCAGAGCTTGGCTCCTCATTAATGACCTATCATAACTATTAGTGACAGCTTGGCTCTTTAGGCCAACATAGTAACTATAAAGGTCATGCATAGGCTCTTTAGGCCAACATATTAACCATAAAGATCACGCATAGGCTCTTCAGGCCAACATAGTAACCATAAAGGTCACGCATAGGTTTTTCAGGCCAAGATAGTAATCATAAAGGTCACGCATAGGCTCTTCAGGCCAACATAGTAACCATAAAGGTTATGCATAGGCTCTTCCGGCCAACATAGTAACCATAAAGGTCACGCATAGGCTTTTCCAGCCAACATAGTAACCATTAAGGTCACGCATAGGCTCTTCAGGCCAACATAGTAACCATAAAGGTCATGCATAGGCTCTTGAAGCCAACATAGTAAGCATAAAGGTCACGCATAGGCTCTTCAGGCCAACATAGTAACCATAAAGGTCACGCATAGGCTCTTTCGGCCAACATAGTAAACATAAAGGTCACGCATAGGCTCTTTCGGCCAACATAGTAACCATAAAGGTCACGCATTGGCTCTTCAGGCCAACATAGTAAGCATAAAGGTCACGCATAGGCTCTTTAGGTCAATCATGAGAGCTACGCTCAGTTATAGTGATTGTAAAGGTCACACATAGGCTTTTTAAGTCAATCATAAGAGCTATGCTCAGTTATAATAACCGTAAAGGTCAAATCTAGACTTTCAAGCCAAGGGACGTCTCCTAACATGGCGATAGATAATTTTGTGTCCCCTACCGTAGGACCGTCGTTGCTAGTTTAGGGTTTTGCCATGAAAGACCTTACATGTCGATGGTTTATTTCACGTCCCCCATCTTAGAGTATCGGGCTAGATTAAAGTTTTGCCACTAGAAGACCTTACATGGAGTTTACGTTAGGAATCTTACATTTACTCTATGTAAACGTTCTAGTCCATGGGTTGCAACTCATATTATAGGTAAGGTTTGTATGTAATTCAAAGCATGACATTTATACTTGAACATAGTCATTGAGGCATTGAAATAAATAGAAAGAATGCATGAAACGTTATTGAACTTAAAAGCATTTAGAGAGTAATAGGTCTTACTCATGGCATATCGTTACCCACCTCTCTCCGATAGAATGGGTGGTAGACAAAGTGTTTCTACACAAAATGCACATAGAAGTATGAAAATATCAATACAAGACTCCAAGGCAAAGTAATAACACGTAAACCGAGACTAAGCACATAAGTTCCCCAATCTTGACTCATCAAAATCTCACTCTCACAATGGAAGAGAGCGATGCTAAACTCTAGGACCAAACCTTAATGTAAAATGAGAACGCGAGGCTGAGGATGAAATGTGAAACCCAGAACATCGATCCTTTCATCGTGTCTGAACCACCCCGAACAAAGGATTCTCATACACGACTAGTTCTATATGAAAATAGGCTTAAAGATCTTTAATTTGATTGGTCATGGCTTAAAAACACATTTTAGGTGAAGAAGTAAGGTCTCACGTAGAATGGGGTAACACTTTGGAAAAATAAGGTTTTTGGTATAGTATTGGGTCAACTTTAAACTTTAATATCTCTCAATCTATAATGAATTAGAGAGCAAACTTTATATGGGTACAAAGGTCAGTGTGTCGAGTTTCTAACACTTCAAACATTGCATCAATCCAAGTTTTGTAGAGAAAGTTATGCCAGTTTTACTAAACAGTGCCAAAGCTCGTAGACGTTCGAACGCCCAACCAGGGAGTTCGAACTCTTAAGCAAAATGAACTGGGAGTTCGAAAGCCTAAATGGGAGTTCGAACTCCAAGAAGAAAATTGGAAAAAACCCCTTCTCTAATGGTTTGAACTCCCCCCGAGGGAGTTCGAACGCCCAGGCTTATTTCCCACCATTCGAACTCTATATCGGGAGTTCAAACGCCCAGTTCTGGGCAGCATCCGAAGTTCGACCAAAACACAACCAAAACTCCTCCAAACATAACCAAACCTTCCCAATACTCTTAGGGCTCAAAGATTAGCCCACAAGGATGATAATAACTCAAAATGGGGGAGAAAGAACAATCAAAATAAAGGGATCTAAAGAAAGAATCCAAAACCCAAACATTTCACATATTTGGGGATTTTCATCCCACCACTCCTAATCTTCCATAAATGAGCTTCAAGCTCTCTAAATCAAGTAATTGGGACCCAAGGGGTCCTCCAATTTCAACAACAACACGTCTAGATACATATATGCAAATACCCAACACAACCATATGGATAGATACACATGTACATACAACTTTTAGAGAGAGAATGGGACCTTACCTTCCTCAAGCTTGTCCAAGTCCTCCAATGGTCTCTTTTGGTTTGGGTTGAAGCTCTCCAAGCTTCCGTTAGGATCTTCTTTTTCTTCTTCTCCTCCCTTTCCCTCTCTACTCGATGGGTGTGTGTGCATGTGTTTGGGTGTGTGTATGTGTTGTGTATATAAGGTGATACACATGGAAAATAATCACATGTGTCTCACCCTATAGGCTTAAGTTACAACAAGACTTTTAATTGGTCAACTTTACCCAAATGCACATTAGAATGATATAAAATTTAAAGAAACACATAAATAGGGGAATTAATGGGTTCAGGGTACTACATCCTTCCCCCCTTAAATAAATTTGGTCCCCAAACTTGATACAAGCTATCATTCAAATAAAAATGGATAAACTTCTGAAATTTTAATCTTCCGAGCCATTGAGGGTCTAGAAAATTCATCAAGTGGGATATTCAAAATTCCCGAATAACATGGATGTCTTCCAACGGTGGTAGGGAAACGTGTGTGTCAAAAACACTATACTAGAATGCACAATTCCCTTTTGAATTAAACGACGTGCTTGCATAGATGAGATGAGATAGGGTGGGGGCATGACACTAACTCCCTCAAATATAAGTCCTGAATCGTTAAAAGAATGAAACACGACTCGTTTAAGCTCACAATCAATGATAGCGTGGTGAGAGGGCAGCCAATCCATTTCTAAGATGACATCAAAGTCGTGCATTTCTAGGGAATGAGGTTTACAACCATGGGCAAGTCATTAACAAGAATTTCATAAGAATTATAAATCCTATCACATAATAGGGAATCCCCAGATGGCAACGATACTACCAAAGCATAATCAAGGGCCACTGAAGATGTATACAAGTATTGAGTAAAGAGATATGAAACAAATGAGTGCGTAGAACCGGAATCGATAAGGACATGTGCAGATCGACCACAAATAAGGAGTATACCTGACACTACAGAGTTGGTAGCTGGGGTTTTTCCTGGTATAAATGCGAAAGCTCGGTCGTGCCATGGTTGGTTCTCTCTCCTGTTTGTCGTGGATTGCTGAACTGAGGCTGATGTTGACGCCCCAGATCCATGTGCTCTGTTCTTCTTTGAACAGTTCTTCACTTTGTGACCCTACTTGGCCTCCTCGAAATAAAACAAACAATCAAGTACATAACATAGTATAATACGTAATACACCTTGGCATGTCATTGTACACGTAGCGTACATATACATATACACATAGCACATACTTAAGTCAAACCTAGAATCCTATCTAGACATGACTCAATCTTATGGTGTCAACCTATAGCTCTAATACCACACTATCACGCCCCGAAACTCGACTTATACGGATTTTGGGTGCATGACCGGCTAGTAGCTTGGCTAGCCAAGGCCGCATTGCATAAACAGGTTGAACATCTGTGCATTTACAATTTAAAAGATACAAAACTATAGAATTAAACTTTTATAAACGTAAAGTAGAATGTATGTCATACATAGCAGGGTTGTGCCTAATCTCCAAAACATGAACATACCATAAAATGGGCCTATCGAAGGCCACCACAATTATAACATTATAATATTACAATATTAGGGTCTAGCCCTTATACATGTTACATTTCATAAGGCCCGTGGGCCGCAATTTAAATATCCTCATAATGGGCCTCCCTCTAAGACTTCCCTGTTTGGTCACCTGAAAACATTTTTAGAAAATGTAAGCTAATGCTTAGTGAATAACAATGATGCATGAGCATAAAATACCATGGACTAGTAGTTATAGCTACATATAATCAATAGGTAAATATTTGTGCTGACGGGGCATGGACGTTGTATTAAAACGTCATACCGTTTCGAAACATAATATCATAAAGGAGAGGCATTTGACATATCTTGATTCTTATTCTAAAATATAAGTGTGTTACGAGCCAACTAATATTTCTCTTCAACGTATATGACAATAGTTGAACGTTTATGCATACAAATCGTGTACCTAGAAACGCATAAATATTAGCTTGAAAACGCATGGCTTATACTATCCTATTAACATAATTCGTTATTTCTAAAACATAATAACGAGGAAGCGAGAGGCATATCGTAGCATGCTCCCGCAATATATGACATAGCTTGTCAATAGTATAACATATAATAACTTGTAAGCATACATCTTAATTGATCATATAGCATTAGACACATCCATATCGTCGTTCTCGAAATGTATAAGGCGTAACTTTGAGAATATAAGTATCATAGCGTTATATTGGAATATTATATCATAAGCTTTCATAACGAAAAGTTATAACGTTTTGAACATAGTATTGTAGGAGTGAGACATAACGCATAACATGATTTCGTAAGGCATAACATGACTATCACAAGCATGTCGTGGCATAATATTGTGAGGGCATATCATAATATTGTAATGAGGAGAGATATATCGGGGCATTAGTACTGGTGGAAAAAAACGTAACTTGTCATGAGCATAACTTACCCTATCTTGCAAGCGTACATCTTGGGTCGTTGTATAATATAGGATGTATCAAATATTACCATTCTTAGTAACTTATAAAGCATAGCCTTGGAAACGTACGTAGCATAAGTATCGCATTGGAACATATCATCATTGGAGTGAGACATAACACATAACACATAACACGATTTCGTAAGGCATAACATAACTATCATATTTCTCATTCTAGAGCATAAGTGTGTTATGTCTCAATATCAGAGCTTGGCTCTGCATTAGTGACCTTCAAGGTCATGTATAGGGCTCTTTAGGCTTAGATCTTAACCATGTACAATATTGCCCGCTTTGGCACTTCATGTCACACATGTGCCTACCTCACGGTTTTATACACATTGTGACGGTAATACTTCACCCTGCCTACTCCTTCGGGAGAGCTTGAGCTATCTGAGTACGCAGCACAATACTGTCCGTTTTGGCTGGCACTTGCTACCCCTTTCGGGCACTTGGTCTTAGCCGTACGGTACACATAAGGCTCTTTAGGCCAACATAAGATTGTTCGCTTTGGCTCGCACCTGCCTAACCCCCATTCTAAGCGCTTGGTCTCAGCCGCATGGTACACATAAGGCTCTTTAGGCCAATATAGTAACTATAAAGGTCATGTATAAGCTCTTTAGGCCAACATAGTAACCATAAAGGTCACGCATAGGCTCTTCAGGCCAATATAGTAATCATAAAGGTGACGCATAGGCTCTTTTGGCACGCATAGGCTCTTCAGGCCAAGTTTTTTGATGTAAACCCTAAATTTATTTTTGTTAAAATCACCATCTTAAAATGATTCTAGCCATTCTATGGTTAAGATCACTTTAGGAAAATGTTATATTTAATAAGACCAATATAGTCCATATTTTCAAATCCTTGTTGTTTTCAAAACCATGATCCTAGAATGGTTCTAATCTTCCTATGGTTAGTGTTGTTTTAGGAAAGTGAGATATTTTTGGAGACTTGTAAAAGTCCATATTCCATTCCCTTTCCAAATTGTTTTTTCAAATCTCTTTCCAATCTACTTCCTAAAACCCTTTCAAAATCTCCTTCCTAAAAACTTTCTTTCCAAAAGTTTCACTTTCCAAAACTTATTTTCAAACTCCTTTCCAAAAACTCTCTTCTAATATTCTACTTTCTAAAAAGACTCTTCAAGTTTTCTTCCTATAAACTCCTTTCAAAAGGTTTACTTTCCAAAATCTCCTTTTCTTGAAGCCTAAGTCAAGCCCCAGATCCAATGATTAGGAAAGCCTAATTTCCACTTTCCATTGCCATATCCAATCATAACTTTCCAAAACTCTATTTTTCTACATCAAACTCTTAGGCCTCCAAAAAATCTCTTTTTCATGTCAAATCATATTTTCTAAATCCAAGTTTTTCAAATCTCATCCTTTCTAATTCCATGTCAAATCTAGTCTTCCAACTTAGGAAACCAAATCCAATCTTTCATTTTTGGAAACAAAATCAAATCATCTTCTTTCTTAATTCAATCATATTTCCTAATTTCTAAACTTTCTAAATCTTTCTTAAATCAAACTTTTTAAATTCCAAATCTTTCTTAGATTGAAATCTTTCCAAAACCAAAACTTTCTAAATTTCAAAGTTTTCTAAATTCAAAACTTTCGTAAATTGAAGTTTTCTAAATTCAAAACTTTCTTAAGTTGAAACTTTCTAAATCCAAAACCTTCTTAAGTTGAAATTTTCTAAATCCAAAACTTTCCTAATTTGGTACTTTCCTAAAATGGAACTTTCTTAAGTTCAAACTTTTCAAAATTCTAAAGCTTTCCAAAATCCAATCTTTCCTAAACTTTAACTTCTCTAAACCCATTCCAAATCAATTTCTTTTCAAATCAAATCTCTTTTTCAAATCAAACTTCTTTCTAATTTAATATTTTCAAATCAAACTTTTCGAAACCTAGAAGTGTCTATTTTCAATCAGACTCTTGTTCGAACTACGACTGACTTGATTCCCAAAAAGAGATACGGAGGGAACCCTCGTGAGTCCGGTCACAATCTTTTTCAAGCTTCTATTTTCATAACCTTTTTCAAACTTCCAATTCCATGATCTATTTCAACTTTCTGATTCTAAAATCTATTTTCAAACCTCTAATTCTAATTTCTAAAACTTTCTTTCAAACTTCAAAATCTATCTTTTCACATCTATTTTCAAAATCAAATCAAGTTAGGTACCGCAAGGGTAGGGTAGGTTGATGGCTTAGTGCATCTTCCCTACATATAACCAACCTACGAACCTAGATTACTGTTTTCAAAGACCAAATGAAGTTTTTTTCAAAAAAGGGCTTACATATTTTCAAAGGTTGCCAAACAACCTATGTTTTTTCAAAAACCCTCTCTTAGGGAAGTTTTTAAATTATTTTCAAAAACCCTATGTGTAATCTTCGGATTGTACTTAGTTTTAGGTGACCTAACTCACCTTAATCAAGTTAGGTGGTGACTGCAAATCTTTTTCAAAAGCCCTTAATCAAATCAAATTTTTAATTCAAACCTAGTCGCACTTGTTCTTCTAGGAGGATGAGTTCTAATGAGAGAGCACTGTGTTTTTTTCACTTCACTTTTTTGAGTGTGAAAAATCAGGGCGCAACAGCTGGCAACTCCGCTGGGGAAGCCTAGAGGGTTAGGTCATTATCATATCTCTTCACCCTCTCCCATTCGGAGTATTTGATTATTTTGTTCAATTCTATCCACTCCAAACTTTCAAAATAATGTTTTTCTAAGTTGTTTTAAAAAACCTGTCATTACTTGCTTTCAATTACATTCAATTATTCAATCTTGCATTAAGTTTGTCATTCACTGTGCTAATTTTTGCATATTTGTTTGTAGGTGAACCTTTGTTCATATTTGTTTCATGTTATATTAACTGCCATGTATGAATGAATGGAATCGACAGGATGGATGGGTGTTATTGGGCTCTTTCCTCCAATTTTTAAAAATCACACACGCACTGCACGTGCACCTGTATTCTACATATTTGCATTCTCTACCTTGATATGTACTTCTAGTTAGAAGGGGGAAGAGTATATTGGTTGTGGGCAATATGTTGTGTCAGTTTCTTTGCCTACGGCCTCTTGATGGTTCCCCCGCTTGGATCACCAACCGATAATGGCACCACCTCGGGGAGTGGGCCTAGGTTTGAAGATCTGGGAACTGAGTCTTCTTAGGATGCAGTAGTAAACCCTCAACCTCATGCTCATATAGATACCATGCATAGTCAAACCTTTGTTGGATTTAAGATATGCACGCCATTTTCAAAAACATGGAGGAAAGGCCGACTGCTTTACTTTTCTTTATATTTGTTTATTCCTGTTGTTATAATGCTTGTATTCCTACTGTTATAATGTCTATCTAACTGCTCATGCATCCATGTTTACTTTATAATTGCATTCCCTCTCTCTCTTTACGCTTTGCATCCATGTTCATGCATATAATATTTCATCCCAAGATAAGAGTTTCAAAGTAACTCAAGTCACTGCATTCTCATGTATATGATCAACCCAAGGTTACTCTCCCTTGCATTAAACCTACCCAAACCCTAAGGGTTCCCATGTAACCCTAAGGATTCATAGCATACATATTCATTCCATAAAGAGGGGCCCTAATCCCTTTATGCTCACGGAGATAAGGTTTCCAAGAAGACAAGGGGCAATCAATCGGCATGGTCTCTCAATCACCTCCTTAACATCAAATCTAAGCAAGGTGAATCTGAAGACTCAAGAGTAGCTTAGGATCTCCAATGTAAAAGTAGATAGGTGGAAGTCCAAAGGAAAATGCTCCCCCTCCCCCTATTAAAATGTACTCTGATGCATTCTTGTATCTTAAACTCAAAGTTCGATGTATCATTTTACTTCTTGCGAATAAATGTACAAATGAATGTATATTCCCAATCAACGGTAAGGTATTTGCATATAGGAGCAAATCCCTTATCTCCAAAAGTGAGCCCAAATACATCATTTTAGTCTTCCCCCTCAAATAGAGACACCTTAGGGCATGCATTGCATAAAACTCTCTAAAAACAAAAAGCTAACTTGTGGTTTGTGTCTTCATTTTTCATTCTCTTTCATTCGCAGAGATCATACCATAAAAATCAACATTCCTCCCAAGAAAGACAGGCATACACCTAGAGATCCCATTACTACCCGACAAAGAACTTTGCTAATGGCAGCCAACCTTGATGAGACCTCCCTTGTCACTTACGAGGAGATCAATGATATGAAAAACAAAATAGATGAAATGTTTAAGCTAATACAGGCAATGGCGTCCAAAGAGTCCACTCCAATAATGCCCTCAACCTTAATGCCACCCAATCGACCACTCAGGCAGGGGCAGACTGGAATATTGGAAGAACAAGCGAAACTCGAGAAAAGGATGACGAAACTGGAGAACATGTTCTTTCTATCTCGCCCAGAAATGACTGATGTGAGAAAAGAAGAAAAGTCAACCTCCCGCCAGAATATCATCACCCTGCCACAACCTCAATTTCATGTTACCACAGTACTCCACCCTCAAACTTCTAGCAACCCCCCACAGGATGCGGATCGGACACAAGTTGAAGTCGAGCATACTTTTTCTCAAGATAAGGTAAAAAAGGAAAGTCAAAACTTCACCCCGCCTGAAGGCTCTTGAGATACAACTTAACAGTAACTTTGTGGTACCTCCTAAGCCCATTCTTGATAAAGCTCTTGAATCTAAAGGTCATAACATCGGAAGTTGCTATACCCTAAAACACAAAATGCAAAGTCTCAATGAATCCCAAGCAACGAACCTGGCAGGAATTACTAGTACAACATTCGACCATCTGCCCTTGCAACCGTCTACACTAGCAACACCTAATGTACCTACGTTTGAGTTAGTTTATGCGTCGTCATACACTAGACCTAAAAGAGTAAGAGGGCAGAATCGACCCTTTACCCAATTGGATGGAACCCAAACAGATGCTTGCAATAACTTGCTGAAAGCTAGATACCTGTGCCTAATACTTGCTACACCACTGGTTAAACCTCTACCACCCTCTTTTGACTCAATACTCAGGTGTGCATATCACTCAGGTGGACTAGGCCATGACACAGAAAATTACCGATCTCTAAAATATAAAATCTAAGATCTAATAGATGATAAGATCGTTGAAATCAAGGAGGTGAACCTAGTCCTCATTGTCCCCACCAGTCCGCAATGTGATCACACTATCAATACAATCATGGAGGAGGAAATCAACAGTAGTAGCATCTTCGGCAGTTCCCCAAGCATCGCAAAAGATCTGTCAATTTGCCTTATGTTGTTTGGGGATACATCTGGCGGATAGTCCTAAAACACTATTAGGAGTTCTCATTAGAAGGCCCATAAGAAAAGCGAGGTTTCCACAAGATTCGTCCATTTTCTTACCATCTTTCTATTTCTCACATATTTCCTTTAAATAAACATTTCATGCCAAACAATCATGATTTGAAATAAGAAAGTGTTAGTTTTTAATCTATCCCCTTTGTCTCATATTCTTGTGGATGATTATTCCTTTTAGGGATTCTTTCCCTTTTCGTAATGACTCGATTTGAAGAATGGGATATCATGTGCAATCCACTTAAAGGGGGTTAAAACCTTTGAGAGACAAAGAGAGAGAGAGTGAGAGACAGGGGGATGACAGTCTCAACAAAGAAGTGTGGATTTTATTGAAGAGGCGACACTTGAATGATATCCTAGCTAAGCGATGGGCAGCCGAGTCCTCCAAATGATGAGAAGCCATTGTTTTATTTATCCAAAAATAAATAAACACTACCCTTTGCTCAGCCTACTAGAGCCGTCCTTGATTTCTTTTCAAATATCCCCAAACCAATAACCATCCCCCCACACTGGGGTAAGCACAGAGTAGTTGATTCAATAAAATATATAGGGGTTACTAGCAGAAACACACCATTTTTTAGGAACATTGTCTAAATTTTGTATAAAGGCCTTATAGACTAAGCAATTCAATTCGAAATGATGAGAGGCCCTCAATTTTGCTACCATACACAAAACATTCCTTTGCAAAGCCCACTTGAGCTGGTTACAATTTCTCAAGAAAACCGATCAGATGGTCACTGCCCACATTAGGTTAAGGCAAAAGTCATAAGTGGGAACTAATGAGCAATAATGAAAAGGATGATTTCCAAGAAGATATAATGAGCAACTATGTGTCACGCCCCGATTTTTTGCACCCGAAAAAGACAAGTAAGGAAAACACAGTGCTCTCTTGTTAGAACTCATCCTCTTAAAAGGACGAGTACGACTAGGCTTGAATTGAAAATTGGTTTTGAATAAGGGCTTTTGGAAAAGATTTGGAGTTGCCACCTAACTTGATTAAGGTGAGTTAGTTCGCCTAAAACTAAGTACAATCCGAAGATTACACTTAGGATTTTTGAAAAAGGTTTTGGAAAACATCCTCAAGAGAGGGCTTTTAGGAAAATAGGTTTTTTCACAACTTTTGAAAATATTTAAGCCCTTTTTAGAAAAATAACTCATGTTTTGGTATTTCAAAACAGTGATCCTAAGTCTAGAGGTTGGTTACGTGTAGGGAAAACGCACTAAGCCATCACCCTACACCGCCCTTACAGTACCTACATGTCTATTCACCCTAGGTTCACTCATCTGGAATCTTTGATTAATATATGTCCAAAACTATCCACTTTAGAAAAGAACTTTTAGAAAAACGTTGACATGATGCATGATATGCAAGTGCAAGAAAAGACTTTGATTTTTTAAAATAGATTTGAAAAGAAGATTTGAAGTTTGAAAGAATATTTTAGAAATTGGAAATAGGTTATGGAATTGGAGATTTAAGAAAAGTTATAACCGCACCCGTGAGGGTTGCCTACGTATCCCTTTTTAGAAATCAGGTCAGTCGTAGTTTGGACAAGAGTCCGATAGAAAATTTGGTTTGACAAGAGTTTGATTTGGAACTTAGATTTGGAAGATTAAAAATTGAACTTTGATTTGAAATTGACTTGGAAGATTTGGAAAGTTGGAATCTAGGAAAGATTGAATGTAGAAAATCTTGGATTTAGGAAAGTTTCATTTTAGGAAAGTTTCAAATTAGGAAAGTTTAAAATAGGAAAGGTTTTGAAATTGGAAAGTTTTGAATTAGGAAAGTTTAAAATTTAGGAAATGTTTGAATTTAAGAAAGGTTTGAGTTTAGAAAGATTCAAAGTTTAAGTTTTGGAAATACTTGAAGTTAGGAAATATTTGAATTTAAGAAAGATTTGAACACTTAGAATTTGAAAAGTTAAGATTTGGAAAGGTATGGAATTAGGAAAGATTTGGATTAAGAAAGATTTAATTTCTACTTCCTAAAATACAAGATTGGATTTTTATTTCCAAAAAGAGACGACTTGATTTTGTTTCAAAAAACAGAGGATTTGATTTAAATTCCTAAGTTGGAGGACTAGATTTGACATGAAATTAGAAAGGAGGAATTTTGGAAAACTTAGGTTTAGAAGGCTATAGTTTTGGTATAGGAAAAGTAATTTTGGAAATCTAAGATTTGACATAGAAAATAGAGATTTTGAAAATTTATGTTTTGAGGAAAGATTGGAAAGCATGTTTTAGGAGAGAAAACTAAAGTTTCCTAACCATGGCTCTAGGCTTGACTTGGGCTTCATGAAAAAGAGATTTTTTTGGAAAGTAGAACTTTGAAGAGAGTTTCTAGGAGGAAAACTTGAAGAGTGTTTTTTAGAAAGTGAATTTTTCAAAAAGAGCTTTTGGGAAGGAATTTGAAAAGAGTTTTTAGGAAAGTAAGTTTTCGAAGGAAATTTTTAGGAAATAATTAATAGGAAGCAATTTTGGAAAGGAGATTGGATAGAGTTTTTAGAAAGTATATTGGAGAAGAGATTTGAGAAAGTAGAGGTGAAAAGAGATTTTGGATAGGATTTAAAAAGAGGTTTAGGAAAGTAAGTTTGAAAACCAATTTGGAAAAGGGTTTGAATGCAGACTCTTGCAAGCCTCTAAAAATATCTCACTTTCCTAAAGCAACCCTAACCATGAAAAGGCTAGAATCACCTTAGGATTGTGATTTTGAAAATAAGTTTAGAAAAAGAAGATTTAATGTAAGTTTTAAAAAGAATTTTCGATGCAAGTTTTGAAAACAAGTTTTGGAGAGATGCATGATCATGATATACACAATGCAAGTTGGGGTCGTGAACATACAAGGTTAAAGGCTTCAGCACATAATCAAGGGGGCTGAACCCACATGGTCTCCGATTAGACTAAGAGAAAGCCCCTGACACGGTGACTTTCAATAGCCTAATCCTATACATGAACTGGGGAGTCCCTTATTTCAATCATGCAAGAAAGGGGGGTAGAAGATGGGGATTAAAATAGAAGAAAACCCAAGTGGGTTAAGAGAGAGAGGTGAGAGGGGGGAATTTTGTAAACGTAAATAGAAAGCCTACCTTATATCTTCTTTGTTTTGCTTGCTTGCTTTGCTTTGTTTTACTTTGGTCTTCGAAAGCTTGCTTTGGTCTTCAGAAGCTTCCAAGTTGTAGCACTTCAAGTCTTCAATGGATGCTTTGGAGGCTAGTATATGGTTGTATAGGAGTGTATGTATGCTAGGGTTTAGTGTATAGAGGCTAGGGTTTGTGTATGGAGGCTAGGGTTTGAAGAACCTAAAGGGAACTAGGGTATGGAAGGACTTCGAGCTCTGTATATTGAAGAGCAGGGTTTTTGGACTGAGTTTGCAGACCCTTTTCATGCTGGAAGAGGCTTTGTATTTATAGACAGAAGACTGAACTGGTGCTTGATGTAATGGCGCCAAGCCATTTTTTAGTTTCGTGCCAGTCCTAGTGGCACCAGCCATGTAGGAAATGTTTAAGGTTGGCAAGCAACGTATCTTTCAAAGATTTGAGCACCTTTACTAATGACTACCATGTAATTTTTAGCATGGCTTTACTAGGAGTGACTCTGGAAGGTCCGGGAATTATTTAGAGGACCAGGAATGGCCCAGAGGGCTGGAAAGGGACCGGATTGACCGAAAGAAGGCTCATGGCTTGGAAATATCACCTAGAATGTTCCAGGAGGTTACCAATTTGATACCCAAACCCGGTGTGGTTAAAAAAGGTAATCGGCCCACTATGGCAAAACAGTCGTTTTGCATCAGGTTTATCGAAACTAACTTGGAATGATCCAGAAATGCATCAGAAGCCCGAGGATACTATCAAAAACATCCCCATGAGGTTACCGATTTGATACCCAGAGCCGGTGTGGTTCTTGGGACGCTCGGATGCTTAGGGGTAAAATAGTCATTTTGACCGAAGGGTCTCAGAATTGGCTTGAAACCGACTGGAAGGCACTTAAACATGCCATATCATCTTTGTGATGATCCTGGAAGGGTGGATTTACCATTCTGAGGACTTAGGTACTTTCTCAAGAAACGTGCCGAAAATGGCCCTAGGGACAGTTTGGTCATTTTTCACTAGAGTGGGCTAGCAAGCAATGGTGTTGACCCAGGTTTTTAGTGTTTTCGTCAACCTAATGGTGGTCCCGTGACATAAGGGGTTTGTTGGCAATTCCTATTGTCAACCTGTTTACAAATGTTTTCGCCACTTTAACGGTTGTGATGTTTGCTACTACTTCCATTACTCTAACAGCTCGCGATCATTCCATAGACTGTCTGATCTCGACAAGATGCTAGGTAGCCTTATCGCCTGAGGAATCAACTTTCTCGAAAGATGTGCCGAAATGGACATTCTTCATTGGCGGGCTAGCAGGTGCCAAAGGTGGACAGTTCTACCATCTCAGAGACTTGGGGTGTCGTCCCGGTCGATGGGTTTGAAAGGACTTACCGTTCCAAAGATTTTTCTAGAAAAAAGTGTCAGACTGGATGGACTTACTGCCTTGAGGGATTAAATTTCTCGAAAGGTATGCCAAATTTGATTTGAACTGGAATTAGATTTGAACTAGAATTGAGATTGAAAAGGGCGCTTACCATCTTTGAGAAGACATGCTAACCAAAATTGGACCAGATAATGCCACAAGGGCATTTTGGGTCATTTTGTCTCTATTTGGGCGTAATGGGCCTGCAAAGAGATCGATTGACTAGGTTATGTCTAAAAAACTGGTTTAAACTTGGAATGCGTCCATATCGACTTGAATACAAGTCTGGACGGACTGGAGACTGCCGAGCGGGCAAAAATGGGGTGCTTACACTGTGAAAATGATGATTTTCAAGAAGTTATGGCATCAAAGCCGTATTTAGTCAAGAAGATATTATGTTCGTTGTGATCTTCAAAAGAAGATACTGTTATCTCAAAATATAAATGACGAAGTTGGCATCTCCGAAAGTTGACTTAGAAATAAATTTCTTGATGAAAAAAATTCTAAATAAGAAAGCAAAAAACGGCCTGGAAGAACAATAAGAGTATGAAGGAAAGAAGAAAGCAATGAATGGAAGTTAAGTAGCCAAATGTGATAATTGGTGTTTTAATACCCCACAAGTAATAATGTTTGAGCCTTTATTGTGATATCCCAAACCTCTATTAAATTATATTAATGAGAATTTATAGTGTATGTAATCATTAGTGTTAATTATTCCGTCTTTTGGTTCAAAAATGACCAATAAGAAGTTGTGTTATAACTTGTGTTGGAGGTGTGAGACACATGGGATTATTTCCTATGTGTGTCTTCTTACAACACATAAAACACACACACACACATATATACACACACACAAATCGTTAGAGAGAGGGAGAAAGAGAGAAAGGGGAAGAAGGAAGGGGAGATTGAAGGAAGAAGGCTTGAAGGAAGGGATTGAAGTCATTGAAGACTTCACCAAGCTTGAAGAAGATAAGCTTTCATTTCTCTCTCTCCACAATTGCATATATATATATATATATGTATGTATCTATCTTGTGTGATTTTGTTGGGTCTTTGTATGTATGTATATAAATGAGTTAGATTTGTCTTGGGGGACTCCTTGAGTCCCATTACTTTGAATTTGAAGGCTTGAAGCTCAATATTGGAGGATTGGAGAGTTGGGGGTTGAAACCCCCAAATATGTGAAATGTTAGGGTTTTGATTTATTCTTTAGATCCCTTTGTGTTGATTATTTTTTCTCCCCTATTTTGAGTTATTATCATCCTTCTGGGCTAATCTTTGAACCTTAAGAGTATTGGGAAGGTTTGGTTGTGTTTGGAGGAGTTTTGGTAGTATTTTGGTTAAGCTTCGAGTACTGCCCAGAACAGGGCGTTCGAACTCCCAATATGGAGTTCGAATGGTGAGAAATAAGCCTGAGCGTTCAAATTCTCTCGAAGGGAGTTTGAACCCTTAGAGAAGGGGGTTTTTCCAATTTTCTTCTTTGAGTTCGAACTCCCAGTGCATTTTGCCTAGGCGTTCAAACTCCCAATTGGGCGTTCGAACGGTCTATCAACTCGGACACTATTTTATAAAATGGGCATAACTTTCTCTAAAAAACTTAGATGGATGCACCATTTAAAGCATTAGAAACTTGACTTATAAACTTTCATACCCATATAAAGTTTGTTTTCTAATTTCTTATAGATTGCGAGATATGGGGGTTTGAAGTTGACCCAAAATCCATGCCAACAACATTGTTTTCCAAAATTTTAGTCCACCTTCCATAAGGCATAACTTCTTCACCCAAAATGTGTTTTTGGCCCATGACCTATAAAAAAAAAGGCCTCTAAGCCTATTTTTAAATGGAACTAGCCTTAACTATGAAATCATCATTAAGGGGTGGTTGGGACTCAATGAAAGAGTCGACGTTCTGGCTTTCATATTCAAATCTCAACTTTATGTTCTTATAATACATCGGGGCTTTGTCCTAGAGTTTAGCCTCGCTCTCCCAATTTGAGAATGAGGTGTTGAGTTGGGGTCGAATGGGTTACGTGCTTAGTCTTGACTTACGTGTTATTGCTTTGCCTTAGAGTCTTGTATTGATGTTTCTCTGCTTCTACGTGCGTTTGTGTAGGAATACCTTGTTTGTCACCTGTCCAATTGGAGAAAGGTAAGTAACAATATGCCATGAGTAAAACTCTAGTATTTTCTAAATGTTTTAAGATCACCTCTATATCATTAATGTTTTTCATACATTTCAAAGCATCAATGCTATGTTCAATTACAAATGTCATATTTCAAATGCATGCAAGCTATATTATGTTATGAATGGAAACCATGGACTATAATGTTTAAATGAAAGAGATGCTAAGTTTTCAATGTATGGTGCCAACTCGGGTCTTCTCACGGCAATACCTTAATCTAGCCCGATAGTCCTACGATAGGGGACGGGAAATAAACTATCTATGTTGGGAGACGTCCCTGGCCTAAAGAGCCTTAGCGTGACCTATATGGTTACTATAGAGCCTAGCTCATATGCCGAGTTGTAGCACACTTATGTGTTGAACCGAGAACTATGATATGTTCACATGTTTTACGAAAAGTTATGAAATGTTATATCAAGAATAATGTTATGTTGCATCTCTTCTTATGATACTATGTTTTGAAATGTTGAAACGTTTTAAATGATGTTTACGTTACCTATGAGTTCTAAGCCTACGCTTTAGACATTCAAAATCTCATTTCCTTAAGCATAAATGATTATCAATCTTTGTACGTTGGATATAATTGCTAGTCCATGATATTTTCTCGTTCATGCATCATTTTTATTCACTAAGCATTAGCTTACATTTTCTCAAATGATTTTCAGGTAGCCAATCTGAGAGGCCCTAGAGTGAGGCCATATGTGGATTTGATCTACAGCCCACGGGCCTATGTTTTGTATAATGTTTGAGGGCTGGACCTAATATTTTGTAATGGTATATTGCTATAACTTTTGTGGACTTTGATTTGGTCCTTATGTATGTTATGTTTGGGTTTAGGCACAGCTCTACCATGTATGACATGGATTACGTTTTCAAGTTATTAAAAGTTCTATTTTCTGTAATTATGCATCAATATAAATGATTATGCATAGGTGATCAACCAGTTTATGTAATGCGGCCTTGGGTAGCCTTGCTACTGGCCGGTCACGTACCCTAAATCCGTATAGGCTGGGTTATGGGGCGTGACTGCGTTGTATCAGAGTTATAGGTTGACACCGTAAGATTGAGTCATGTCTAGACAGGATTCTAGGTTTGACTTGAGTATGTGCTATGTGTATATGTATGTCTATGCTACGTGTATAATGATGTGCCAAGGTGTATTACGTATTGTATTATGTTATGTACTTGATTATTTGTTTGATTTCGGGGGTGGCCAAGCTGGGTCACCAAGTGAAGGACTACCCTAAGAAGAACATGGCACAGGGATCTGGGGCATCAGTATTAGCCTCAGTTCAGAAATCTACGGCAAACAGGAGAGAGAATCAACCACGGCAAGGCCAAGTTTTCGCACTTACATGGAGAAAAACCCCAGCTACTGACTCCGTAGTGTCAGGCGTACTCCCTATTTGTGGTCGACCTACACACGTCCTTATTGATTCCAGTTCTACACACTCATTTGTTTCATATCTCTTTATTCAATACTTGTATACATCTCTGGTACCTCTTGATTATACTTTGGTAGTATCGTTGCCATCTAGGGATTCTATGTTATGTGATAGGATTTATAATTCTTGTGAAATTCTTGTTAACGACATGCCCATGTTTGTAAACCTAATTCCCCTAGAAATGCACTGCTTTGATGTCATCTTAGGAATGGATTGGTTGTCCTCTCACCGTGCTATCATTAATTGTGAGCTTAAATGAGTCGTGTTTCATTCTTCCAACCATTCGGGACTAGTATTTGAGGGGGTTGGTGTCGTGCCTCCACCCTATGTCATTTCATCTATGCAAGCACGTCGTTTAATTCAGAAAGGGAATCGTGCATTCTTGTGTAGCATTTTTGACACACACGTTTCCCCACCACCCTTGGAAGACATCCATGTTGTCTGGGAATTTCCCGATGTCTTTTCGGATAAGCTACCTGGTTCCTTAGTGGACCGGGAGATTGAGTTGCACATTGACCTTAATCCAGGTACTAGGCCCATTTTCAAAGCTCCATACCATATGTCCCCTTTAGAATTGAAGGAGTTAAAAGTTCAACTCCAAGACTTGTTAGAAAAGGGATTCATCCGTCATAGTGTTTCACCATGGGGTGCTCAGGTGTTATTTGTGAAAAAGAAAGATGGAACCATGAGATTATGCATTGACTACTGAGAATTGAACAAGGACACCATTAAAAATAAGTATCCATTACTGAGGGTGGATGATTTTTTCAATCAACTACAGGTCGCACAAGTGTTTTCGAAGATTGACTTAAGGTCAGGTTATCACCAACTGAAAGTGAGGGCAATTGATGTGGAGAAGACGGCATTCCGAACTAGATATGGTCATTGTGAGTTTTTGCTTATGCCATTTGGAGTCACAAATGCACCAGCTGCTTTCATGGATTTGATGAATCGGGTTTTTAAACCCTTCTTGATGATTTTGTTATTGTGTTTATTGATGACATCTTGGTGTATTCTAAGAGTCTTGCAGATTATGAACACCACTTAAGGATGGTTCTTCAAACTTTGCAAGACAGGAGATTATATGCCAAGCTGAAAAAGTGTGAATTTTGGCTGCCAAGTGTAGCATTTCTGGGACACATCATCAGTGTGGATGGAGTGTCTATGGATCCTTCAAAGGTTGAAGCCATTATGAACTGGCCGAGACCGACGAATGTATCTGAAGTTAGAAGTTTTATGGGCTTAGCTGGGTATTACCGAAGATTTGTGAAGGACTTCTCCAAGATTGCAACTCTTTTAACACAGCTTACCCGGAAGAACACACCATTTGAATGAAACGAGAAGAAGGAACGAAGTTTCCAAGAATTGAAGAATCGATTGGTGTCTGCACCAATTCTAGACCTGCCTACTGGAACTGACGAGTTTTCCATCTATAGTGACGCTTTGCATAGAGGACTGGGATGCGGATTGATGTAACACGGTAAGGTGATTGCATGTGCCTCGAGACAATTGAGACCACATAAGAAGAACTACTCGACCCATGATCTTGAATTAGCAGTAGTGGTGTTTGCTTGGAAGATTTTGCGTCACTACTTGTATGGAGTCACATGTGAGACCTTCACCGACCACAAGAGTTTGAAATACCTTCTCACACAGAAGGAGTTGAACATGAGACAAAGAAGATGGCTCGAGTTGATTAAAGACTACGACGTTTGTATTCAGTACCATCCGAGCAAGGCTAATGTGGTCGCCGATGCCTCGAGCCGGAAGACTACTGCCAACCTAGCATGTCTTGTCACTTTTCAGTGGCCCTTACTCCTTGACTTGGAAAGATCAAATATTGAAATTGTTGCACCAGGGACTAATATGATGCTTACCACCATGAGTGCCCAATCGGTGTTGATAGATGTTGTGAAGCAATGGCAACCCGAAGACCCCTACTTGTGGAAGATCTATGAGGAGATGGGAACGAATCCGAAGCCTGACTTCACCTTGCATAGTGGAGCTTTAAAGTTCAGAAGCCGATTGTGTGTTCTAAATATACCCGAAATCAGGAGACAAGTTTTGAAAGAAGCCCACAACATGAAGTTCACTATGCAGCCAGGGGGCACAAAGTTGTATCGGGATTTGAAGCAAACATTTTGGTAGTCGGGAATGAAGAAGGAAATAGCCGAGTTCATATCACGATGTCTACAATGCTAACAGATCAAAGCAGAACATCAAAGATCGGCGGGACTACTTCAACCTTTACCGATACTGGAATGGAAGTGGGAGTATATCACCATGGACTTCGTCGTAGGATTGCCGAGATCACCATGGGGTTGCAATGCCATATGGGTTATTGTTGATAGCCACACCAAATCTGCACATTTCTTACCGGTGAAGACTACGTACTCTTTATCTAAGCATGCAACCCTCTACATTGCGGAGATTGTTCGATTACACGGCACGCCAGTTTCGATAGTGTCCGATCAAGACCCGAGATTTGTGTCAAAATTTTGGAAGAGTTTGCAAAGGGCTTTGGGCACCGAGTTTAAGTTTAGCATGACTTTTCACCCACAAACTGATGGCCAATCAGAAAGAACCATTCAGATCCTAGAGGACACGTTGCAATTATGTGTTCTCGACTTTCGAAGGAGTTGGGAGGATCACCTACCACTGGTGGAGTTCGCCGACAACAATAGTTTTCATGCAAGCATCGGGATGGCACCTTATGAAGCGCTTTATGGGAGGAAGTGTAGATCTCCAACTTGTTAGACCGAAGTTGGCGAGAGAAAGATTCTTGGGCCAGAAATTGTGTAACTGACCATCAACAAGATCAAGATCATTCAGCAACGTTTACGAACTGCTCAAAGTTGCCAAAATAGTTATGCGGATGTGCGAAGGCAGGACTTAGAGTTTGATGAAGGGAGCCATGTGTTCTTGAAGGTATCTCCTCCCAAGGGGATAAATCACTTCGGTAAGAAGGGAAGGCTTAGTCCAAGGTACATCGGACCATTTGAAGTTCTTGAACGGGTTGGACCCGTTGCTTATCGTATTGCTCTTCCTCCAGAACTTTCACAAGTTCACAATGTTTTTCATGTTTCGATGCTACGAAGGTACGTGCATGACCCGACGCATGTGATTGATCACTATTCCTTGGCCGTGAGTGAAGATTTAAGCTACGTTGAGAGACCGATTGAGATTCTTGATTGCCATGACCAAGTTCCTAGGAACAAGGTCATCCCGTTGGTACGAGTTTTATGGAAGAATCACACTTGGGAGGAATCTACTTGGCAACGTGAAGACGAGATCTAGAAGCGTTATCCCTTTTTGTTTGAATGATAGCTAGTATTAAGTTTGGGGACCAAACTTATTTAAGGGGGGGAAGGATGTGATATCCCAAACCTCTATTGAATTATATTAACGAGAATTTGTAGTGTCTGTAATTTTTAGTGTTAATTATTCCTTCTTTTGGGTAAAAAATGACCAATGAGAAGTTATGTTGTAACTTGTGTTGGAGGTGTGAGACACATGAGATTATTTCCCATGTGTGTCTTCTTACAACACACAAAACACACACACACACACACACATATACACACACACAAATTGGTAAAGAGAGGGAGAAAGAGAGAAAGGAAAAGAAGGAAATGGAGATTGAAGGAAGAAGGCTTGAAGGAAGTGATTGAAGCCATTGAAGACTTCACCAAGCTTAAAGAAGGTAAGGTTTCATTTCTCACTCTCTCTATAATTACATACATATATGTATCTATCTTGTGTGATTTTATTGGGTCTTTGCATGTATGTATATATATATGAGTTGGGTTTGTCTTGGGAGACTCCTTGAGTCCTAATTACATTGAATTTGAAGGCTTGAAGCTCAATATTTGAGGATTGGAGAGTTGGGAGTTGAAACCCCCAAATATGTGAAATGTTAGCGTTTTGATTTCTTCTTTAGATCCCTTTGTTTTGATTGTTCTTTCTCTCCTATTTTGAGTTATTATCATCCTTGTGGGCTAATCTTTGAGCCCTAAGAGTATTGGGAAGGTTTGGTTATGTTTGGAGGAGTTTTGGTTGGGTTTTGGTTGAGCTTCAAGTGCTGCCCAGAATAGGGCATTTGAACTCCCAATATGGAGTTTGGATGGTGAGAAATAAACTTGAGCATTCGAACTCCCTTGGGGGGAGTTCAAACCCTTAGAGAAGGGGGTTTTTCCAATTTTCTTCTTGGAGTTCAAACTCCCATTTGGGCGATCGAACTCCTAGTGCATTTTGCCTAGGCATTAGAACTCCCGGTTGGGCGTTTGAACGGTCTATCAGCTCAAACACTATTTTGTAAAACGGGCATAACTTTCTCTAAAAAATTCAAATTGATAAACCATTTGAAGCATTAGAAAATAAACTCATAGACCTTTGTATCCGTATAAAGTTTGTTTTCTAATTCCTTATAGATTGAGAGATACGAGGGTTTGAATTTGACCTAAAAACCAATGCAACAACATTATTTTTCAAAATTTTAGTCCACCTTCCGTGAGGCATAACTTCTTCACCCGAAATGTGTTTTTGGCCTATGACCTATCAAAATAAAGGCCTCTAAGCCTATTTTTAAATGAAACTAGCCTTGAGTGTGAAATCATTGTTGAGGGGTGTTTGCAACTCGATGAAAGGGTCGATGTTCTGGCTTTCATGTTCAAATCTCAACTTTATGTTCTTATTATACATCAGGGCTTTGTCCTAGAGTTTCGCCTCACTCTCCTATTGTGAGAATGAGGTGTTGAGTTGGGGTCGAGTGGGTTACTTGCTTAGTCTTGACTTACGTGTTATTGTTTTGCCTTAGGGTCTTGTATTGATGTTTCTTTGCTTCTACGTGCATTTGTGTAGGAATACCTTGTTTGTCACCTGTCCAATTTGAGAAAAGTGAGTAACGATATGCCATGAGTAAAACTCTAGTATTTTCTAAATGTTTTAAGCTCACCTCTATATCATGAATGTTTTCCATACATTTCAATGCATCAATGCTACGTTCAATTACAAATGTCATATTTCAAATGCATGCAAGCTATATTATGTTATGAATGGAAACCATGGACTAGAATGTTTAAATGAAAGAGATGCTAAGTTTCCAATGTATGGTGCCAACTCGGGCCTTCTCACGGTAAGACCTTAATCTAGCCCTATAGTCCTACGATAGGGGATGAAAAATAAACTATTTATGTTGGGAGACGTCCCTGGCCTAAAGAGCCTTAACGTGACCTATATGAGTACTATGGAGCCTAGCTCATATGCCGAGTTGTAGCACACTTGTGTTTTGAACCGAGAACCATGATATGTTCACATGTTTTACGAAAAGTTATGAAACGTTATATCAAGAATAATGTTATGTTGCATCTCTTCTTATGATACTATGTTTTGAAATGTTGAAAAGTTTTAAATGATGTTTACGTTACCTATGAGTTCCAAGCCTATGCTTTAAACGTTCAAAATCTCATTTCCTTAAGCATAAATGATTATCGACCCTTGTACATTGGATATAATTGCTAGTCCATGATATTTTCTAGCTCATGCATCATTGTTATTCACTAAGCATTAGCTTACGTTTTCTCAAATGATTTTCAGGTAGCCAATCTGGGAGGCCTTAGAGCGAGGCCATATGTGGATTTGAGCTACGGCCCACGGGCCTATGTTTTGTATAATATTTGAGGGCTGGACCCAATGTTTTGTAATGATATATTGCTATAACTTTTGTGGACCTTGATTTGGTTCTTATGTATATTATGTTTGGGTTTAGGCACAGCTCTACCATGTTTGACACGGATTATATTTTCAAGCTATTAAAAGTTCTATTTTCGGCAATTATGCATCAATATAAATGATTATGCATAGGTGATTAACTAGTTTATGTATTGCGACCTTGGGTAGCTTTGCTACTGGCCAGTCATGTACCCTAAATCCGTATAGGCCGGGTTATGGGGTGTGACGTTTATACCCTTTCATTCATAAACCCCTTAACCAAGCTTATGTTACGATTGAAATTAAAGTCCTCTTTGATCAGAGAGAATTGCTTAGTCCAAATAAGTCTGAACAATACCAAGATAAGTAGGATGAGAAAAGAGAACTGGAGAGGAATATCGGGGCAATCTCAAGCTTGAAAGTATGCTCAAATGGTTTTGGTTTAAACAACCCACTAAAAAAAGAACTTTGAGCCTAAATACCCCTTCATTTCTTACAACCCCTAAACCCAGTCTACATTGTGGTTCTAAAAGAAGTCTTCTTAGATTGAGGGCTTAGCGGTTTATCGCTCTGCAAAGCGCAGGCAAGTTATCGCTTAAGCCACAGTAGCATTTTGAAAATCTGAGAGAGAAAACCAAGTGAGGTCAAAAAAATCATAAACAGTAACCCTGTAGAAAGTAGGGATAGGATAGCAAATCAAAAGGTCAAGATCTCTGGAGAATGATGTAAATACTATCACACCCCGATAAGAATGGGACAAAACTGAATAGGGTAGAATCCTAAAAGGAAAATAAAATCCTGAGAGTATGGGCCCTGGGGCAATCCTAGGACATTCTTTGTAAATAGCCTATATATATGTAGTACTAAAGCATCCATGACATATATAACCTGTACATCCATTAAATTTTTGTGTAGTCTGTATCTATTCATGCATTTATCAAAAAGAAAAATATATAAAAATAAATAAATACATAAAATAGGACATGTATTCAATTATATTTCTGTATATACATTCATCAAAAAGTATGACATATTCAATTCCATTCCCATATGTGCATTCATAAAAAAATATAAACATGCATTCACTGCTTTACCTGTGCATTTTTAGAATTAGCATAAATAAATTATTTTTGAACAAAAACATACTTTCTCTCTCTCTTTCTCGCTCTAAAATAGGAAATAAGGAACGAGGTAAAGTATAAAAGGAAGCTAAAAAAGTCACCCTCACGACCAAGTAAGCATAGACATTCCCAGACATCGTTGGTAGGAAGAAACAGTGGGTAAGTCAGAAGATGTCCTGAAAAGTATTCTCTGGATTACTCAGGTTCAGGTCAAGGAAGCAAGGGGTCCCCTTCGGGGGTGATAATACAGTCAAAGCATCAACCTATAAGGAGTATTTTCTATCCAAATTTTCTTAAATATGCTTTTCCACTAACTATGCAGGGGAAGCATCTTAGATGCATAAAAGGCTACAAATCTATATGAAAAAAAAGAAGAAGTAAATACAAGAATGAAAACTGTCTGTCTACAAATGCAGGTATCAGAGAATCTACGAACAAATTAGCAACGAGGAGTGAAGATGTAACACTCTCTACCATCATTAGAGGAGGAGTCAACTAAAAAAGGGTCCATCTGCTCGTCGCACTCAAGAGGAGCACTTGAAGAAGCGCCAGCTATCGGTGATCTAAGCCTCCCCACTTATAGTAGCCAGAAGTGGGTCGCTCTCCTGGGAAAGGGCCTCTATAGTCTCCCACAGAGACCGAACATCAACATTATCATCCCTTGAGGTAGTAGAAACATCTAGGGCACCTTGTGATCGCTTTTGTCCCCACACAGTACTCAAGGGCAAGCTGTCATCAGTCAATGTGGCTAGTGCTAGCTGTATCTCTAAAGAAGCTACCTCAGCATCCCTCGCCCTCAATCGATCCTGCAATGTCTGTATCAATCTTTGGTTTTGCCACCTGTGACGACGCCCCTAGACAACCATAGCCGTCAAGAAGTTTATATATCCCACCGGGGGAAGGTAAGCCTCCAGAAGTAGATCCCCAAACCTGAAAGGTCCTAGCATATATCAGTGGAATCAATAGTGGTAGTTCTCAGTCTCTATACGTGTGTTAGAAAATGGCCCGTCATCATCTGAATGAGGAAGCAGGGACCTCCAAATGTCCATAACCCTCTCTACCAATGCGCTCGGGATCAATGCCTCGAAGAAAAGACTAAACCCCACTGCGGATGCCAGATAAGAGACGTCCTAGCTCCTACCAAACTACCGCACACTTGGATCCTGAAGAAAGGGGCAATACCTCACAAACCCACCAGGGGCACGAAGGCCCATGTACCACCTGACTGAATCAAACATCTTGCCTCGAAGAAAGACAGCCGATGCTCGCACAGACTAGGGAAACCTCTTACCATCCAAGATAACTGTCTAAGACTATATCAGAGAATGTATGTGGTCAAGCTCGGGATACCATGTATTCTGAAAGAGCGGAGTAATGAATAAGTGCCCGGTCACCTAGAGTTGCAGTAATGAAGTGCATCCCCTCACGAAGGTCTCTCCCACAACCATAGGAGCATATGAATGCCCCACACGAATCCTTGCAAGCAATGCACATAATTAACAGTCGGTCAAGTCATCCTCTCGCAGAAATATTAAGGAATTTAGAAGAAGCAAAGCTTGGGCCACCATGCGAGAAATAGGCCAATCCTGATAAGTATGCTAGTCCCCATAAATAAGTTCTCCTACATGCCGCTAACTCAAAACGAGATAACAAGAACTCCACGAGAACATAGGGAAACTAAGGCATGAGGCCAAAGGAAAGGAATGCATGATGGAGCCCAAGCTGAGAAGAGACAACCATGATGCAGCCATCAGAAAAAATAGGTCCTACAATATCAGCTGAAAATCTCGAAGACCTAAGAAGAAGCCATACGCGTGGGAATGGGAGTAAGCTCACATTCCCCAAAATGGAAGAAAAACAAATTAGGCCGCCAAAAGTGAATCACTACCTCCACGAATCGGGGGATAAGCGGCACTGATAGGAGAGAAGCTATACGACCAAATGATCGGCAAAAGATATCCTGCTCATCCGGAGGATACCCATCATACTAGGCTCTCAATCAGCTCAAAATTGTGTCGGCCATCCCGAAAGGTAAACTAAGATAAGAGCGTTAAAATACGGTATATACAGTAAAAAGGCAAGGCATGTATATATATAAAAGAGTTTTTTTTTTTAACTTTTTCCCTTCAAAAATGCCTTTTCAACATCAGCCTTCAGAAGATTTTCTAATTCCCTCCTCCACAAGTTCATCTTTAAAATAATTTTTCAAAATAAAATTTCTTACTAAAATCCTTTTGAAAATCAAATCCCAAAATTTTCCAATCTATCTCAAAACTTTTTAATTCCTGTTTTTTGAGAAAATATTTTCCAATCGAGCTTCAAGATTTTCCAGAACTCCTTCACTCAAAAAAGTCTTAGTCAAAATTAATCCTTAAAAATTTTCAAGGTTACACTTAAGAATTCGATTTTCCAAAAGTTCTATCAAACTCTAAGGTTTCTTGAATGCTGCCATCCAAGCCTTTATCAATTTCATAAATTTTCAAAGTTCAAAATCTATTTTCAAAAGATTTCCCAAAGGTTTTCATTGTCGCGCCCAAATTTTTCACACTCGAGGATTACTCACACAAGCGGGAAAAATGTTGTACTCTCTCGTTAGAACTCACCCTCCTAGAAGAATGAGTGCGACTAGGTTTGATTTGAAAATTGGATTTAAATAAAGGGCTTTTGGAAAAGATTCGGAGTTGCCACCTAACTTGATTAAGGTGAGTTAGGCCACCTAAAAACTAAGAATAATCCGAAGACTACACTTAGGGTTTTTAGAAAACAATTTTGAAAATATCTCCTCAAGAGAGGGTTTTTAAGAAAAACAGGTTGTTTGGCAACCTTTGGAAAACATTTAGCCCTTTTTAGAAAAATAACTCCTCTTGGTCTTTGAAAACAGTGATTCTAAGTTCGGAGGTTGGTTACGTGTAGGGAAGACGCACTAAGCCATCACCCTACCCCGCCCTTTCGGTACCTGCATGTCAATCTACCCTAGATTCACCTATGAGAGTCTTTAACTAACTAATGGTTCAATCCTATCCAATTTGAAAAACAATGCTTGAAAAGAAACTAACATGATGCATGAGATGCAAGTGCAAAATAAGAGAAAATTGGAGAATAGATTTGGAAATAAATTTGAAAAGAAATTGATTTGAAAATAGATTTGAAGAGATGGAATTGAAATTGGAAAGTTTGAAAATTTAGAAATAGAAATTTGAAAATATAAATTTGAAATTGGAAGTTTGAAAATTGATTGGAATTTGAGATTTGAAAAAAAAAATGTGGAGACCACACCCATGAGGGTGGAATTGAAAGTTTGAAAAGTGTTGTAACCGCACCTATGAAGGTTGCCTACGTATCCCTTTGGGGGAATCAGGTCAGTCTTAGTTTGGACCGGAGTCCGATTGAAAAGAGATTGATTTGAAGAAAGAGAGATTGGATTGGAAGAAAGAGATTGAATTGAAATTGGATTTGATTTGAGATTAGAAGAGGAGATTGGAAATTGAAATTGAGAAGATTGGACTTTGATTTAAAAATATAGATTTGGACTTGTTTTAGAAAGATGAAGGTTTAGGAAACCTAGACTTAGAAAAGGTTTGACTCGACTTGGAAGATTTCGGAAATTAGGAACAGTTAGATTTAGGAAATATTCAAATTAGGAAAGTTTCATTTTTTGGAAAGTTTTGGAATTGGAAAGTTTTAGGTTTAGGAAAGTTTTGAAATTGGAAAGTTTCGAGTTTAGAAAGTTTTCGAAAAAGGAAAGGTTTTTAGATTAGGAAAGTTCCCAAATTAAGAAAATTTTGAAAATTGGAAAGTTTTGAAAATTGGAATGGTTTGAAAAAAGGAAAGTTTTGAAAATTGGAAAGGTTTTTTAAAGGAAAGTTTGAAAACTTAGGTTTAAGAAGTTAAGATTTGAAAAGAGGGTAGAATTAGGAAATGGTTGAATTAGGAAAGATTTGAAAGTTGAGTTTTAAAATTTAGAAAAGATTTTTATGTTCAAGTTTTGGAAACTTAAAGTTTAGGAAAGTGGAAGTTTAGGACAGATTTGAATTAGGAAAGAGTTGGATTAGGAAGGGATTGGATTTGGTTTCTAAAAGAAAAGATTTGATTTTGTTTCCAAAAACGGAGGACGGGATCTAGTTCCCTAAACGGAAAAATTTGATTTGGCTTCCTAAAGGGAAGATAGGATTTGGCAAGGATTTGGAAAAGGAGATTCTAGAAACCTTAGATTTGGAAAATTATAGTTTTGACGAAAAAAAAGAGGTTTTGGAAACATATATACTTTGGATGTGAAAACAAGAGATTTTGAAAACCTAGGTTTGGGGCAAAGTTTGAAAACCATGTTTTTGGGAAGAAAATTAGGGTTTCCTAATTGTGGGTTCTAGGGCTTGACTTGGGCTCTAAGGAAAGAGGATTTTTGGAAAGCGTGTTTTTGAAAATGAAGGTTTTCTAGAAGGGAATCCTAGGGAGGAATTTTTGGAAAGTGAATTTGAAGAGAGAGTTTTTGGAAAAAGATTTTAAAGAGAATGAGTTTTGGAAAGTGTGTTTTTAGAAACGTAGATTTTAGAAGGAAAATCCTAGAGAGGAAATTTCTAGAAGGAAGATTTTGGAAAGAGAGTTTTTGAAAAGATTTTAGGAGAGAGTTCTTCTAGGAAGGTTTTTGGTTGAAGATTGTTGGAGAGAGTTTTTGGAAAGATTTTTGGAGAACGTTTTTCTAGGAAGGTTTTTGGTTGAAGATTGTTGGAGAAAGTTTTTGGAAAGATTTTTGGGGAACATTTTTAGAAAGTGGATTTTGGGGAGAGGATTTTGGAAAGGAGTTGAAAAAAAGGAGTTTTGAAAAATAGATTTTGGAAGGGAGTTTTTGAAAACAACTTTGAAAAGGAGAAATTTAGGAAAGTATGTTGAAAAAGAGATTTTTAGGAGGAAAGATTTGGAAAGAGAATTTTTAGAAGGTGTAAAAACATCTCACTTTCCTAAAGCAATTCTAACCATAAGAGGGCTAGAACCACTTTAGGAAAGCGGTTTTGGAAAACAATAAGATTTGAAAATATGGACCATATTGGTCACTTTTAATGTAACACTTTTCTAAAACAACCCTAGCCATGGAAAGGCTAGAATCACCCTAGAATTGTGATTTTGAAAACAAGTTTTTTAAAAAGAGATTTTGATGCAATTTTGAAAACAAGTTTGAAAACGAATTTTGGAAGATGCAAGACTATGATATGCATAATGCAATTTGGGGTCGTGAACATACAAGGCTAAGGCTTCACCACATAATCAAGGGGGCCGGACCCACGTGGTCTTTGGTTAGACTAGAAGAAAGCCCCCGACACGGTGACTCTCCAATAGCCCAATCCTACACATGGACCGGGAATCCCCTTGTTTCAAGCATGCAAGGAAAGGGGGGGAAAGAGATGGGGGATTAAAATAGAGAAAACCCAAGTGGGTTAGGAGAGAGAAGAGAGAGGGGGGAAGTGCAAAAATTTAAATAGAAAGCCTACCGTATGTCTTCTTTATTTTGCGCGCCTTGCTTATCTTCAATTTTCGGTCTTTGGTCTTTATCTTGATCTTCACCTTCAGTCTTCAAGAGTTGTTTTCAAGCTTTGGATTGCAGCTCTTCAAGTCTTCAGAGGATGGTTGAAGGCTAGTGTATGAGTGTATGGGAGAGTGTATAAGTGTATAGGAGGCTAGGGTTTGTGTAGGGTGGCTAGGGTTTGGAAAACCTAAGGAAACTAGGGTTTCTGGAGGTGCTCGAGCTCTGTATATCAAAATATATGATTCTTAGGTTAAGTTTTCAGACCCTTTTCACGTTGAATGAGGCTTTGTATTTATAGAGGTTGGACAACACTGGCGCCTGTTGTAGTGGCGCCAGGCCAAATTTTATACTAGCGCCACTAGGAGTGGCGCCAAGCCATTTTTTGACTTGGCGCCATTAGTAGTGGCGCCAGCCAATTAGGAAAGGTTTAAGGTCAGCAAGGAACGTATCTTTGACTAGATTTGGGCACCTATACTAGTGACTACCATGTAATTTTTAGCCTGGCTTCACTAGGAGTGACTCTGGAAAGTTCGAGAATGATTTGAAGGAGCCGAGAATGACCCGGAAGGCCGAAAAGGAGCAGGAACACTTAAAATAGTGTCCTGGAGGTATTTGACTCGAAAAATGGGTACGAGATGTGTCGGAAGGGTTGACCGGGCCTTTAGGGGCAAAACGGTCAATCGGATCGGGAAGCTGCCGGGACAGACTCGGACTGTCCTGGAAGAAGACTTGGGATCTGGAAACATTATTCAAAATGTTCCCAGAGGTTTTCGGTTTGATTCCCAGAACCGGCGTGGTCGGAAAAGGAGACCGACCCACCAGGGGCAAAACGGTCATTTCGCACCAGGTTGGCCGGAACTGACTCGGAATGATCCGGAAAGGTATGGAGAGGTTGAGAACACTATAAAAAGTAGTCTCAAGAGGTTACCGGTTTAATACCCAGAGCCAGTATGGTTCCCGAGGCATTCGAATGCCTAGGGGCAAAATGGTCATCTTGACCGAAAAGTCTCGGAAAAGGTCCAAAGGATAGTTTGGCCATTTTTCACCAAAGTAGGTTAACAGACACTGGTGTTGACCTGGGTTTTGAGTGTTTTCGCCACTCTAACGGTGGTCGTCGTGACACAGGGGTTTGTTGCCAATTCCCTATATCGACCTATTTGTGAGTATTTCCGCTACTCTAACGGTTTTGTGAGTAGTTTCGCTACTCAGACCGTCTGGAGGAATAAACTGTCTCGAGAGAGGGATTGGAAAGGGGACTTATCGTCTCCGAAGAGACGTGTCTGGATTGGAACCGTCTCAAGGAATAAACTATCTCGAGAGTGGGATTGGAAAGGGGTCTTACCGTCTCCGAAGAGACGTGCCTGGATTGGAACCGTCTCGAGGAATAAACTGTCTCGAGAGTGGGATTGGAAAGGGGTCTTACAATCTCCGAGGAGACGTGCCTGGAGTGGAATTATCTCGAGGAATAAACTGTCTCGAGAGTGGGATTGGAAAGGGGTCTTACCGTCTCCGAGGAGACGTGCCTAGATCGGAATCGTCTCGAGGAATGAACTGTCTTGAGAGTGGGATTGGAAAGGGGTCTTACTGTCTCCGAGGAGACATGCCTGGAGTGGAACCGTCTTGAGGAATAAACTGTCTCGAGAGTGGGATTGGAAAGGAAAGGAGAATGCCCCCTAAGGGCATTTTAGTCATTTTGCCTCTATTTGGGCCTGACAGGCCCGCGAAGCGATGGACAAATGGAATTTGGACCTAGAGAATTGGTTTCGATAGGAATATGCCCAAAATGACTTGAAAACAAGTCTGGACGGAGTGTAGACTGCCGAGCGGTCAAAAATGGGGTGCTTACATTCGTCTCTAAGGCTTTATTTAAAATTCTATTCTCCAAAATTTTTCTAAGTTTTCTTTCCAAAAGCTTTTTAAAGTTTTAGTTGAGTTTTTTGGGGTCTTCTCTGCCAAAAAGGTCCCATCTGTATGGGTTTTAGTTTTTAAAATAATAATAATAATAATAATAAAACCTTATTTTATAAAAAAAAAACCACCTAGTTTTTCTTAACTTCTTCCTTCAGAAAGTTTGACTTTGAAATATCTTTCGGGTTTTCCCAACATTTTTTGCCAATGTTCTTCAAAATAAATTCTCAAAAAGTTTCTTAGCTTTTTCCTTTCAAAGTTCACTTTTTAAAATCGATTTTTAAAAGTTTCCTAACTTTTTCCTCTAAAAGCACTTTTCTGAAATTAACTTACAAAAGGTTTTTTTACTCTCTCTTCCAAAAGTTCATCTCCGAAATCATTTTCATAACCAAATCCTAGGGTTGCTAAACATTTTCTTCCAAAATATATTTCAAAATAATCAAGGCCAAAAGTCCTTTGCAAAATCAAATCTCAAATGTTTCAGTCAAAATCTAGTTTAAAACTCTTGTAAATCCTTTTCTTTAAAAGATTTCTCCTCCAATTAGATTTCAAGATTTTCTAAAACTTGTTTGAAGAATTAATCTTAGGAGATTTTCAGGGTTTCAATCAAAACTCCTCCTTCCAAAATTTCTATCAATTCCAAAGTTTTTTTGAACTCTTCCGTCCAAGGTCCTTATCAATTTCGAAGTTTTCTAAAATTCAAAAAATCTATTTCCTAAGTTTCTTTCCTCCAAATTTCTATCTAAAATTCTATTTTCAAAAATTCTCCTAAATTTTTCTTTCAAAAAGTTTTAAAAGACCTCCCGAGTTTTTCAAAGTCCTCTTTGCCGAAAAGGCCCCACTTCCAAAGGTTTTAACCTTTTCCTTCAAGAAGATTCCATTTCTAAACTTTTTAACCCTTTCTTCACTTTGAAAATTTTTGCCGAGTTTCTCAGGGTCTTCTTCGTCAAAAAGGCCCCATTCTCAAGAGTTTTTCCTTCAAAAATATTTTATTTCTAAAAATACCATTTAGCTTTTTCTTTCAAAAAGTTTGATTTAAAAAATAGCTTTCTAGGTTTTTTAACTCCTTCCTTCAAAAACATTTTATTATTTCTTTAATTTTTTAAACCTTTTCCTTCAAAAGTTTCATATCAAAAACTTGATCTTAATTTTCTAACATTTTCCTTCAAAACAAAATTTTAACTTCCAAAATACTCCCCAATTTTTCAAAGCTTTTTCTTGGAAAAAAAAAAGTTCATTCCCAAAAACATTTCATAGGTTTCCCGAGCTTTTTCCTTCAAAAGCCTCATTTTCAAAATTTATGAGTTTTCAAGCTTTCCCC
Source organism: Euryodendron excelsum (assembly GCA_033060915.1). Classification (NCBI taxonomy): domain Eukaryota; kingdom Viridiplantae; phylum Streptophyta; class Magnoliopsida; order Ericales; family Pentaphylacaceae; genus Euryodendron; species Euryodendron excelsum. Next base: position 7,477,604 of record CM065391.1, on the reverse strand, counting down.
TTAAAAGGCCTGTTTTCAAAAAAGTTTCATTCCAAAATTTCAAACGTTTTCCAAGCCCTTCTAATTCGAATCTAAATCAATTCATTTCCAAAAGTAATTTCAAAATCAATTCAAACAATTAACTTCAATTCAAAAATCATTTCGAAATCAAGTTTCAAAAATCAAGACAATCAAGCTTTCAAACTCAAAACTCCAAAATTCAAGCTCTAGTTTTCAAAAATTTCCAAAGTCCGCCCCTCCAATCACCTCGCAGTCAACATGGGACTCTTACTTTAACGTTTTTTTTGTCTATAAATAGTAAAAACAGAAAAAGAGGGGCAACTGTAAGCACCCCATTTTCGCCCACTTGGCAATCTTCTGTCCGTATGAATTCGTATTCAAATAAACATAGACATATTCAAGTTCAAATTAACTTTTCAAACTCAATCTGATCAATCAATCGCTTTGCGGGCCCGTTGGGCCTAATAGAAGCAAAATAACCAAAATACTCTTATGGCGTTGCTCAGTCCAATTCTAGTAGGCAAGTCTTCCTAAAGACGGTAAGTCCCCGTTTTAATTTAAAATTCAACTTTAAATCTAATTTCAATTCCAATAAAATCCGACATACCTTTCGAGAAAGTTGATCTCTCAAACGGTATGACCATCCAATCTGGCACATTTTCGAGAAAGCTCTTCAAAACGCTAAGTCCCTTTAAACCCGAAGACCGAGATGAGACCCCAAGTCCCCGATATGGTAAAACGGTCCACCTTTGAGGCCTGCAAGCCTGCCAATGAATAATGTTCGTTATTCAGCACGTCTTTTGAGAAAGTTGATTCCTCAAACGATAAGTCTCCCTTGCAGCTTCCCAAGATCAGGAAGTCTCCAAATTGAACGCGAATCGTCAGAGTGGTGGAAATACTCGTAAACATCACAACCGTCAGAGTGGCAGAAACACTCGTAAACAGGTCAAAATTGGGAATTGCCAACAAACTCCCTATGTCACGGGACCGAATTCGCCTCTTGGTCGTGACACGTTTACCAAAGGATGAGATACATTTGGAAACCAACTCATCACAGACCGTTAGAGTGATGGAAACACTCAAAATCTGGGTCAACACCAGTGCCTACTAGCCCACCCCAGTGAAAAATGACCAAACTGCCCCTTAGGCCATTTCTAGCATGCTTCTCAAGAAAGTACCTAAGTCTTCAGAACGGTAAGTCTACCATTCCAAGATTGTTTCAAAGATGATCCGGCATGTTTAAGTGCCTTCCAGTCGGTTCCAAACCAATTATGAGACTATTCAGTTAAAATGACAATTTTTCCCCTAGGCATCCGAGTGCCTCCAGGAACCACACCGGCTCTGGGTATCAAATTGGTAACCTCCCGATAATGCTTTTTATAGTATTTCCGACCTTCCATTATCTTTCCGTATCATTCCGAGTCAGTTCTAGGAAACTCAGTGCAAAATGACTGTTTTGCCCCGGTGGGCCGGTCGCCTTTTCCAACCTCACCGGCTGTAGGTATCAAACAGGCATTCCCTTAGAGCACTCTAGATGGTGTTTCCAACCTTCAAGTCCACTCATGGAATATTCCGAGTCCGTTTTGGTGGTTTTCCTATCTAGTTGATCGTTTGGCCCCTAATGGCCCGGTCGAAAATTCCAACCTTTTTTTTCAAGTTCGTTACCCTTAGGACACTATTTCAACGGTTTTTGCCCATTTTCGGCCATCTAGACCATTCTCGGCCTTTCGGAACATTCCTGAACCGTCCAGAGTCACTCCTAGTGGAGTAAGGCTAAAAAATGCATGGTAGTCACTACGATAGACTCCCAAATCTTCTGCCCTACCTATCAAGGGTTGGAGATATGTTTCTTGCCGCATGAAAAGGTTTCCTAAGTGGCTGGCGCTGTTAGTAGTGGTGCCAAGCCAAAAAATGGCCTGGCGCTACTCCTAGTGGTGCCAGTGGATTTTTAAGCCCGGCGCCACTGCAACAGGCGCCAAGCCTCTTCCCTATGTGAAAAAGGTTGCCAATCTAGCTCCAAAAACTCCCTCTATCGCTCTCTCTCTCTCTCTCGATATACAGCCCTCAAACTCTCTTCAAACCCTAGTTTTCTTAGGCTTCCTCAAACTCTAGCCCCCATACACTTTAATCTTAGCATACATACACTTAATACACGCTTATACAAGTCTCCAAGCCGACCATTGGAGACTCAAGGTGCGGCAATCTCAAAGCTCTCAAAGATCAAACCGAAGTAAAGCAAGTAAAGTAAGCAAATCAAAGAACACAAAAGGTTGGTTTTCTATTTATATTTACGTGATTCCCCCCTCTCTCTTCTCTTTCCTAACCCACTTGGGTTTTCTTATATTTTAATTCCCTATCTTCTTCCCCCCTTTCTTGCATGCTTAAAACAAGAGAATCCCCTAATTCATGTGTAGGAAGAATGGTTGAAAGTCACCATGTCGAGAGCTTTCTTCTAATTTAACCTTAGGCCACGTGGGTTCGACCCCATTGATTATGTGGTGAAACTTAGACCTTGTATGTTCACGACCCCACTTGTATTGTCCACATCATACTCATACATCTCTTTAAAATCATTTTCTAAACTTGTAACAAAAATATTTTTCAAAACTTGCATTAAATCTTCTTTTTCCAAACTTGTTTTCAAAATCACAATCCTAAGATGATTTAAGCCACTCCATGGTTAGGATTGTTTTAGGAAAGTGTTACATAAGTTTTTGGGTGTAAACCCTAAAATTGTTTTTGTTAAAATCACAATCTTAAGATAATTCTAGCCATTATATAGTTAGGGTCGGTTTAGAAAAGTATTATATTTAATGAGAACAATGTAGTCCATATTTTCAAATTCTTGTTGTTTTCAAAACCATGATCGTAGAATGGTTCTAATCTTCCTATGGTTGGAGTTGTTTTAGGAAAGTGAGATATTTTGAGAGACTTGTAAAAATCCATATTCCATTCTCTTTCCAAATTGCTTTTTCAAATCTCATTCCAAACTTCTTTTCCAATATACTTCCTAAAACGCTTTCAAAAATTTCCTTCCTAAAAACTTTCCAAAAGTTCCTCTTTCCAAAACTTTTTTCAAACTTCTTTCCAAAAACTCTCTTCAAAGGTTCTACTTTCTAAAAACACTCTTCAAGTTTCCTTCCTAGAAACACTCTTCAAAAGATTTACTTTCCAAAATCTCCTTTTCTTGAAGCCCAAGTCAAGCCCTAGAGCCAATGATTAGGAAACACTAATTTCCACTTTCCTTTGCCACTTCTAATCATAACTTTTCAAAATTCTATTTTTCTATATCAAACTCTTAGGTCTCCGAAAAATCTCTTTTTCATGTCATATCATATTTTCTAAATCCAAATTTTTTAATTCCAAGTCAAATCTAGTCTTCCAACTTAGGAAATCAAATCTAATCCTTCGTTTTTGGAAACAAAATCAAATCATCTTCTTTTTGAAAATAGAAATCAAATCTTTCTTAATTCAATCCTTTCCTAATTCTAAACTTTCCTAATGTCAAACCTTTCCAAATTTCAAACTTTCCAATCTTTCTAAATTTAAACCTTTCCTAATTTCTAAACTTTCTAAATCTTTCTTAAATTAAACTTTTCAAATTCCAAATCTTTCTTAGATTGAATTCTTTCCAAAACCAAAACTTTCTAAATTTCAAAGTTTTCTAAATTCAAAACCTTCTTAAGTTGAAACTTTCTAAATCTAAAACTTTTCTAATTTGGTACTTTCCTAAAATGGAACTTTCCTAAGTTCAAACTTTTCAAAATTCTAAAGCTTTCCAAAGTCCAATATTTTCTAAACTTTAACTTCTCTAAACCCATTCCAAATCAATTTCATTTCAAATCAAATCTCTTTTCTAAATCAAACTCCTTTCTAATCTAATATTTTCAAATCAAACTTTTCAAAACCGAAAAGTATCTATTTTCAAGCGGACTCTTGTCCGAACTACGACTGACCTGATTTCCAAAAAGGGATGCATAGGCAACCCTCATGGGTGCGGTCACAACCTTTTTCAAGCTTCTATTTTCATAACCTTTTTTAAACTCCCAATTCTATGATCTATTTCATCTTTATAATTCTAAAATCTATTTTCAGATCTCCAATTCCAATTTTTAAAACTTTCTTTCAAACTTCAAAATCTATCTTTTCACATTTATTTTCAAAATCAAATCAAGTCTTCTCAAATCTATTTTCAAAATCAAATCAAATTCTTACACTTGTATATCATGCATCATGTCAAACATCTTTTCAAAATTATTTTCTAAAGTGGATAGTTTTTCGATATTTATTAATCAAAGATTTTGAATGAGTGAGTCTAGGGTGAATAGATATGTTGGTTTCGCAAGGGCGGGGTAGGATGATGGCTTAGTGCGTCTTCCTTACACGTAACCAACCTCCGAACCTAGATCACTGTTTTCAAAGACCAAATGGAGTTGTTTTCAAAAAAGGGTTTACATATTTCTAAAGGTTGCCAAACAACCTATTTTTTTCAAAAACCCTCTATTGAGAAAGTTTTCAAATTCTTTTCAAAAACCCTAAGTGTAATTTTCGGATTGTGCTTACTTTTAGGTGACCTAACTCACCTTAATCAAGTTAGGTGTCAACACTAAATCTTTTCCAAAAGCACTTAATGAAATCAAATTTTTAATTCAAACCCAGTCGCACTCGTTCTTATAGGAGAATGAGTTCTAACGAGAGAGCACTGTATTTTTCTCACTTGATTTTTTCGAGTGTGAAAAATCGGGGCACAACAAAACCTCACAATAATTCCAGAGATATAAATCTTAAAAAGATAACCAACATCATTATATAAATAAACCATCCCATAATCCTCCACACATATATCATAATAAGACTGTCAAATTAAATTCACCATAATTACAAGACCAACTATAATAAACTCTGCAAAGTATCATCCACTATACAACATATATAAGACCAACGACTCAACAATGGAGCTTCTTGAAGCTCTCCAACTTGACATCAAAGCAGTGACAGCAACAGTAGTGGACTGGACCTCTTCTCCATCTCACCTGCAAAATAATTTGTGTGGATGTAAACTATATATCAACGTACTCGCTAAGATAATTAAACTTATAAAGAACAAATGTTAAATAACAACCGAGTCAATCACTAACACATAATTTACTAAATCAACCACCAAAAGATAAACTATCACTAATAGGTAAACCACCATCATCAATGAGGAATGCCCTAAGTAATGTAATGCCTTTTATAATGCAATGTTAAATGCTATCATATAGACTCATCACCACTTAAACACATCACCAAACATGCATTTCACCGCACATGCACTTCACCACATATGCATACTTTTTGATAAACTTGTTGAGATTGATAAAGTAAGTTTTCAAGACTAACCGTTGTGATCTAACACCAACTTTGCAATGCACGACATGTAATCAATGTATATTGTATGCAATTCTGCCTTATAATCCAACACCAATATTAACACCCCAATGTTAGTACATAAGCCATGCAACATCGACACCAACACCAACACCAACATAGGCAACGATATCAATATAGATAAGACATATAACTAATATAGACATCACAAATAACAAACAATCCATTTAATATGAATAAGACTATCTTATATTCCCACAATCAACACCAACATTCATAACAAGACATTCATTCAAAACGAATAAGAATATCTTATATCCCCACACAATCATCATCAATATTAACATTAACAACAACAGTACAATGAATACGAACATAGATAATAAGGCATCCAATTCCATAGGAATAAGATCATCTTAAATCCCCACCTAATACCGCTTACATACAAAGGTGAGTTACTCTTTCGGTTGAACTGAAGTAGTTTGATTTACTTCCAAACCTATCACCTAAAGCCACATCAAACTTGATGGAATAGATGCTGTAATCCATAATCATTGCATAATTATAGCTTATACTCCTTAAACATGTTATTTAAAATACCAATAATGTATTAGAACTCAATAGGATGTTAAACTACCCTTCCCTATTATAATATAAGTCCTCCAAACACTAGAATGATATTTATAAAGTCTCCAACAAGACTTTGAGCTCTAAGACATGTACAAAATGAAGGATTCAAGGCTTCCACTTGGAAACCATATGCAATCTCCCTCTCCTCAGCCAACTCGCACTTCTATGGCATGAAATGGTATGCTAGCATGCAATAATCCACAAAAATACAACCACACAATCATGAACATAAGATTCTCACCTCAAGAAAATGAAAGACAAGCCTCTTTTGCACTTCCTCCTTCCTTTTCCTCTCTTTTCTTCTTTCTCTTATTTTTCTCTCCTTTTCTCTCACTTTCTCTCTCACCAAATACAATTTTCTACACAAGCTCCTTTCTCCTTGACTTTCAAGTTAACAATAGATACAAAGTGTATCTATAATGCCACATGCCACACACACACACAATGCTAGCAAATGAGATGAAACACACAAGTGATGCCCACACCTCACTTAGGCTTAAACACACACCTAGGTGTCAAGCCCACACATGCACACCAAGCACCTCACATCTAACTCAAGCACGACACAACTAACCCAAGGACGACACACCCCAAGCTCCGTAATATACTTGATTAGCATAATTAAATAAGTTTAAACTAATTAATCATTATTAACCTTAAGCTAAGCATGAAGATTAATTAAGTAATTAATCATGGATTAACTTAATTAGTCATACACTATTCATACTAAAAAATAAGATAATCCTCCCATGTCATGCTCACATTTAACTATGCCTAACAAACACCTCGATTAAGATTAATTATGCACTATGAACATGTTACTAAGATAAATGACATGTTAAGTTAGTTAGGGTCTTACACAGCAAGTGTTGACACCCTTATACGAGAGTCGACACTTGTGGTTTCAGAGAAGGTCGGATAAGAGAACCGAAGCAGCAAATGTCAACACTCTTATATAAGAGTCGACACCTGAAAGAAATTTGGGCAGTAACGATAACTTTTTTGAATATTCTACAGAGCTCAGTTCAAATTGAATACACTCCATCCACTCTCTAACTATTAGATATGATATAAGACTATATATACAATGTCTCTAAAGCATTTATACATGAGAATACAAGATCATAAAGGCTAACACATCATATTCAAAGGAAGACTCTACTCTTCACTGCTATATTCTTCTTGTTCCTCATCTATGAAGATTTTTATTAAGCTGCAACTTGCACATTTACTCTTTGTGAGAGTACCTGTTGTATTAAACACCTTTGTTATTGGGTTGGGTTGTAACCTATAAGTTTGAGTATTCTTGGGTAAAAAAAACTTATAAGTTTGAGTGAATCGTGGACAAAATCACTTAGGGTTTGAGAGTTTGCTGTAAACTCTTATAAAAAGTGAGCTGGCACTTAGAAGAAATAGCAAGCTATGTACAAAGGACTTTTACATAGTGGAGGATTCCCTTAAAGGAATTAAGGAAGAGAGGACATAGGCAAAGGAACATTGAACCTTTGTAAAATCTCGGTGTCTTTCTTGGTCTATTTTATTTTTTGCACTACATTATCTTGCTTGCTGCATTGCATTGACTGGCTTGCATTCATACCCTGCCTTGATATACTAATTCATTCATTCTTATATTTTGCATATTGATTTTATTATCTTAATTTTTTAAAATCCTAATTCACCCGCCCTCTTGGGTTATTGTTTTGGGCCAATAGGATATAACTCAGATGAAGAAGCTAAACCTCAAGAGGTTGCAAACCTCTGTCTCATGGCACAAGAAGAAGAAATAGAGGTATCATCATCTAAATCCTCTAATTTTTCATTTGATGAGTTACAAGATGCTCTTGATGATTTATTTGCATAATTAAAAAAGGTTGGCATAAAAAACATTCTTCCCAAAATGATGGTTTCCACTCTTAGAAAGGAAAGTGAACATTTACAAAATGTTAATGAATTTTTTAAAAGGAAAAATTCTGTTTTGAAAGAAAAGGTAAAATAATTTGGAAAAATCTTTTACAAAATGTGTTGATGGAAAAGAGAAGCTTGATGCCATGGTTGGAAAATAAAAATGCTCTATTGATAAAACTGGTCTTGGATACAATCCTTTTATGAAGAAAATTTTTTCAAAAAACCAATATGAAGGCCCTATGAGAAAATCATAGATTACTTGTTTTTATTGCCAAAAGAGGGGCCATCCTGCCAGCCAATGCTTTGTAATGCAAAAATCATATGCTGCTAAAAAGGCTTGGGTTCCAAAAGAAATATTGAAGACTAACCCCCAAGGACCCAAGATGATTTGGGTACCAAAGGTCGACTGGTCGTTTCCCGAACCCGTCAGGCCCACTTGAAGCTAAATGACAAAAATGCCCCTAAGGCATCATTCTAGTCTAATTCAATTTGGCACGCTCTTTGAGAAGGTACCTAAGTCCTCAGAGCAATAAGTGATTGTCCTAGACAATCCAACATCCTCAGAATGCTATTCGAACCAATTTTAGACCTATTCTAATGGTTCCTAGCCAAAATGAGCATCTTATCCCTAGGTACCCCAATCGCCCTCGTCAACCACACCGACTCTGGGTATCAAATTGGTAGACCTCCAAGAGCACTCCTACAAGTATCCCCAACCTCCAAATCCTTTTCTAGTCAATTTCGAACCCGTTTCAGCATTTTTCAGTTAAAATGACCATTTTACCCCTGGTGGGCCTATCATCTCGTTCAACCACGCCGGCCCTGAGTATCAAATTGGAAACCCCCTGGGACACTCTTGATAGTATTCCCAACCTTTAAATCCCATCCCGATCGACACTAGACCAATTTTGATGTTTTTTTAATTCAAATGACCAATTTGCCCCTAGTCAGCTAAGCATCTTTTTCAACCACCGCCTTTGAATGTCAAACCGATAATTCCACAGGGCACAACCATGAGTACCCCCAATCTCCAAGTGCCATCCCAATCCATTCTGGGCCCATTTCAATATTTTTTTTATCCAAATGACCATTTTGCCCTGGTGGACCGGTCATTTTTTCCAACCATTTCTGCTTTGGGTCTCAAAACAGAAACCCCCGAGCACTCCTAGGTGCTTTTATCTCTTTTTCAGCTGGGTCCCATAGCCTGGCATCTTTCTTGATCAAACCAGAGCTATTCAAAGTGAAGCCAGGCCAAAAAATGGCTTAGAGCCACTAGGAGTGGTGCCCAGATCATTGCCTTATGGCCAAGCCGAATCAAATCTTTAGAATCATTTCTGTACTAAGATGGTACCACTCCTAGTGGCGCATAGCCAAAAATTGACTAGGCACCACTCCTAATGGCGTCACCTCCTCCAAATTTTGGCCTATAAATAAAGACCACCCCCAGCGTATTCTAGGTTTGAAAACTTGCAAAGAAACGCTACCATTCTCAAGTCAGCCCCCGAAATTCCTCAAATCCCTAGTTCTCCCAAAAGCTTTAGCCCCTTCTAGCCCTAAACACGGAAACCCTAGCTTCTTTACTCCATTGAAGATCAAGTCCAGCCCTTCGAAGCTCTTAAAGGCCATTGCAAGGTTCAAGCAAGTCTTCTATTGAAGCATTCAAGCTAACAAGAATATAAGGTAGGGTTCTATTTACTTTTCTGCAATCCCTCCTCTCTTTCTTCTCCCTCTTAGTCCACTTGGGCTATTCTTCTATTTTAATCCCCATCTCCAAACCCCCTCTTCTTGCATGCTTGAAACAAGAGGACCTTAGGTCCATATCTAGGAGAAGCTTTGGGGAGATCACCATATTGGGAGTCTTCCTTTAGCCTAACCAATCATGGTATGGTCTTAAGGACCCTTGTAATGTGGTAAAACCTTAAACCTTGAATGTTCACGACCCCTATACATAATATTTGAATGTTCATGACCCCTATACATAATATTTGTTATGTTTATACATTATTCTTATTTTCAAACTCACAGCCTTAGGGTGATTCTAACCTCTTCATGGTTAGGGTTTTCCTGAGAACATAACATATCCAAAGTGACCACCAAGGTCGACATTAGGGTTTCAAGCTCTAACTTATTTTCAAAATCAAAACCTTAAAGTGATTATAGATTTTCTATGGTTAGGGTCGCTTTAGGAAAATAACATATTCAAAGAGGTCTCGAAGGGTCGTAGAACATCTCTTTCCAAATATAGTTTTCAAACCTCTTTAAATTTCATGTTCAAACGCTTTTTTCCAAAATTGGTCCAATAGTTGTTTCTTGAAGCCCTATATGTCCATACCTTAGGAAACCCTAGCTTTGTTCCCTAAACTTCATTCTTGCAACATTACACTCATTGCATTAAATTGGCTTTCAAAATTTTTGTTGCATCATGCTTTACAAAATTGCATAACTCTCTTGAGCAGTTTTCAAAAAGTGTCACATAAAATCATGGTTTTCAAATAAAAAAGCTTCACACGAAATCATAGAGATTTCCAAATCAAATCCACTTGGAAAACCAAATCAAATCTTCTATTTTTGAAATCTCCAAATCAAATCAAATCTTTTCATTTTGAAAACCATATCAAATCTTCTACTTTTGGAAACCAAATCAAATCTTCTATTTTTGGAAACAAAATCCAATCTTCTATTTTCGAAAACAAATCCAATCCTTTATTTTTGGAAACAAAATTAGGACTTTCCTTTTTCAAAAATTTTCTTTTTCAAAACTTTCCTAAAATAAAACTTTTCTTTTTCAAAACTCTCCTCAGATAAAACTTTCCTTTTTCAAAACTTTCATAAGATAAAATTGTTCTTTTTTCGAAACTCTCCAAAAGTAAAACTTCCCTTTTTCAATTAAAAATCATACCTTTCCATATTGCATCAAATTAAATCTTTTCTACTTCAAGGAATCCTTCCTAAAGCCTAGGTTACTTGCATCCCAAGTCACTTCCAACCCTAGGTTGTCTAAACTTAGATCAGCCAAACCCTAGAAGGTCTATCCCTAGGTCAATCAAACCCCAAGTTGACCTAATCCTGAGTCAATCTAACCCTAGGTTACCTTAACCCTTATTTGCCCAACCAAGATTAGAAGGCTGCAAGATTGCAACTTTAGGACCCTTTTTCAAACTCCAACTCGAACCCCAAAATGTTTTAAATAGCTCTTTTAAACTTGTCTCAATCCAAAATGGCTAGACACATATTATTTGTCAAAAACTATTTTTAAAATGACTTCAAAAACTCACAACCCTAAAGCAAGCTTAACCCTTTCTTGGTTAGGTTTCCTAAGAAAAGTGATACATCAAATAAAGCCTATAAAGTTCATATTAGGGTTTCAAACCCTAAATGTTTTACATAATATTTTTTCAAAAACTATTTTCAAACATCATATTCTTGAAACGACCCTTCTGTGGTTAGTGTTGTCCAAGATCAAGTGAGATATTCAAACAAGGGAAGGTTTCTAACCCCTCTTTCTAAAAATGCTTTCTAAAACTAATGTTCTTGAAGGAGTTTAGTTCTCACATAGCTAACCTCTCAAAGGCAATGAAATATCAACATACCTTTTATAAGGCATGTAAAAAACTATTTTTAAAAATATTTTCAAGACAAGTTCATAGGAGCTTTTACAAGTCAAAACCCCAGCTTAAAAAACTTTCAAGTTTTGTTTCTAAAAACATTCCAACATTCAATTTCAAACCAAAACACTCTTGAGTTATAATTTCCAGAACATTCCAAGACTCCCACGAGTCTCTTTTTAATTGAACTCTTGTCCGAACTATGACTGACCTAATTATCTTTAAATGAGATACATAGGCAACCTTCATAAATGCGATCATGACCACTTTTCAAACTTATAACTGCTTTTCAAACTCATAAACCCTTTTTAAAATCCAACCCAAGTTTCTTTTAAACTTTCTTCAAATTGCATCGTGCATTTATACATCCAAAAGCAATGACAAAATCCTTTTTCAAAATCTTTTCAAAGTGGATATTTAGGAACCATAGATTCAAGTGAGTGAACCTTGGATGAAGAGACATAAAGGTACTGCAAGGGTAGGGTAGAGTGATGATCTTCAGATATATTTCCTACACGTAACCAACCTAGAATCATAGATCTCTATTTCAAAGACCAAAATCGGAGTCATTTTTCCAAAGGGCTTAAAACATTTTCAAAACTTACCAAACAACCATATTTTCTAAAACACCTCGTAAGAGGACAATTTCAAACCATTTTAAAAAAAACCTAAGTTTGATCCTTAGATTAAATTTAGTTTTGGGTGACCTAACACAAATTTAACCATGTTAGGTGGCAACTCCAAACCTTTTCAAAAAGCTCTTAATCAAATGAATTTCACGTGTAAACCCCGTTGCACTCGTCCTCTGAGGAGGGTGAGTCCTAAAAAATAGAGTATCAGGTTTCGTCTGAGCCAAGACCCAGGACTAAGGGCCGAAAATTGGGCGCAGCAATTGGCGACCCCACTGGGAACATTTAAAGGGTTAGACCATTGTTATGTCTTTTCACCCCTCACTAACCCAGAATCTCCAGTTCCCTTGTCCATTTTTGTCCAATTTTTTAAAAATTTTCAAAAGATGTCATCCCTTGCGTCCATACATATCATCTTATGTTGTTGCATCTGTTATTCATTTCTATTTTGTATTGGGTTTTCCATAAAATTATTGACTCTATGCATTTCTTTTGTAGGTGGACCATTGTTTACACTTTATTTTATGCCATATTAACTGCCATGTATGCCATGAATGAGCAGGATGGATGGGAGTTGTTGGGCCCTTTTCTCCACTTTTGAAAATACCACGCACACTTGGTGCATTCACTTGCATTTGCATCTTTGCATAAATACCTAGGTACTAGCCTTCTAATTAGAAGGGAGAACAATATATTGTATGTAGGCAGATGTTGTATCAGGTTCTTAGCCTACGGCCTCTTGATAGTTCCCATGCTCAAACCACCAACCAAAGATGGGCTTCACCCTTTCAAGGGTGGATGCTAAAGGTTTGAAGGTTCGGGAATTGAGCTTTTTAGGAAGTATTAGTAAACCCCAACCTCATGCTCATATAGCACCCTATGCATAGCCAAACCTCTAGTAGATTTAAGACATCGTGTTGATATCAAAACCAAGTAGGAAAGGGCGACCGCTTTACTTTTATTTACTTTATGCCCAATTTAATTGCTTAATTTTTACTGTTATATTGCCTGTGCATTTTCCATTGCTACGAAAAATATTCTACGTGTAAGCACCCCATTTTTTACCGCTTGGCAGTCTACACTCCGTCCAGACTTGTTTTCAAGTCATTGTGGGCATATTCCTATCGAAACCAATTCTCTAGGTCTAAATTCCGTCTTTCCATCGCTTTGCGGGCCTGTCAGGCCCAAATAGAGGCAAAATGACCAAAATGCCCTTAGGGGCATTGTCTTTTCCTTTCCGATTCCAATCCCACTCTCGAGACAGTTTATTCCTCGAGACGGTTCCAATCCAGGCACGTCTCTTCGGAGACAGTAAGACCCCTTTCCAATCCCACTCTCGTGACAGTTTATTCCTCGAGACAGTTCCAATCCAGGCACGTCTCTTCGGAGACGATAAGTCCCCTTTCCAATCCCACTCTCGAGATAGTTTATTCATCGAGACGGTTTCAACCCAGGCACGTCTTTTCGAAGACGGTAAGACCCCTTTCCAATCCCTCTCTCGAGACAGTTTATTCCTCAAGACAGTTCCAATCCAGGCACATCTCCTCGGAGATGGTAAGACCCCTTTCCAATCCCTCTCTCGAGACAGTTTATTCCTCGAGACAGTTCCAATTCAGGCACGTCTCTTCAGAGACGATAAGTCTCCTTTCCAATCCCTCTCTCGAGACAGTTTATTCCTCGAGACGGTCCGAGTAGCGAAACCACTCACAAAACTGTTAGAGTAACGAAAATACTTACAAATAGGTCGATATAGGGAATTGGCAACAAACCCCTGTGTCACAACGACCGCCATTAGAGTGGCGGAAACACTTAAAACCCAGGTCAACACCAGTGTTTGTTAATCCACTTTGGTGAAAAATGACCAAATTGTCCCTTGGACCTTTTCCGAGACTTTCCGGTCAAGATGACCATTTTGCCCCTAAGCATCTGAATACCCCGGGAACCACACCGGCTTTGGGTATCAAACCGGTAATGTCCCAAGAATACTTCTTATAGTATTTTGAACCTTCCTTTACCTTTCCGGATCATTCCGAGTCAGTTCCGGCCAACCCGGTACAAAATGACTATTTTGTCCCTAGTGGGCCGGTCTCCTTTTTCGACCACGCCGGCTTTGGGTATCAAACCGGTAACCTCCTGAGACTACTTTTTATAGTGTTCTCAGCCTCCTTTTACCTTTCTGGATCTTTCCGAGTCAGTTCCGGCCAACCCAGTGCGAAATGACCGTTTTGCCCCTGGTGGGCTGGTTTCTTTTTCCGACCACGCCGGCTCTAGGTATCAAACCGGTAACCTTCTGGGAACATTCTAAATCGTTTCCAGATCCCAAGTCTTCTTTCGGGACAGTCCAAGTCTGTCCTGATAGTTTCCCGGTCCGATTGACCGTTTTGCCCCTAAGGGCCCGGTCAACCTTTCCGACCCATTTTGTCCTCGCTTCTCAAGTCAAATACCTCCAGGACACTATTTTAAGTGTTCCTGCTCCTTTCCGACCTTCCTGGTCATTCCCTGCTCCTTCAAATCATTGCCGGACTTTTCAGAGTCACTCCTAGTGAAGCCAGGCTAAAAATTGCATGGTAGTCACTAGTACAGGCGCCCAAATCTAGTCAAAGATACGTTGCTTGCCGACCTTAATAGTTTCCTAATTGGCTGGCGCCACTAGCAGTGGCGCTAAGCCAATATTTGGCCTGGCGCCACTCCTAGTGGCGCCAGAAGGAATTTTTGCTTGGCGCCACTGCAACAGGCGCCAGTGTATTCCTCCCTCTATAAATATAGAGCCTCATTCAACGTGAAAAGGGTCCGCAAACTCAACCTAAATATCATATATTTCGATATACAGAGCTCGAGCACCTCCTAAACCCTAGCCTCCTTAGGTTTTTCCAAACCCTAGCCACCCTATACAAACCCTAGCCTCCTATACATCCCCATACACTCATACACTAGCCTTCAACCATCATTTGAAGACTTGAAGAGCTGCAATCCAAAGCTTGAAGACAACTCTTGAGGATTAAAGACAAAGATCAAGACAAAGACCGAAGATTGAAGATAAGCAAGGCGCACAAAATAAAGAAGACATACGGTAGGCTCCCAATTTAAATTTCCGCACTTCCCCCCTCTCTCTTCTCTCTCCTAACCCACTTGGGTTTTCTCTATTTTAATCCCCCATCTCTTTCCCCCCCATTCTTTGAATGCTTGAAACAAGGGGATTCCCGGTCCATGTGTAGGATTGGGCTATTGGAGAGTCACCGTGTTGGGGGTTTTCTTCTAGTCTAACCAAAGACCACGTGGGTCCGGCCCCCTTGATTATGTGGTGAAGCCTTAGCCTTGTATGTTCATGACCCCAAAGTGCATTGTGTATATCATAGTCTTGCAACTTCCAAAATTCGTTTTCAAACTCGTTTTCAAAACCGTTTTCAAACTTGTTTTCAAAATTGCATCAAAATCTCTTTTTCAAAAACTTGTTTTCAAAATCACAATTCTAGGGTGATTCTAGCCTTTCCATGGCTAGGGTTGCTTTAGGAAAGTGTTACATTAAAAGTGACCAATATGGTCCATATTTTCAAATCTTGTTGTTTTCAAAACCGCTTTCCTAAAGTGGTTCTAGCCTTCTTATGGCTAAAATCGCTTTAGGAAAGTGAGATGTTTTTACACCTTCTAAAAATTCTCTTTCGAAATCTTTCCCCCTAAAAACTCTTTTTCAACATACTTTCCTAAAACTCTCCTCTCCAAAATTGTTTTCAAAAACTCCCTTCCAAAATCTATTTTTCAAAATTCCCTTTTTCAACTCCTTTCCAAAACTCGTTCTCTTTAAAATCTCTTTCTAAAAACATTCCCTAAATTCACTTTCCTAAAAACTATCTCCAACAATCTCCTTTCAAGAATCTTTCCAAAAACTCTCTTTCCAAAATCTTCCTTCTAGAAACTCCCCTCTAGGCTTTCCCTTCTAGAAAACCTTCGTTTCAAAAAACGCACTTTCCAAAAACTCTTGCCTTAGAGCCCAAGTCAAGTCCTAGAACCCACAATTAGGAAACCCTAATTTTCTTTCCAAAAACATGATTTTCAAACTTTGCCCCAAACCTAGGTTTCCAAAACCTCTTGTTTTCACATCCAAACTATACATGTTTCCAAAACCTCTTTTCTACGTTAAAATTCTACACTTTCAAATCTAGGGTTTCTAGAACCTCCTTTTCCAAATCCTTGCCAAATCCTATCTCCTCGTTTAGGAAACTAGATCCCGTCCTCCGTTTTTGGAAACAAAATCCAACCTTTCTCTTTTAGAAACCAAATCCAATCCCTTCCTAATCCAAACCTTTCCTAATTCAATTCCTTCCTAAACCATAAGTTTCCTAAACCTAAACTTTAAATCTTTGCCTAAATTTCAAAATCCAACTTTTTCCTAATTCAAATCCTTCCTAAACTTCCACTTTCCTAAATCTTAAATTTCCTAAAACTTTTAAATCTTTCTTTAAACATTAAGTTTCCAAATCTTCCCTAAAATTCAACCCTTTCCTAATTCTACCCTCTTTGCAAATCTTAACTTTCCAAATCTAAGTTTTCAAACCTTCCCTAGATTCAAACCTTTCTTAATTTCAAGATTTTCTAAAATTCAAACTCTAAAACTTTCAAAATCTTAAAACTTTCTAAAAGTCAAATCTTTCTAAAATTCAAAACTTTCTAAATTTGAAACTTTCTCAAGTTAAATCTTTCTAAACCTAAATCTCTCCAAAATTCTAAACTTTCCAAAACTTCAATATCTTTTGAAATCTAAGACTTTTCTAAACTCAAAACTTTCTTAATTCAAACATTTCTTAAATCGAAAACTTTCTTTTTTCAAACCTTTCCAAATTCAAACTTTCCTAAGTTGAAACTTCCCTATCTCAAAACTTTCTAAATTCAAAACTTTCCTAAATTCCAAACTTTCCTAATTTCAAAAGTTTCCAAAAATGAAACTTTCCTAATTCGAAACTTTCCTAAATCGGACCTTTTCTAATTTGAACCTTTCCTAAATCCAATCTTTCTTAAACTCTTGAGTCATTCCTAAGTCTCATCTTTCTTAAGTCTAGATTTCTTAAACCTCCATCTTTCCACAACCAAGTCTTTCCAAAATCAATCTTTCCAAAGCAAGTCCAATCTTCTCAATTTCAATTTCCAATCTCCTCTTCTAATCTCAAATCAAATCCAATTTTTAATTCAATCTCTTTCTTCCAATCCAACCTTCTATTTTCAATCGGACTCTTGTTCGAACTACGACTGACCTGATTCCCCCAAAGGGATACGTAGGCAACCTTCATAGGTGCGGTCACGACACTTTTCAAACTTTCAATTCCACCCTCATGGGTGCGGTTTCCAAAATCTTTCCAAATCTCAAATTCCAATCTACTTTCAAAATTCCAATTTCAAAATTTCTATTTTCAAATTTCTACTTTCAATTTTCAAACTATACAATTTCAATTTTCAAATCAAATCAATCTCTTTCTAAATCTATTTTTCAATTCTCTTTCCTTACACTTGCATACCATGTATCATGTTAATTTTCAAGCATTGTTTTTCAAAGTAGATAGGATTGAACTATAGTTAGTTGAAGACTCTCATAGGTGCATCTAGGGTAGATTGACATGTAGGTACCAAAAGGGCGGGGTAGGGTGATAGCTTAGTGCGTCTTCCCTACACGTAACCAACCTCTGAACCTAGGATCACTGATTTCAAAGACCAAAAGGAGTTATTTTTCTAAAAAGGGATAAATGTTTTCCAAAGGTTGCCAAACAACCTGTTTTCTTAAAAACCCTCTCTTGAGGAGATATTTTCAAATCGTTTTTAACAAAAACCCTAAGTGTAGCCTTCGAATTATGCTTAGTTTTTAGGTGACCTAACTCACCTTAATCAAGTTAGGTGGCGACTCCGAATCTTTTTCAAAAGCCCTTTATTCAAATCCATTCTTCAATTCAAACCTAGTCGCACTCATTCTTTTAGGAGGGTGAGTTCTAACGAGAGAGTACAACATTTTTTCTGCTTGGGTGAGTATTCCTCGAGTGCAAAAAATCTGGGTGCGACACTATGCTCATGCATTCATTACTATTATACTGCTCATACATCCATTATCATCTTAAGGCAAGAGTTTCAAAGTAACTCAAGCCATTGCATCGCATGCATATGATCCACCCCAAGAAAGTGGCCCCAAAGCTAGTCTCGTTCATTCAAAGCTTACCTAAATTCCTAAGGGTACCAAGTGACCCTGAGGACTTATGGCATGCATTGAGATCATCTCATAAAGAGGGGCCCCAATCTTTCTCTGCTCACAGAGATAGGGATGCCAAGAAGACAAGGGGCAATCCAGAAGCACTCCTTCAAAGAAGTCAAATCCAAAGACTCAAGAGTAGTTTAGGATTTCAAATGTAAAATTAGATAGATGGAAAGTCCTAAGGAAAATGTTCCCCTTCCCTTTTAATGTACTTTTGAAATTTCATGTACAAGAAGAACTCACTTTAATAAAATTGTCATTTATGCATCTTAGGAATGAATGAATGACTATAGGCACATGTATGGTATTGCATACAGGGGCAAACCTCTATCTCCACATGCCAACCTAAGCATTATGCTTAGACCCCTCTCAAGGTAGGGGCACCCCTAAAACATGCACTACATATAAATCTCCAAGATCAGCGTCGCTAAACTCTAGTCTTTTTTTCTTTTTGTTTTTTAAGGAAGGCTAAGAAAGACATCATTGCTCCCCAAAAGGCTCAAGCACTACTCAGAGCATCCATCATCACTCGACAGAGGGCCTCTCAAATGGCAAGTCAATTTGACAAAGCCGCACCTAGTGGGGTGGTATCCCTAGAAAAACTCAATGAGGTGAAAGCTCAAATAGGCAAGATGTTCAAGCTGATACAGCCCATAGCCTCCAAAGATCTTGCCTCAGCTCTTTCCTCATCGGTACCATCTCCTAAAGAACCAAAGGTTACCCCACCTAGAGTCGTGCTCTGCTCTGATAACACTAGTAAGAATAAGGAGGACCCCAAGGTGGTAAACGTTGAAGAAAAAGAGGAAGAACCCATTCTGCTATCACCCACCATGAAGAAGACTTCCCGAGACCCGCTCAAATTGAAAATACAGGGGTTAGAGGAGTCCTGCGTGGCTCCATAGGCATGAAACATTCGGTCTGACTTCCTATGACGAACTCTGCTTCTTCCCATACCACCTGCAACCTACCAAGTTCAAAATGCCCTACTTGCAAAAGTACAATTGCACCAGTGATCGCATAGCCCATCTATGTCTCTATGCCAAGGCACTCAACAGTCTTCGGAATGACCCAAAACTCCTTATGTAGTTGTGTCAGCATAGTCTGATGGGGTTTGCTCTTCAATGGTTTGCACACCTTGATCTAAGGAAGATCATAACCTAGGAGGAGGTTGTCCTAGCATTCAAAACCTAGCACCAACACAACATTAATCTGGCCATCGACCGTTGGGCTCTCATTCTAATGACCAAGGCAGAAAAGGAGAGCTGGAAGACTTATGCCCTGAGATGGAGGGAGTCTGCTGCACAAGTCAATCCCCTCTAGAAGAGAAAAAATAAGTGCAACTGTTTATGCAAACCTTTTGGGGATTATATTACAAAAAACTTTGTACAAGCATAGGGAAGAGCTTCTTTGAGTTGATCATTGTCGCACCCTGATTTTTTGCACTCGAGAAAAATAAGTGAGAAAAACACGGTACTCTCTCATTAGAACTCATCGTCCTAGAAGGACGAGTGCAATTAGGTTTGAATTGGAAATTAATTTGATTAAGGGCTTTAAGAAAAGATTTGGAGTCGCCACCTAACTTTGTTAATGTGAGTTAGGTCACCTAAAACTAATTGCAATCCGAAGATTAAACTTAGGGTTTTTTAAAAGGTTTTAGAAAACTTCCTCAATAGAGGAATTTTTATTTTTTATTTTTGAGAAAATAGATTTTTTGGCAACCTTTGGTTAGATTTAAGCCATTTTTTAAAATAACTCCATTTTGGTCTTTCAAAAACAGTGATTCTAGGTTCGGAGGTTGGTTATGTATACGGAATATGCACTAGGCTATCACCCTATCCCGCCTTTGTGGTACCTATGTGTCTTTCTTCTCCATAGGTTCACTCATTTAGAATCTTCGATTGTCCAATGTCCACTTGTGTAAATTTGAAAAAAGATTTGATATGATGCATGACATGCAAATGAAAGAAAAGGATTTGATTTTGAAAATAACTTTGAGAAGGGAATTTAAAGTTTAAAAAAAGTTGTGACCGCACCCATGAGGGTTACCTATGTATCCCTTTATTGAGAATCAAGTTAGTCGTAGTTTGGAATTAGGGTTCGATTGAAAATAGACATTTTGAGGTCTTTATAAAGTTTGACTTGAAAGAGTTTAATTTGAACTTGATTTAAAGATTTGGAATTCCACTTGATTTGAAATTGAACTTGATGATTGGAAGTTGACTTGATTTCAAAAGATTGAGTTGAAATTTAAAATCATCTTGACTTAAATTCAATTTTGAAAACCATCTTGGTTTTGGACTTGAGTTTTAGAAAACAGTTGAAGCTTCCCAACTTTTGGGTTATGGTTGAAATAGGGCTTCGCCTCCTAGGGTTTATGCAACCTAGGTTTGAAATATGCACTTGAAATAGAAATGTTTGAGTTTAGAAAGCTTTGATTTTAAGAAGGTTTCGAAATAGAAAAGTTCCAAATTATGAAAGTTTTGAATTACGAAGGTTTCAAATTAGGAAAGTTTTGAATTAGGAAAGTTCCATTTTAGAAAAGATTCATTTTAGGAAAGATTTGAATTTGAAAAGTTTTGAATCTAGGAAGATTTGGAATTTTGAAATTAAGAAAGATTTGAAAGATTGAAACTATGAAAGGTTTGAAAGTTTGAAAATTAAGAAAGATTTGAAAGTTTGAAATTAGGAAAGGTTTGAAAGTTTAAAATTAGGAAATATTTGATTTCTATTTTCTACAGTTGAAGATTGGATTTTATTTCCAAAAATAAATGATTGAATTTTGTTTTCAAAATTGGAGGATTTGATTTGACATAGAATTGGAAAGCTCAAATTTTAGAAATCTTGGATTTTAGAAACCTATGATTTTATGTAGAAAAAAGAGTTTTGAAAATCTATGATTTAAGGCAACTAGAAAGTCATTATTTTAAGAAAGGAATTAGGGTTTCTTAATCATGGATTCTAGGATTTTAACTTGGACTCTCAAGACAAGGAGTTTTTAGAAAGTAGATCTTTGAAAAGAGTTTTTAGGAAGTAGATTTGCAAAACTATTTGGAAAGAGGTTTGAATATGGACATTTGCAAGTCTCTTGAATATCTCACTTTCCTAAAATGATTTTAACCATGAAAAGATTACAACCATTCTAGGGTTGTGATTTTGACAACAACTAGGGTTTGAAACATGGACCATAATGATCAATTTGAACTTCCTAAAATAACCCTAACCATGGAATAGCTAGAATCATCTTAAGATTGTTATTTTGATAAAAACAATTTAGGGTTTACACCCAAAATTTGGAACTTGATGGTCACATTGAATATAGCACTTTATTAAAACAACCCTAACCATAGAATGACTAGAATCGTCAGATTTTGAAAACAACTTTGAATGCAATGTATGAACATGACAACCACAATACAATAGGAACGTGAACATATAAGGTTAGGTTTCACCACATAATCAAGGGGGCCGAACCCACACTGTCTTAGGTCAAACTTGAAGAAAGCCCCTAGCACGGTGGCCTTTAACAATTCTTCCTAGGCATAAATTGGGAAATTCTTTGTTTTAAGCTTGAAAGAAGAAGAGGTAGAAGATGAGGGTTAAAATATGAGAGAACCCTAGTGGGTTAGGAGAGAGAAGAGAGCAGGGGGCTTGCATAAACTAAATCGAAAACTCACATTATCTTCTTCTTGCTTTGATGGTTTTGTTTACTTTAGTTGACTTGAACTAGCGCCTGTTGTAGTGGCACCAGTGCTTTTTTAAGCTTGTAGTGGCGCCAGCCACTTAGGCAATTTTTAAGGTGGTGAGAAACATATCTTTTGACCATTTGGACGAAAGGCAAAAGATTTGGGCACCTATCCTAGTCACTACCATGTAATTTTTGGCTTGGCTCCACTAAGAGTGATCTGAAGGGTTTTTGAGTAACAAGACTCAGTTGGAAATGGATAGGATCCCTTGAAAGAGTGTCCTAGAGGTAACTAGCTTGAGAAACAATAACATAATAGTTGAATAAGGTTGACTGACCCATTAGAGGCAAAATGGTCATTTGAACCGGGAGAACAACGGAGCAGACCCGCAGTGGTTGAGAAGACTGAAAGGTTGGAAACACTATGAAGAGTGTTTTGAGAGAATACCGATTTGATAGCCAGAGTCGGTATGGTTGGAAAAGGTGACCAGCCCACTAGGGGCAAAACAATCATTTTGCACTAGGCTTATCGGAATATAATCAGAATGATCTAGAAAAGTATTAGAAGGTTGAGAATACTATTGAAAGCATCCTTGAAAAGTAACCGACTTGGTACCTAGATCCGATGTGATTCCCAGAGGCGATCGGATGCCTAGGAGCAAAATGGTCATTTTGACTGGATGCTCTCAGAATCGGTTCAAAAGCGATTGGAAGACACTGAGAGTTTTTATAGCAACTTTGAAAATCCTTGCATTTTTTAAAAATAAAACATGTATTTGAAAAGTAAAAAGTTTTGAGAATGTGCACAGATTGTTCTATGTGTGTTAGCGCTATGTGATTCTAATGCCGTGGGGTGCACGACTTGTGTTTTGCTATCATGTCTTAGGCGTTGTAGGGACCATTTCTAAACAAGACTCTACCAAAATTTTTCAAAATTAAGAAAAACATTAGAAAATTTTTGAGAGAAAATTTTTTTTAAGGAAAAAGATGTAAAAGCTTTGAGGGTGAGCCCTTTTTCGTAGAAAAGACCCTAAGAAACTCAGGGGTCTCTAGAATAAAACTTTTTGAAGGAAAAGCTTAGAAAATCTTTTGGAAATTTGGAATAAAACTTTCAAAGGAAAAAGGTTAGGAGACCTTCGAATTGATTTTGAAAATAAACTTTTGAAGGGAAAAGCTTAGGAAACCTTCAAATTGTTTTGAAAAATAAACTTTTGAAGGAAAAAGTTTAGGAAACCTTCGAAAATTGATTAGAATAGATTTTGTGGGGAGTAAGGGAATGGGACTTGTGTCATTCCTTTTTTTCCTTGTTTTTTCTTTTTTTTTTTTTTTCTGTATCTCTTTGTCTTTTGCACTGCATATATCGTATATTGATGTCTTTTACCTCGATTTGACTTTCAAGATGGCCAATGCTGGCCACGAAGGTTCTGAGTGAAGACGTCGGTTCGAAAAGGGAGCTCGCACAGATTTCGTTGGCAGTTCTAGCCACTATAAGGGTACTCGTAGATCAGCTGGCAGGACGTCCTCTAGTTAGAGTGGGAGAGGAGTATGCCTCCAATTGATCTTTTTCCTCTAATCAAGCCAGTTTTTGAGGGAGAGATAGATGTTGAGGATGAGGCACCGGGCCTTAGAGATTGTGTGACTAGTTATGGGAGGGCCTATACTAGACGGAGGTAGACAGATCCAGATTTGGGGGATATAGAGGTATAAATATTCCTCCACTGGGGGACTTAGCTCATCATCTGAGTGTATATTCTCGGTAGAACTTGCCTCCTCCCTATGTACATACATCATTTAGAGGGGTCGTCCACCAAACTTTTAGTACTATACAGCGGGCCACTCTATCTTGCCGTGCCTTTCTGGCAGAGATTAGGTTTGGGGCATTCATGGGATTACAGGCAAACCGCCTGAACTGCCATTTAGTATTGGCACTGATCGAGAGATGGTTCGGTGAGACAAGAACCTTCCATTTTGTGAGTTTTGAGCTAGGCCCTACCCCGTTAGACTCGGCTATTATCACAAGGCTTTCTTTTGTTGACTGTCAGATTACCCTACAGCCAGTTAGTAGAGCCGAGGCTTATGCTCTGTTGGACTTGCCACCTCCTGACCGGTCGACTTTTCTTGTGTCTTGACTTTCTCGGGACGAGAGTACTTTCTTTGCTGAGCCACCACCTGAGCGGTGTGACATTATGAGACGACGACTGGTTCTGTATATTGTTTTTAGCTGCTTTTGCAACAACAAAAAGTCTATTGTCCCTTTCGGGTTGGTGAATGTGGTAGCCGACGTGGGAGCCTTGTCAAAGTTGGACTGAGGGTCTTTTTCTTTTGGTTGCTTCCTCAGAGCCATGAAGGTCTGGACTTCCTCATGCTGGGATAGTGTGACTGGGTTTTGGCCCTTTCTTGTTTGGTGGAGTTATGAGTACTTGCCAATTTTCCACCCAGAGGCAGTAGAAGCTGACCTTTATCCCCGAGCTTTGAGATAGGCTCGTGATCAAGTGGCTCACCGATTTGAGATTATTGACTTCATGACAGTACGGGCGAACCTAGAGTTGATAGAGGTGACAGATGTGATCTAGTGGCCTTTTTTGGGATCGGTTCGTTATGAGGTCGTCCGGTATCTGGTCCTGATTATGCCCAAAAAGTAACACAGTGGTTGCAGTATAGTTTTGGGGTGTCGAGTCCTTAGGGAGATGGGAGAAAGAGCACGAATGAAACGAACAAACTAAAGAGAATATAAGAAGACCAAAGGAAAAGAATTTGTTTGAATGTGTATTTGAAAACTCAAACTATAATGACGAATAAGTTAACTTTAAGATTAAAAATAGCAAAGCATCAGGAATTTCTCGCTCAAATTAGGTAAATCCATTCATTCTTGATCCATTGGTTAACACAATTGGGGAATTCAACTCCAAGCATCCCCAATCGAAAAATATTGAATTACAAAGCAAAACTATTTTAAAGGTAACTCATTGAGAAATCATTCACCATTTTTAAGAAGAGTGAGAATCTTTCTTCTTATTGACAAAAAAACCAATGACGACAATATACCCACTGGCAATATTGCAGCAAAAGAATTATACCAATAAAAACAAGAACATAATCAAAACATAACCATGAACCTTAACCATTCTATAGAGAAAGCAAGACTGAATCCAAGAAAAGAATCCGTTCCAAGGTTATTCAGAGACAAGAGAGAGTTTCACCAACAGTAGGAGAATGAGAAACAAAGAGTTTAATCAATGTAAAGAACGACTACACGTATAAAAAATGAATATAAAATTACTATTATTCGAATGAGTTCATCCCTAGCTTCACCAAGGGTTTTAGCCCTCCATCAATTGAAGGCAAAATATTCCCCCGCCCCCCCCCCCCCCCCCGGGGTAGCCTAGGAACCAACAGATGTAGAATGCCCCTTTTCGGTCCCCTAAACCAGCTTTTCAACTTGCCTTTTCAAGCTAATCCACTTTGGAAAGAGAATCGAATCTCCACCCCGCAGACCCAATTTCCCAGATTTTCAGGTTCAAATTGCGGGCCGTGTTTCTCCCAGAAGATGTTTGAATTGGGAACTTTCTATTTCAGGAACAATTGTAGCCCTTTGAGTCAGCCTTTTAATGCATCTTGAATCACCTCAATCCGATGTCAAATTAGAGAGATATTGTAAATATACTGATGGTCGCACAAATAGAGTTTTACTTCAGGATTTATCTGACTCTTTCACATCTGCGCTTCCAGCTCTTTTAGGTCTTCTTATGGGGGTTGGATCAAACCCACTCAAGTCCATCTATTGGGCCTTGGATGAGGAATGCCTCTCTTGATTGTTTTTTTTTTTTTTTTCTTTTCTTTATTTATGCTAAAGGTTGGGCACAACTCTTCCCAGCTTCATTCCTACAATAAAGATCATTAAAAATCAATTAAGATTGGACATTTTAGAAAATAAAGCTCAAGTAATAAAAATACTAATAATATATCCAAATAATGCTTATTACTTAGCAATTCAACATGAAGAAGCAGCGTTCAAAGTGCATTTTCATGCACTCATCACACACCCCCCCCCCCCCCCCCCAAACAAAAAAAAAAACAGATTATTGCTAGTCTCTAGCAATTCAAGCGAAACAAGTGAAGGACAGCCGATCCAAATAGAACAAAATATGCATAAATCAAGCAGCAATATTTGAACATTTCAAGAAAAGCATCCACTTCAG
The DNA here is from genome assembly GCA_033060915.1 of Euryodendron excelsum. NCBI lineage: Eukaryota > Viridiplantae > Streptophyta > Magnoliopsida > Ericales > Pentaphylacaceae > Euryodendron > Euryodendron excelsum. Next base: position 7,451,355 of record CM065391.1, on the reverse strand, counting down.
ATCAACAATGCTATCGAAGTTCGTCTATCCAGCGCAACACTCAGAATTTGTGTGTGTGTGAGCCAAGCCTATTACCATCTTACCATCAACCCAAATACATACAATGTCAAGAACAACCTAAACAAAACTTTTGATTGCAAATCTCACACAGGTATAATATTGAAGAGAAATGAACTTAGAGTTTTATAGGGACTGCTCACTCAAATGTATGAAAAAATAAATATTAATGAGCCAAAAACATAAATAAAAAATTGATCTCATGAGAAGGATGTCAATTGTTAGGAACTCCACATTCTTACCACAAACCCACCTAGGATCAAAAGGTCAACCAAAAAGGGTTGTAATGGGGCCAAGGTCAGGTTCACAAGAATGATAGATAAGAGGATTCAAGAGAAACTCAAGTACTTGGGGTCTTGATAAGGTTGTTTAACAAGCACAACTTCCCAACTATTTTAAGTTTCTTCTTCAATTGATTGCTTCTGAACTCAACACTTTTTTCCTTTTTCCTTTTTCTTTTCCTTTTTCTTTTTTTTTTTTTGGAATCCAACCAGCAGTAATACAGGTCACTATGATAACATTTGCATTCCTCTTCTTCTTCCTTTCCAAACCAACAATTTATCAACCCCAGTAGATAATTGAATTTAAGGCAAGGGAGATATTTAACTTAGGCTCAACTCCAATGTGGAATGGGTAAGGAAATATATGGGTTAACAAGGAAAAAACTAAAATTTGGGCTCAAAGTGGCTTCTAGTATATAAAATAATATTGCACTTGAAAGGTTCACATTTCTTACTAAATTGACCTTTATCACTTCCTAAATATAATCAAACAAACATACCACAAACCATGTAATGACATTCCTAACAGTCAACCAAAATTATAATGATAATGAAATCCTGCAACAAAATAATGCCTCAAGAAGAATAACACTGAATATCATAACTCCTCTCTCAAAGACAAGGATGGCTCAAATGCTCACAAGTGTCATAGGTCTCAACTTGGGTTTGAGTGTTCTCTAATTGTATGCATTTACCTTCCATCAAACCACATTGACATGGCTTACGTGCATTAAAGGAAATTCTGAGATGTCGAAATAAATAACATAGGTAGCAAAATTGACTTAAGTAAATACTCCAACATCATGCTCAAATATCAAAGCAAAATTCATGCAAACAGATATTCATATATCTACAACCACTAACCTAAACTTAACAATGTCCACAATGTTTATTAACACAAAGAACATGTTTTCATTAGACCAAGTAGGAAAGAGATCACCTGAAAGGTTAAGCAAAAATCTGCACAAGAAAAAGGAATTCGCAAACCTTTAACGTGAACTAACAAAACAAATAAAATAAAATTACCGAGTCTATCGCGCCTTTCGCACTCGAGGAATACACACACAAGTGTGAAAAATACTGTACTCTCTCGTTAGAACTTATCCTCCTAGAAGAATGAGTGCGACTAGGTTTGAATTAAAAATTGATTTGAATAAAGGCTTTTGAAAAATAATTTGGAGTCGCCACCTAACTTGATTAAGGTGAGTTAGGTCACCTAAAAACTAAGCATAATTCGAAGACTACACTTAGGGTTTTCGGAAAACGATTTTAAAAAATATTCTCAAGAGATGGTTTTTAGGAAAACAGGTTGTTTGGCAACATTTGAAAAATATTTAAGCCCTTTTTTGAAAATAAACTCCACTTTGGTCTTTGAAAATAGTGATCTTAGGTTTGGAGGTTGGTTACGTGTAGGGAAAACGCACTAAGCCATCACCCTACCTCGCCCCTTGCAGTACCTACATGTCTATTCAGCTTAGATTCACCTATGAGAGTCTTCAACTAACAAATGTCCAATTCTATCCACTTTAGAAAAACATTTTTAAAAGAATGATGCATGATATGCAATTACAAGATAAGAGAGTTTGAAAATAGATTTGGAAATAAATTTGAAAAGAACTTGATTTGATTTGAAAAGCTAGATTTGATTTTGAAAGAATGTTTTAGAAAGTGAAAATAGAGATTTGAAGACAGATTTTTGGAATTGGAAATTTGAAAAAGTTGTGGAAATAGAAGCTTGAAAAAAGTTATGACCGCACCCATGAGGGTTGCCTACGTATCCTTTTTGAGGAATCAGGTCAGTCATAGTTCGGACAATAGTCCGATTGAAAATAGAAGGTTTTGATTTAAAAAAAAAAAAAAAGATTGAATGGAAAAAGGAGTTTGATTTGAACTTAAAATAGAAGATTGGAAATTGGAATTTAGAATTAGAAATATTGGACTTTGATTTGGAAAGATAGAACTTGGAGAAAGAATTTGGACTTGTTTTTGGAAAGATTGAGGTTTAGGAAACCTAGACTTAGGAAAGATAGGATTTAGAAAGTGTTGACTCAAGCTTGATCCTTGTTGACTCAAGGTTAATTCCCATATTGATTTTGATGATAACGAAACCTCGTGTTATTTTACTAATGAATCTACTTAGTGTGCAGATTAACAAAGTTCATAATCTAGACTTAAAGTTCAATCTTAAGTCTAATGCATGTCAAAGAGAATGCACAACAAATTCAAGATCAAGCAGTGAATTCCAAGAGCTATGCAATGAACCAAACAGAGGATTGACGCCTATCTCTACTTCAAAAAAATGTTCTACATTCGAAGAGATTGAAGGTGTTCAAATGAAGCTTCTATCAAAGTATGCATAGACTTAGTGAATTCGATTTGCACTCAAGATAGATTGAGGACTTCATCAGTTGAGGAGGTGCAATGTTTAGTTAAAGACGATTTGATTGTGGAGATGTTGTAAATGCCAAAAGAAGATCTCATCAAGAATGCAAAGATCAGTTGAAGAGGAATTGATTGTTGAAGAGATTGAAAATGCTCAAGAGATGACTTCATCTAGTATGCAGAGATCAATTCAAGATAATATGATTGAAATTGCTGAGAAAGAAGACTCACAATGATTGTCTGATCTCTACATGGAATCCAAGTGAAGAATTCTTGTACAATGTAAAGAATCATTGAAGACTAGATGCATGAAGAGATTTCATCAAGCCTACAAAAGTCTCATTGAAGTGATTTGTAAACAAGAAAAAAGAATTGCTATAAAAAAGAAGAAATCAGAATAAAGCATTATGAAGCTCTACGCAGTTAAGGAAGTCTGGCATTGAAAGATAATGTTCTACAATGAAAGAAGAAAGCTTTGCAAATGAAGAAGAAAAGATGAACATTGATCTAATGAAGCTCTGACAATTTGAGAGTCAAGAGAAAATCAATATCCAATGATTGATTCAATCCAAATTGAATAGAAGTTAACTTTGATGAGTTAAATAGATTTGATTGATCATCATACTCCTTGAAGATCTTATATCGGTGCTGAGATGAGCTAGATCATTAGAAGTTAGAAAGCAGATTTCTGGACAATGAGGGGACTCATGGAAACGAGGAGTCGCCTCTTGATCATAGAAGCAAAAGGCCTAAAGAAAAAATGAACAATGAGCGGACACATAAAAAATGAAGAGTCGCCTCTTGATCACAGAAGCAAAAAGCCCGGAGACCAAATGGACAAAGAGTTGACTCATTGAAAAAAAAAAGTCACCTCATGGAGATAGATGCAAAGGCTTGAAGATGACATGATCAATGAGTAGACGCATAAAGATGAAGAATCGCCTCATGACAACAGAAGTAAAAGGCTGAAGATCGAATGAACAAATAGCGGACTCCTGAAGATGAAGAGTCGCCTCATGACAGTCGAAGCCAAAGATGTAAAGACATAATGAACAAGGAGTCGCCTCATTGATAGGAAGGGCGGACTCATGAAGTCAGTGAACAACATTTGGTAATTGCAGAAGCAGAAAGTGTCGACTCCACAAACCTGGAGCCGACTCCTTGGATATAACGACTATTTTTCTTAACGTTATAACGGACTAGACGTGCATTAATGATGCCCAACAAGCTCTGATGAATATAATCAATATAGGGGTTTATATACAAGCTTCCGGCTGTATTTATATAAGGGATTGAAGACAAAAATGAAATCAAGCTGACTAATTTACTGATATACTCTGAATATTCTTTCTATCTTTAGTTGTGAGCTCAAATTATAAAATCTACTCTTGATAGAGAGTGTGTTAGTTTCTTGTATACTTTTATACACTTGTAATTGAGAGTTTGAGAGTTCTCTTGTGACAAAAAAAACTCTTGGAAGTTTGAGTGGAGCTTGGACAAAACCACTTGGAGATTGAAGAGCTCGGTAAGGAGTTATTCTGTATAGTGAGCTGAGCACTTTGTCAATCAGCAGCCCATTTGTAATTGGAGGTTACATAGTGAAATAAGACTTGAAGGAGGTCTTGGGGTGAGGACGTAGACCACGGTTTGTGGTTGAACCTTGGTAAATTTGTGTGTTCTTTCTTATGCTCTATTTTCTTCATTCTTCTAATTATATTGCATTGCATATTGATTGATCACTGTTACATTGGTTAGATTAACTTTAATTAATCTTAATTGCTATTAATCTTCGAAAAACCCAATTCACCCCCCTCTTGGGTTGCCTTTTGGGCCAATAATTGGTATTAGAGCTAGTATTCCTGTTTTAAGGCTTAACATCCTAGGAATAGATTCATGGTAACTAATTTCGGAAGCTCTCTTGGTGAAGGTCAATCCTCAAATAGGCCACCTATGTTCAATGGCACCAATTACAATTATTGGAAAAGAATGAGAATCTACATTCAATCGGTAGATTATGAACTATGGAGACTTATTGTAAATGGTCCTAAAACTCCTACTTCCAGAATCGAACAAATAGTTGTCCCTAAACCAGAATCTAAATGGGATGAAGATGATCTGAAAATGCTACAATCAAATGTTAAAGCTATGAATATTCTATATTGTGCACTTGATCCCAATGAATTTAATCGTATTTCCAATTGTGAATCAGCTCAGGAAATATGGGATAGATTAGAAGTCACACATGAAGGTACCAATCAAGTTAAAGAATCTAAAATCAACATATTGGTACACAACTATGAATTGTTCAAAATAAAACCTGAAGAATCCATCACCGAAATGTTCACTAGGTTCACCGACATTATTAATGGTTTAAAATCTCTTGGAAAGATGTATCCTAACAGTGAGCAGGTAAGGAAGATTCTAAGGTCTTTGCCAAAAGCTTGTGAGGCAAAGGTCATAGCAATTCAAGAAGCAAAGGACCTCAACACCCTACCACTGGAAGAACACTTGGGCTCTCTAATGACATATGAGCTCACACAAAAACAACATGCCCAAGAGGATGATGAAAAGAAGAAAAGGGTAATTACATTCCAATCCACCTGTCAAGATGATGAATCAGCAAGTGAAGAGAATGAAGATGAAATTGCTCTCATCACTCGGAAATTTAGGAGATTCATAAAGAAGAAATGGAGAGGTGGAAAGAAGCATGAAACCAAGGGAGAACCTAACAAGGAACCTAACATAACATGCTATAAATGCAAGAAGCCTGGCCACACGAAGGCAGAATGTCCTCTGCTCAGAAAGAGAGGAAAGAGATATCAAGGAAAAAAGGCCATGGCAGCCATGACATGGAGTGATGATGAAGAATTAAGCTCTGAAGAAGAAACTAAACCACAGGAAGTGGCTAACCTATGTCTCATGGGTCATGAAGATGATAATGAGGTATCTGATTCTTCCCAATTTATTTTTAATGAATTACAAGATGCTTTTGATGACTTACTTTGTGAATTCAAAAAATTAGGAATTAAAAATGGACTTCTTAAGAAAATGATTTCTACTCTTCCTATTGAAAATGAGAATTTGCAAAAGGAAAATGAAGTTTTGAAAAATGAAGTCTGTATCTTAAAAGATAAGGTTAAGAAAAATTCTCTTCAAAAGGATTTTTCAAAAGAAAATCACATTTTGCTTGATAAGGTTAAAAACTTGTAAACAATTCTTCATAGATGTGTAAATGGAAAAGAAAAATTAGATGCAATTTTAGGAAAACAAAATTGTTCATTTGACAAAGCTGGCCTTGGTTTTGATCCATTTAAAAGGAAGAAGTTTTCAAAAGACAGATTTTGAACTTCAACTAGAAAAACACAGATATCATGCTTTTACTGTCTTAAAAGGGGACATATTGTGAGTAAATGTTTTGCTTTACAAAAATCAAATGTTCCCAGCAATGCATGGGTCTCTAAAAGACCATTGAGGACTAACCCCCAAGGACCCAAGATGATTTGGGTACCTAAGGTCAGATAAACCCTTTTGCAGGTTTGCCTTCAAGCCAAATCCAAGAAAGATCATTGGTACTTGGATAGTGGTTGCTCAAGTCATATGACGGTAGATGAAGCTCAATTCACTTCTCTCTCACCAAAGGATGGAAGTCTTGTCACATTTGGTGACAATAGCAAAGGGAAGATTATCGGTATAGGTAGTATTGGTAAGAATTCCTCTACCTCTATCGAAAATGTATTACTTGTTAAGGGACTCAAACACAATCTTTTGAGCATTAGTTAACTTTGTGACAAAGGATTCAAGGTTGTATTTGAATGCTCTAAATGTGATGTAATTGACATTAATGATAACAAGACAATTCTCACTAGACGTAGACAAGGCAACATTTATGTTTTCAATCTTAATGATTTATTTTCGTGCAAAATAGAATGTCTTGCTGCTATGAATAGTGATGAAAGTTGGTTATGACATAGAAGACTTGGTCACATTAGTATGAGCATACTTTCAAAAGTTTCTAAAAATGATTTGGTCAAAGGTCTTCCAAAGATAAAATTTGACAAAAATAGAGTTTGCGATGCTTGTCAATTAGGAAAGCAAACTCGAATTTCTTTTAAATCCTTAAATATGCTCACTACCTTTAGGCCACTTCAACTATTGCAGATGGACTTATTTGGACCAACAAGGACTTTGAGTCTTGGTGGTAAACAATATGCACTTGTTATTGTTGATGATTATTCTAGATTTACATGGACATTCTTCTTAGCTCATAAGGATGAGACAATTGTTTTCTTCACAAAATTTTGTAGAAAAGTCCAAAATGAAAAAGGAATTTCAATTACTTCTATTAGGACTGATCATGGAGGGGACTTCGATTGTAAACCTTTTGAAATGTTTTGTGATGAAAATGGTTTTGATCATAATTTCTCAGCTCCTGGAACTCCTCAAAAAAATGGGATTGTTGAGAGGAAAAACAGAGTTTTAGAAGAAATGGCTAGATTCATGCTTTGTGAAAATGGTTTACCAAAATACTTTTGGGCTGAAGCTATTAACACAACTTGTTATGTTTTAAATCGAATTTTATTTAGAATATTTTTGAATAAAACCCCCTATGAACTTTGGAAAGAAAAGAAACCAAATGTCTCAGACTTTAAAGCTTTTGGAAGTAAATACTTTGTATTGAATAACAATAAAGACAATCTCGGCAAGTTTGATGCTAAATCCGACAAGGGTGTATTTCTTGGCTATTCAACACATAGCAAGGCTTATAGAATCTTTAATAAGAGGACTCTAGTGGTTGAAGAATCAGTCCACATTACTTTTGATGAACTTAACTCTTCTTCGAAGAATGTTGAAAGTGATGATACAGATGAGCTAGAACTTGAATTAGAAAGGATGGACATCCAACCAAGCTCAAATAAGGAACCACAAAACGAAAGAGAATTACAAGGAGTTCCTACCAACCAACAAGAAATTAATGAAGGACTACCTAAGGAGTGGAAGTTTGTGCACAACCATCCTACGGAACAAATCTTAGGTGATCCTTCACAAGATGTAAGAACTCGATCCTCTATCAAAAATATATGCAATCATCTTGCATTCTTATCTCAAATAGAGCCTAAGTGTTTTAATGATGCTGAACATGATGAATTTTGGATAAATGCAATACAAAAGGATTTGAACCAATTTGAAATGAATGAGGTATGACACCTTGTTCCTAGACCTAATGATCATCCAGTTATTGGAACTAAATGGGTATTTAGAAACAAAATGGATGAATCTAGAATTGTGGTGAGGAATAAGACAAGACTTGTTGCTCAAGGTTATAGTCAAGAGGAAGGTATTGATTTTGATGAAACCTATGCTCCTGTAGCTAGACTAGAAGCCATTAGATTATTACTTGCTTTTGCTTGTTTTAAAGATTTTAAATTGTATCAAATGGATGTGAAAAGTGCATTCCTAAATTGCTTTATCACTGAACAAGTTTTTGTTGAACAACCGCCTAGTTTTGAAAATCCAAAACTTCCTAACCATGTTTTCAAACTCACAAAAGCTTTATATGGTTTGAAGCAAGTCCCAAGGGCCTGGTATGAAAGATTGGGTAAGTTTTTGGTTGAAAAAGGTTTTTCTAGAGGAAAGTTTGATACCACTCTTTTTATCAAAATAAAAATAGTGATATGCTTATAGTACAAATTTATGTAGATGATATTATATTCAGTGCTACTAATGAATCGTTTTGTGAAGAATTTGCTAAGTGCATGTACGGAGAATTCGAGATGAGCATGATGGGAGAGCTCAACTACTTTCTCGGACTTCAAATCAAGCAATCAAATGAAGGCATCTTTATCAACCAAGCCAAGTACATCAAGGACTTAATAAAAAAATTTGGCATAGAAGATGCAAAGCCTATAAGTACTCCAATGAGTACTACAACTCAATTGGATAGTGATGAGAAAGTTAAGTTAGTAGATACTAAGCTTTATAGAAGCATGATAGGCTCTCTATTATATCTAATTGCTAGTAGACTTGACATAATGTTTAGTGTTTGCTTATGTGCTCGCTTTCCATCTAATCTTAAAGAATCTCATGTGATTGCTGTAAAAAGGATTTTTCGTTATCTTAAGCACACACCAAATCTTCGATTATGGTATCCAAGAAATACATGTTTTAATCTAAATGCTTACACTGACGCTGACTATGTGAGGAGTAGAGTTGATAGGAAGAGTACAAGTGGCTCTTGCCAACTCCTAGGCAATATGATTGTATCTTGGTACAGCAAGAAACAAAATTCAGTTGCTTTCTCCACAGCTGAAGCTGAATATGTAGCAGTTGGGAGTTGTTGTGCACAAGTGTTGTGGATCAAACAACAATTGGAAGATTATGGAATCTTGTTTGATCATATTCCTATTAAATGTGATAATACTAGTACAATAAACTTGACTAAAAATCCTATTCAACAATCTCGCACAAAACACATTGAAATCAGATATCACTTTATACGTGATCATGTACAAAAATGTGATATAGAACTTGACTTTGTGTGCACTGATAAGCAATTAGCTGATATCTTTACTAAACCATTAAGTGAAGATTGTTTTTGTATGATTAGAAGAGAATTAGGGATGAGTGATCCTTTATCTTAAATTGTGTTTAAATTGAGTAAAATTTGTGTTTTGAATGTTTAAATGTGTTTATCATTCATATGAAATGCTTTTCTTGAATTCATGATGCATTATACAATCATTTTAAGATAATCTTTATCGCAAAACTTGAAAAAGATCATTTCATGAAATCCTTATGATTCACATTCTCAGTCTGGGTGAAAAAGTCGACACTTTATTTTATAGAGTTGGCTCATCACAACACTGGACTTAAATCATTTCATTAATAAGGCATGTGTCAGCTCATTTAGTTCATGAGTCGCCTCATGCTTTGGGCATATATACTTTGACGAAGCCCACTTTACAAACATTCGAAATTTCTCTCTCACTCATTCACTCTCACTCTTTTTCTCTCCCGCTCCCCTATTCGCTCCAAAAACCAACCGTCACTCTCAACCATCGCAAATCTTCATCTCAATTTCTTTATAAAGCCTAATCGACCACCTTCCACTCTCTCTCAACCGTCTTTTCTCCTACAATGGCTCCCAAAACTTCTAAATCGAAAAAGATCTCTAAAGCCCTAGTAGTAGTACCAGCTGATACTTCAACAGAGCCAAAGAGAAAATCCAAAGGAGGGTCTAGCAAAGACAAAGGGAAGCGCAAGAAGAGTAAAACTGGAGAAGCTTCATCCTCAGCAGTCCTGGAATGGAATGAACTTTATTTTAGTGAGGGCAAGGCCCAAGAAAGGTATAATTTGACTTTCTCTCTTCGAAAAGTATTCAATGGAAGATGGATAGACTATAAATTATTTGATCTTCATAAGTTTGAATTTGGTACAAAATTTGGAAACCTAGGGTGGAAATATATGACAACACTTAGGGATGATGTTTACCCTGATTTGGTAGCTCATTTCTATTCAAATGCTGAAAGGGAATCTGGAGAAGTGTCTGTCAAAAGTTATGTTAAGGGAATTACCATCAATTTGGATAGAGAAGTAATTAGAAACATTCTTGGAATCAAAATTGGTGGAGAAGTCTATAGAGATAGTGTCTCTAGAAAAGACCAATTAAAAGCCCTATATGGAAAAGACATGGATGAAAATTTACAGCCCCTTGCTATTGATCTACCTCTTGAATTAAGGCTTGTTCATCACTTTATCTGCATCATATTTACTCCCAAAACTGGGAAGTATGATTATGTTTCGGAAAATGAGTTGTTTTTCCTATGGGCATATATAACTTATTCAAGAATCGATTTGCCTCTGTTCATCTTGGATCATATATATAAGGCTACCATCTCCAAAATCACCTTGCCATATAGAATTCTCCTGACAAAAGTTTTCAAGCATTTTGATATTGATTTGAAGAATTAGAAGAAAATAATCCCCAAGGCCATTAATGACGAATACAATGAGAGAACACTCAAAAGAATGGGGTACATGCTAAAGAATGACAAATGGATTCCAAAGAAAACTGAAGGAGAAAGTACTTCTAAAGGAAAAGCTCCATCTGGGAGCACCTCAAGGCAAAGAAGTACAAGAAGATTATTGAGTTCTGAATCATAAGAAAGTACAGGAGATTTGAGTTCTTTTATGACTCAAGTTATGGAATCTTTAGATAAATTTCATCATAAGGTAGATATTACAAATACAAGGATGATGATTAGCGAAAGAAAAATGAAAGAACTCAAAAAGGAAGTTCACATGTTGAGAAAAGAGAAAGAGAACCAGAAACTGAAGAAAGAAATGAGGAAGAACAAGAGAAGGAAGCAAAGAAAGATTTGGAGGATACAAACCTGGAAACTGAGGAGGATGAGCCTGCAGATGTTATCTCTGAGGATGAATCTAAGGATGTTGCACCAAGGAAGAAGGCTATTCCAGCAAAGAAAGTGAAACTATCTACCTCAGCCTCTAGCTTTATGCGAAGGAGACCCTATGGTCTGAGGTCAAGACCCTTTTCTAGTCTATCCAACACTGCCTTAGATCCTATTGATTTATCCCACACTCCTCTCCATCTCCTTAAAACTCCTCCTGCATCCTTCTCATCATCCTGAATACTCATGACTCTGTCACTCTCATGGCCCTGTTATAACATCTCTTTTCTTTTAACTAACTACTGCATAATTCTTGTGTACATGGTAATTATACAATCTTTTGTAATTTCAATGGTTTAATTAATGAAATATCATTTTGTTTTGATGTCAAATGTGATTGCTCTGATAACTTGTTTGCTTGCTTTCCTATTTATACAGTCTATTTTATTCTTAATATTTTTTTTTTTACTATTGTACCTATCTCTCATTCTCACTCTATTGGTATCATTCTCATTCTCTTTTTTATGCATTGACAAAAAGGGAGAGAAGTATTGAGGTATAGTATTAGCAAAATTAGAGCTAAATTGTATTGAATAAGATAAATTGTGTTTAAGTTAAAAAGGGGAGAAGTATTGGAAATATTGGAGCAAAATTGACACAATTAATAAATTGAGAATTTGGTAGAATTGGGAACAAGAAATGAACAATATGCTTTTACTGAAAAATAAGTTGCATATAAACATTTGTTCAAGATTGAGTATGTATGTAAACTACATTGGAGAACTAGAATCGGAATTAAATGAGAATGCAATGAAATGAGTAATTTTTGACTTATATAGAGCATGTTCTCAGGGGGAGTAACATGAATCATTTTCCCTCAAAATGTTTTTGAATTACCTGATAGAAACTTCCTGAAAATTGTTTTTGAAATATTTTTATGCTCTAAGCATTATTTGCTTAATTACAAAACAAAGGGGGAGTTGCCTTACTAGTATGATATTTAACTTTGTTCATTTCATTTAATCATGTATGAAGGTATTTTTGCAAAGTTTTTGTCATCATCAAAAAGGGAGAGATTGTTGATTCAAGGTTGATCCTTGTTGACTCAAGGTTAATTCCCATATTGATTTTGATGATAACTAAACCTCGTGTTATTTTACTAATGAATCTACTTAGTGTGCAGATTAACAAAATTCATAATCTAGACTTAAAGTTCAATCTTAAGTCTAATGCATGTCAAAGAGAATGCACAACAAATTCAAGATCAAGCAATGAATTCGAAGAGCTATGCAATGAACCAAACAGAGGATTGACGTCTATCTCTACTTCAAACAAATGTTCTACATTCGAAGAGATTGAAGGTGTTCAAATGAAGATTCTATCAAAGTATGCATAGACTTAGTGAATTCGATTTGCACTCAAGATAGATTGAGGACTTCATCAGTTGAGGAGGTGCAATGTTTAGTTAAAGACGATTTGATTGTGGAGATATTGTAAATACCAAAAGAAGATCTCATCAAGAATGCAAAGATCAGTTGAAGAGGAATTGATTGTTGAAGAGATTGAAAATGCTCAAGAGATGACTTCATCTAGTATGCAAAGATCAATTTAAGATAATATGATTGAAGTTGCTGAAAAAGATGACTCACAATGATTATCTCATCTTTACATGGAATCCAAGTGAAGAATTCTTGTACAATGTAAAGAATCAATAAAGACTAGATGTATAAAGAGATTTCATCAAGCCTACAAAAGTCTCATTGAAGTGATCTGTAAAGAAGAAAGAAGAATTGCTATCAAAAAGAAGAAATCGGAAATAAAGCATTGTGAAGCTCTACGCAGTTGAGGAAGTCTGGCATTGAAGGATAGTGTTCTACAATGAAAGAAGAAAGCTTTGCAAATGAAGAAGAAAAGATGAACATTGATCTAATGAAGCTCTGACAATTTGAGAGTCAAGAGAAGATTAATATCCAATGATTGATTCAATCTAAATTGAATAGAAGTTAACTCTGATGAGTTAAAGAGATTTGATTGATCATCATACCCCAAAGAAATACTCCTTGAAGACCTTATATCAGTGCTGAGATGAGCTAGATCATTAGAAGTCAAAAAGCAGATTTCTGGACAATGAGGGAACTCATGGAAATGAGCAGTCGCCTCTTGATCATAGAAGCAAAAGGCCTAAAGACAAAATGAACAATGAGTGGACGCATGAAAAGTAAAGAGTCGCCTCTTGATCACAGAAGCAAAAAGCCTGGAGATCAAATGGATAAAGAGTGGACTCATTGAAATAAAGAGTCGCCTCATGGAGACAGACGCAAAGGCTTGAAGATGACATGATCAATGAGCGGACACATGAAGATGAAAAGTCGCCTCATGACAACAGAAGTAAAAGGCTGAAGATTGAATGAACAAATAGCGGACTCCTGAAGATAAAGAGTCGCCTCATGATAGTCGAAGCCAAAAATGTGAAGACAGAATGAACAAGGAGTCGCCTCATTGATAGGAAGGGTAGACTCATGAAGTTAGTGAACAACATCTGGTAGATACAAAAGCAAAAAGTGTCAACTCCACACACCTGAAGCGAACTCCTTAGATATAACGGCTATTTTTCTTAACGTTATAACGGACTGGACGTGCATTAATGATGCCCAACAAGCTCTAACGGATGGAATCAATACAGGGGTTTATATGCAAGCTTCTAGCTGCATTTATACAAGGGATTAAAGACAAAAATGAAATCAAGCTGACTACTTTACTGATATACTCTGAATATTCTTCATGTCTTCATCTGTGAGCTTAGATTGTAAAATCTACTCTTGATAGAGAGTGTGTTAGTTTCTTGTATGCTTTTATACACTTGTAATTGAGAGTTTGAGAGTTCTCTTGTGAAAGAAAAACTCTTGGAAGTTTGAGTGGAGCTTGGACAAAACCACTTGGAGATTGAAGAGCTCGGTGAGGAGTTCTTGTATATAGTGAGCTAAGCACTTTGTCAATCAGCAGCCCATTTGTAATTGGAGGTTACATAGTGGAATAAGACTTCAAGGAGGTCTTGGGGTGAGGACGTAGACCACGGTTTATGGTTGAACCTTGGTAAATCTGTGTGTTCTTTCTTATACTCTGTTTTCTTCATTCTTCTGATTATATTGCATTGCATATTGATTGATCACTGTTACATTAGTTAGATTCACTTTAATTAATCTTAATTGCTATTAATCTTCGAAAAACCCAATTCACCCCCTTCTTGGGTTGCCTTTTGGGCCAACAGAAAGGACTTGAGATTAAGAATGATTTGACTCGAATGTTGGACTTGGAAGATTAAGGAAAAGATTAGATTTAGGAAATGTTCGAATTAGGAAAGTTTTAAAATAGGAAAGTTCCATTTTAGGATAGTTTCATTTTTTAGGAAAGATTTTGAATTAGGAAAGTTTAGGATAGGAAAGGTTTTGAAATAAGAAAGGTTTTGAAATAAGAAAGGTTTTAAAATAGGAAAGGTTTCGAAATAAGAAAGGTTTCATTTTAAGAATGTATTGGAATTGGAAAGTTTTGAATTTTGAATATTTTGAAATAGGGAAGTTTTAAAAGTAAGAAAATTTTGAGTTTAGAGAGTTTTATATTTTGGAAAGATTTGAAGTTTAGAGAAGTTTAGAATTTTAGAAGAATTCAAAGTTTAAGTTTTAGAAATTCTTGAAATTAGGAAAAGTTTGAGTTTAAGAAAGATTTGAAAACTTAGATTTGGAAAGTCAAAATTTGGAAAGGTATGGAATTAGGAAAGGTTTAGACTAGAAGGATTTGGAAGTTTAAAGTTTAAGAAAAAATTTAAATGTTTAAGTTTTGAAAACTTAAGGCTTAGGAAAGTATGAGATTAGGCAGGATTTGAATTGGGAAAGTTTTGGAGTTAGAAGGATTGAGATTCCTATTTCCTAAAACAAAGGATTGGATTTAGTTTCTAAAAGAGAATGTTTGATTTTGTTTCCAAAAACGGAGGATTGGATCTAGTTTCCTAAATGGGAAGATTAGATTTGTTTTCCTAAAATGAAGATTGGATTTGTAAAGGGAAGTTTTAGAAACCCTAGATTTCAAAGACTATAGTTTTGGTGTAGAAAATAAATTTTGGAAACCTAGGTTTTAAGCAAGATTGGAAAACATGTTTTAAGAAAATAAGTTAGGGTTTCCTAATCATTGGTTCTAGGATTTAACTTGGGCTTCAAGAAAAGAGATTTTGGAAAATAAGCTTTTAGAAAGGAAGATTTTTGAAAGGAAATCCTAGAGAAGAGTTTTTAGAAAGTAAGTTTTGAGGAGGAGAGTTTTTGGAAAGATTTTTTGGAAAGCAACACTTTGAGAGAGTTTTTGGAAAGAGATTTTTGGAAAGAGTTGTTTAGGAAGGAAACTTAAGAGCGTTTTTAGAAAGTGAACTTTGAGGAGAGTGTTTTGGGGATGAGTTTTTAGGAAAGTGAGTTTTGTAAAGGAAAGTTTTAGAAAAACAACTTTGAAAAGGAATTGGAGAGAGTTTTTAGAAAGTATGTTAGAAAAGAGATTTTTAGAGGGAGATATTTGAAAAGAAAGTTTTTAGAAAGTATATAACATATCTCACTTTCCTGAAGCGATTCTAACCATAAGATGATTAAAACCACTTTAAGATAGTGGTTTTGAAAACAACAAGGATTTGAAAATATGGACCGTATTGGTTACTTTAAATATAACACTTTCCTAAAGCAACCTTAGCCATGGAAAAGCTAGAACTACCTTAGGATTGTGGTTTTAAAAACAAGTTTTGAAAAAGAAAATTTTAATGCAAGTTTTAAAAACAATTTTGACGCAAGATGTCACACCCCACTTAGGGATGAGACCGGCCGTGAGCCACGAGTCTTGACCCATGGAACACGAAAGCCTAATCGCCTAATAGATACAAATATTCTACTGAAAATATAAATGTCTAAGTTAATATTCCAAAAAATAGTATGAATAAACCACCAATAAATCAATCATACTCTGGATTAACAACTCCAACAAAATAACTATCAAGTTAGAGATTACATGATCTCAAAACAAATCATCCATAATGAATAGTAAATCAATCAAATAAATTCTCAAATTCATAACCTAACTCTAAAGATAGCGGAACAAAAATAGACACAAGTCCTAAGGAGGTCAACGACAAAAGGGGTCCTGGCATCCAGAGTCCAACTCTATTGACGTCCGCGCTCACCTGAAATGCTATAAAGAGTGTGAGCTCACAGCTCAGCTCGTGAATGGATTGCCTCAAAATAATAACAATAATTTGGAAGTAGCAGTTTATGATCAAAATAAATTTCATGAAAATGATCCCAATGCCAATCAATCCACTTATAAGAATGTTCTTTTAAATCTGCATAACTTGATGCAAAACAATATCTCAATGAATAATTTCTCATCTAATAATAAAATCACATTATCACAATGGTGATAACAAATAAATCAATGGATAATCGTATAGGAAAACCAGTTAAAGAATAATGTAACATGTGCCAAATAATATCTCATGGGTAATATACCCGTTGGATCCAACATCGTACTTAGAGTCACCTAGCCTGGCTTCTAGGTTTATTCCCTAAGCCGATCCGGTTGAGGTCACCACGAATTTCACGGGCCTGTTCCTACAACCGTTGAGAACTAAGGTCACTATGATTTTCACGGGCCTGTTCTCTAGCTGCCAGAGTCACCCCACTTAAAGGGCCTGTTCCCTGGACTTCACCTGGTCCCAATATCCATAAACAAAAGAGTTTTCACCATTAAGTAATTCTCAAACCATGCTCATGCATTTTCTCAAAATAACTAAAGAATAATTCTCAATGCAATATAAAAGAAAAAAAAAATTAACATTTCTCATAATTCAAACTAAGCTTTATTCTTCAAATAAAATATACCTCATGATTTATAAAACATGTTTTTGAAGTCAATTCTGCATGAGAGTTTGTAATTTTATACTAGCAAGACAAAACCACTCACCTGGCCTCAACAGAAATGCAAGTTCCAAAAGAGAACAATTAGAGATAATTTGCTCCTAACCTGAGTAACAGGAACATAAACGCCTATAATTAAAGGTCTGTGCTACAATTAGAATCTGCAAAAATTAATACCAAAAAGGAAACCTACGGACCGAAAAGCTTAGGATATGACTATTTCCAAAATTTCAAAATCTACTCTAATTGACCAAAATCACCAGGATGCACCAATATGATATAAACTTGACAACGCTGAATTATTTCCTATACATCATCTGCATCCTCACAAACACATAATACATTCTGCAAGTTCACGTTTTCTTCTTATTTATTTTTGTTTGCCCCAAAAATTTTCCAAACCAATTCCACCATGCACGCCAGCCATGGTTACCCTCCCAGCACACGCACACACACACAGGTTTTACCCATAAGATTCCCAAACTCAAAATATCCCATTCAACAGATTAGCTTTTATACAATTTCACAATTCTAACAAGTCCATTATGGCTGCGATCCAAACCTTACAATAACAGAAATCACAGTCAAGCCTAGCCTCATGCACGGTAATATAGTATTCTCAAATATATCTATGCCAACCCATAACAGTAATCATATATTGAAAACTTCAACGTAAGTATTCCATAGAACTCCCAACACCAATAAATATATTCAAGACTCCCAATAGCTAACAATATAATACACATAACATCATGATCTTCCTACCATTTATCTGTGAATATCATTATAAAGTTCAGTCCATACCTACGAAAGTTGCTGCTCAATGATTTGAGGGAAACCCAAAGCTTCTCTTTTCTCTCTCTCTATGCGGCTAGGGCAATCTCCCTTTTCTCTGTATTTCGATAGAATGAGTATATGGAAAACCCTAAAATCTAATATTGAGATACGAATATCACGTAACCAACTCTAATATCTGCCTTGCTTGATAATCCTATACACCCAAGCTCACTTACATCTTAGGGAATTAACCAATCATTTAAGTTATAAAATACTTGCCACATTAAGGTACTCTAGACCACACTACCCGCATATAGACTACCACACACAAGCCACCACCACAGTCCATTATGGTCTCAACCACGTCAAATCAATTTGTCTCATCAAACGGTTATCACTAATGAAGATCGTACGGTTAAAATCTTTAGAATTATAATAGGAATTATTAAAATTCATCTAACTCCATCTAACAATCAAATTAAATTATTATGATGCATAAAAATAAAAAAAATAAAAATTTAGAATAACATGAAATAAAAATATGGGTCTTCACACAAGCTTTTGAAAACAAGTTTAAAAATGAATTTTGGAAGAATGTAAGATTATGATATGCATAATGCAAGTTGGGGTCGTGAACATACGAGGTTACAGGCTTCACCACATAATCAAGGGGGCCAAACCCACATGGTATCCGGTTAGACTAAAAGAAAGCCCCTGACATGGTGACCTTCCAATAGCCTAATCCTACACATGGACCGGAAAATCCCTTGTTTCAAGCATGCAAGAAAGGGGGTGAAGAAGATGAGGGATTAAAATAGAAGAAAGCCCAAGTGGGTTTAGAGAGAGAAGAGAGAGGGGGGAGATGCGTAAACTTAAATAAAGAGCCTACGTTGTGTCTTGTTTATTTCACTTTGCATTGCGCGCTTTGTTTTTCTTCCTTCGGTCCTTACTTCACTTCAGTCTTCAAGAAATTGTCTTCGATCTTCAGGAGCTTCGAAGTTGCAACACTTCAAGTCTTCAATAGAGGCTTTGAGGCTAGTGTATAAGTGTATAAGAGTGCATGTGAGCATATAGGAGGCTACGGTTTGGTGTATAGTGGCTAGGGTTTGGAAAACTTAAAGGAGACTAGAGTTTAGAGAGGCTACAAGATCTGTATATCGAAGAGTAAGGTTTTTAAACTGAGTTTGCGGACCTCTTTCATGCTGGAGGAGGCTCTATATTTATAGACAGAGGAATGACCTAGCACCTGTTGTAGTGGCGCCAGGCCAAAAAATCTTTTGGCGCCACTAAGAGTGGCGCCAGCCACTTAGGAAAGTTTTAAGGTCGGCAAGCAACGTATCTTCAGAAGATTTAGGCGCTTGTATTAGTGATTACCATGCAATTTTTAGCCTAGCTTCACTAGGAGGGGCTCCAAAAGGTCCGAGAATGATTTAAGGGACTAAGAATGGCCTAGAAAGCTGAAAAGGGATAGGAACCCTCAGAACAAGGTCCCGGAGGTATTAGACTTGAAAAATGATGATAGGATGTGTTGGAAAGGTTGACTGGGCCATTAAGGGCAAAATAGTCAACTAGATCGAAAAACTACCGGGATGGACTCAAAATGTCCCAGAAGAAGACTCAAGGTTTGGAATGTCCCAGGAGGTTACCGGTTTGATACCAAGAACCGGTGTGGTCGGAAAAGGCAACTAGCCCGCCAAGGGTAAAACGGTCATTTTGCACCGGGTTTGCCGGGATTGAATCGAAATGATCCGAAAAGATAATGGAAGGATGAGAATACTATAAGAAGCATTCTCGAGAGGTTACCGCTTTGATACCCAGAGCTAGTGCGGTTCCCGGGGCATTCGGATGCCTAGGGGCAAAATGATCATCTTGACCGGAGTCTTGGAATTGGCCCAAAACTGCTAGAAGGAACCTATTCATGCTAGATATTCTTTGGGACGATCTTAGAAAGGTTAACTTACCATTCTGAGGACTTAGGTACTTTCTCGAGAAACGTGTCAAAAAATGGCCCTAGGGGCAGTTTGGTCATTTTTCATCAAAGCGGGCTAGCAGGCACCAGTGTTGACCTTGGTTTTGAATGTTTCTGCCACTCTAACGGCGGTCCCGTGATATAGGAGTTTGTTGGCAATTTCCTATATTAACCTGTTTACGAGTACTTCCGTTACTCTGACGGTTTGCAATTATTCCCAAGACTGCCTAATATCGGGAAGCTGCTAAATGGACTTAGCGCCTGAGAAATTAAATTTCTTAAAAAGTGTGCCAAAATGGACATTTCTACATTGGCGGGCTAGCAGGTGCCAAAGGTGGACCGTTTTACCATCTGGGGGACTTGGGGTCTTGTCCCGGTCGACGGGTTTGAAGGGACTTACTATTCTGAAGAGTTCACTCGAAAACATGTCGAATTGGAGGGTCTTACCACATTGAGGAATCAACTTTCTCAAAAGGTGCACCGGATTGAATTGGAATTAGAATTGAAATTGAAATTGGAAAGGGGACTTACCGTCTTCGGAAAGACGTGCCTTTTGGAATTGGACCGAACATTACCCCCAAGGGCATTTTGGTCATTTTGCCTCTATTTGGGCCCGCGAAGCAGTTTGATTGATGGGATTAGACTTGGAAAGTTGATTTAGATTGGAATATGTCGATATTGACTTGAGTACAAGTCTGGATGGACTGGAGACTGTCAAACAGGCAAAAATGGGGTGCTTACAGAGTCGCGGGCATGAAATCAATCCTCATAAATAGGGTCCGCAAGAAGAATGTGCTCTTCTACAGGTACCAACCTCTCAATGACAAGCTTAAGTCTTTGGCCATTTACTTTAAACATTGACCATCCTTAGGATCTTCTACTTCCACTACCCCATAGTCAAAAACATGTTTTACCACAAAGGGACCAGTCCATCTAGACCTTAATTTCCCTAGATGCCTATGGAGCTTAGAATCATATAATTAAACCTTCCAAAAAATTTCAAAAGGTTCAAAAAATTTTCTCAAAATATTTTTATCATGAAAAGCTTTCATTTTTTCCTTGTAAATTCTAAAGCTTTCATAGTCATCATTTCTCAATTCCTCTAATCGGGTTATTTGAAATTTTCTTATTGTCCCTGCTTCATTCAAATCAAAATTGAAGGTTTTGATAGCCAAATAGGCTTTATGCTCTAGCTCTATAGGTAAGTAGCAAGGTATGCCAAAGACAAGCCTGTAAGGGGACATACCAAAGGGAGTTTTGAAAGTAGTACGATATGCCCAAAGCCCTTCGGTTAGTTGCAAGGACCGATCTTTGCAGTCAGGGTTAATAATTTTTTCTAAAATTTAATTGGTTTCCCTATTGGCTAGTTCCACTTGACCACTTGTTTGAGGGTGATACGAGGTAGCAACTTTATGCACAACACCAAACTTTTTCATTAGGGCCTCAAACGATTGATTACAAAAATGGGTACCTCTATCACTAATGATGGCACGTGGTGTACCAAAACGGGACAAAACATTTTCCCTTGAAAATTTAAGCACAGTTTTGTGATTGTTATTTTTACAAACCGCAGCTTCAACCCATTTGGACACGTAGTCCACTGCAACTATTATATAGAGATATCTAAAAGATGGGGGGAATGGACCCATAAAATCTATACCCTAACAATAAAAAAATTTCTACTACTAAAATGGGGTTTAAAGGCATCATATTGCGACGAGAAAATGTCCCTAACATTTGGCATCTCTCACAAGATCGACAATAATTGTTGGTGTCTTTGAATAATGTAGGCCAATAAAATCCACACTGCAGAATTTTTGTAGTAGTTTTCATTATAGAAAAGTGGCCTCCACAAGCTTGAGAATGACAAAAGTTTAAGACACTAACAATCTCGTCATCCAGAATACATCTTCTCATTATTTGGTCAGGACAATGCTTAAAAAGATAAGGATCATCCCAATAAAAATTACGTACCTCAACCAAGAATTTTTGCTTGTCTTGTGCACTCCAGTCTGGAGGTACCTCACCTACTACCAAGTAATTAACAATGTGAGAAAACCAAGGCAGTTGAGTAATTGAAAACAGATGCTCATCAAGAAAATCATCTTGGATTGACAAGTTATCAGTAGTGCTCTCAAACATAAGCCTTGAAAGGTGGTCTGCCACCACATGCTCCACATCCTTTTAATCCTATATTATTAGATTAAATTCCTGTAGAAGCAAAATCCACCTAATTAGTAGCACTGTAGCATCCTTCTTTGTGAGAAGGTACTTAAGGGTGACATGATCAGTGAAAATAGTAATAGGTGATCCCATTAAATAAGCACGAAATTTATCTAAAGCAAATACTATCACTAGTAATTCCTTTTTAGTTGTCGAGTAATTCATTTGAGCACTATTTAAGGTTCTACTAGCATAGTAAATGACGAAGGGTTTCCCAACTCTTCTTTGACCTAAGACTGCCCCAACCGCATAATCGCTTGCATCACCCATGATTTCGAAAGGTAGGCTCTAATCCGGTGGTTGCATTATGGGGGTAGATGTAAGCTTTCCAATGAGCATTTTGAAGGCTTCTTAGCAAGCTATTGTCCACTCAAAAGGAGCAACCTTTAATGTAAGGTCACATAGTGGTCTAGATACTATAGAAACATTTTGTATGAACCTTTTATAGAAACCGGCATGACCAAGGAATGATCTTACATCCTTAACTATCTTAGGGGTACGTAAATTAGAAATTAATTCAATTTTAGATTGATCAACCTCAATCCCCTTAGAAGAGATAATATAACCTAACACAATCCCCGAAGATACCATGAAGTGGCATTTCTCCCAATTTAATACAAGACTTTTCTCTTCACATCGATTCAACACCTTTTTCAAATTCATTAGATAGGCATCAAATGAGTTTTCAAAAACGACCAGGTCATCCATAAATACGTCCATGCAATTTTTGACCATGTCACTAAAAATGCTCATCATGCACCTTTGGAAGGTTGTAGGAGCATTACACAATCCAAATGGCATCCGACAAAATGCATAAGTGCCGAATGGACATGTAAAAGTGGTTTTATCTTGGTCCTCTAAGTCAATTTCTATTTGATAGTATCCAGAATAGCCATATAGAAAACAATAAAACGAGTGACCAACTACTCACTTTAAGATTTGGTCAATAAGGGGCAGTGTAAAGTGATTTTTTTGGGTGGTGGAATTCAATTTTCTGTAATCAAGGCACATCTGCCATCCAATCACTAATTTAGTAGGGACTAACTCCCCCATTTCGTTTTTTTAGCACTGTGACACCAGACTTCCTAGGGACCACTTGCACAGGACTAACCCATTTACTATCAGAAATTGGGTAAATAATACCCACATCTAATAATTTCAAAACTTCAGGTTTTAAACCTTTTTCATAGTAGGGTTCAGTCTACATTGGGGTCTCTGTGAGCTTCAGTCCCATCCTCCAAATTAATCTTATGAGAGCAAATCAAAGGGCTAATTCCCTTAATATCTGCTATAGTCGATCCAATAGCAGATTTATGTTCATTCAAAATTTTAATTACTTGATTTTCCTAAGAAGCATCCAATTCAGAGGAAATTATAGCAGGAAAGGTATCACCTAGCCCTAGGAATGTATGCTTTAGACCCGGAGGCAATGGTTTTAACTCCAATTTGGGGGCTTCAAAATTTTAAGGTTTTGGCTTTTCACTTCTGGCAGGAAGCTCCTCGATTTTTTGTTGCCATGTCATTGTCCCATTTTCCTGTGATTTTTCAAAAATTGCACAAATATCTGCAACCTTAGCCAAATAAAAAATATTAGGAGTCTCAAAATTAACAAGAAAATATTCAAGAGGGTCAAAATTATTTATTGCTACAACATGCTCTTGTGCGAGAGTATCTATCAAATAATTCTGCTGACACTCATCATCTTTTGGTATTTGTCTATCGATGTGGAAGATGTTGACCTCAAGTGTCATATTCCCAAAGGCCAACTTTGTCAACCTATTATTGTAATTAATTAGAGAATTAGACGTAGCAAGGAAAGGTCTACCTAAAATAATAGAAATTTTTGAGTCAGAGTTAACAACAGAATGAGTGTCCAAGACCAAGAAATCAACTGGATAGTAAAACTTATCAATTTGGATCAACATATCCTCAACTACTCCTCGCGGCACCTTGATAGATCTCTCAGGCAACTGTAACACCACAGATGTGGGTTTAATCTCTCCTAACCCCAATTGCAAGGAAATAGAATAAGGCATGAGATTGACACTGGCCCCTAAATCAAGCAATGCTTGCTTAAACTCATGATCCCCAATAATACAAGAAATTGTGGGGCATAATGGATCCTTGTACTTTGGTGGGATTCTTTGTTCAATCAAAGCACTTACCTGTTCTGTCAGAAAAGCAGTTTTCTTAACATGATACTTCCTTTTCAATGTACAGAAATCCTGGAGAACCTTTGCATAAGTAGGAACCTGTATTATCACATGTAATAAAGGAAGATTGATTTTCACTTGTCTTAGGTTCTCTAGAATTTCATGATTGGAGTCTGCAGTTCACAATTTGGATTTTAAAGCTTGCGGGAAAGGTATGCTAATTGGACTTTTAACTATATCATCTTTTTGAAGCAAGTCAGTCCCATCACCATTTAAATTTTTTCTGACATCCTTAGGCTCAAGAGCCTTTAGTGGCATGTCGAAAGATTTCCCACTACGAGTAGTTATGGCATTGACTTCCTTAAAATCTTTATTTTCAGAATTAGAGCTTTGTGCCATATGTAGACCTCGAGGATTGGGTTAAGTTTGCGATGGGAATTTTCCTTGCTCATTCACAGTTAAAGAGCTTATCAATTTGGACAGATGACTCCTAATCTCCATATTTTCTTGAACCACCTGGGTAATTAATGACTCAAACTTTTGGTTTGTTTTACTTTGGGCCTCAATAAAGGCATGCAAAGTGTCCTCTAAGGGATTTCTATAAGAAGCTAATGCATGATATGGTGGTGTAGTGTAAGTCCTAAGAGGCTATAGTTGTGCATTATGTTGTGGATTATTTTTCCAACTAAAATTCGGGTGGTTTCTCCAACCAGGATTATATATATCTGTGAAGGGTGTAAAAGGTTTCTTATACACACCAAGAGCATTACAATGTTCCTCATACACTCCCCTCATCTCAACAAGTGTGGGGCAATCTAGAGCTAGGTGACCCACTTCATGACAAACAAAACACAATCTTTGGGACTCATTATGGGAAAGAGCGTGTGCAGCTATTGTGTCCTTCATTTTCAAGGCCTCCAACTCCCTAGTCAAGCTCTCTACTCAAGCTTTCAAGTTATCCTCTTCTCTAAGGTGATAAATTCCTCCACTCACTGAATTAGAGGTGGGTCGTAACCTATTAGTACTATCAATAGCATTTGGTACAGTCCATGTATAGGCTTTTTCTGCTAGGTCATTCAAATACTAATGGCTTCCTCTGGTTCTTTTTGTAAAAACTCACCATTACACATCATCTCAATAAATTGGCGCTCCCTAGGGGTAAGTCCTTCATAGATATAACTCACAAGGCGCCAACTCTCATACCCATGGTGGGGACACAAATTGAGCAGTTCTTTATATCTTTCCCAAGCTTGGTATAAAGTTTCATTCCCTTTTTGAGCAAAAGTAGAAATTTGTACCTTCAAAGCATTTGTTTTATGGTGGGGAAAATATTTATTAAACAAAACGTGGTCTAAGTGAATATAGCCAACTATTTGCTTTGTCTTTTAGTGAAAATGGAGAAAATTTGAGTCTGACTGCATCCATTGTACCAGGTTGACTATGAAAAATAGCGACTACTTCCTCAAACTCCCTAATGTACATGTATGGGTTTTCATTTCCCAATCCATGAAGAGGGGGAAAAGTTGAATCATTCATAGTTTAAAATCAAAGTGCAGCATATTAGGTGGAAACATGATACATGAGGGTGTGGCCATGCTTGTGGGATGGAGATATTCTTGAAGAGTTTTAATGGGTTGGTCCTCATGGTGGCTCATTGTGAATGATGATTGTGATTCAATAGAGTGTGTGTCCAAGCTAGGTAGCGTATCAAAAAGATTCATGAAGAGAGTTTCAATTTTCGAGTCAAGTCTCCTTGTGAACCTACCTAAATCATCCCTATACCTATGCATGCACTCAAACAAAAATATTATTTTTTTATTTTTTAAAAAGAAACTAATCTATCAAAAAAATTAAAAACAAACTGAAATAAATAAATAAAACTAGAATGAATAAAATAATAGCGAATGGAATGAGGTTACCATTTTTGACAAATCAACAAACCTATTCCTTGCAATGCTCCTTGTTGTACCGTCTCCCCGGCAACGGCGCCAAAATTTGATTATGCCCAAAAAGTAACGCAGTGGTTGCAACACAGTTTTGGGGTGTCGAGTCGTCAGGGAGATCGGAGAAAGAGCATGAATGAAACAAACAAACTAAAGAGAATATAGGAAGACCAAAGAAAAAGAATTTGTTTGAAAGAGTATTTTAAAACTCAAACTATAATGATGAACAAGTTAATTTTAAGATTAAAACTAGCAAAGCATCAGGAATTCCTCGCTCAAATTAGGTAAATCCGTTCATTCTTGATCCATTGGTTAACACAACTGGAGAATTCAACTCCAAGAATCCCCAATTGGAAGATATTGAATTACAAAGCAAAACTATTTTAAAGGTAACTCATTGAGAAATCATTCACCATTTTTAAGAAAACTGAGAATCTTTCTTCTTATTGACAAAAAACCAATGACATCAATACACCGACTGGCAATATTGCAGCAAAAGAATTATACCAATAAAAACAAGAACATAATCTAAACATAACCATGAACCTTAACCATTCTATAGAGAAAGCAAGACTGAATCCATGAAAAGAATCAGTTCCAAGGTTATTCAAAGACAAGAGAGAGTTCCACTAACAGTCGGAGAATGAGAAACAAATAGTTTAATCAATGTAAAGAATGATTAAACAGATCAAAAATGAACAGAAAATTACTATTATTCGAACGAGTTCATCCCTAGCCTCACCAAGGGTTTTAGCTCTCCATCGATTGAAGGCAAAATATTCTCACCCCGGGGTAGCCCAGCAACCAACAAATGTAGAATGGCCCTTTTTAATCCCCCAGACCTGCTTTTCAACCTGCCTTTTCAAGCTAATCCACTCTGGCAAGAAAATCGGATCTCCACCCCGCAGACCCAATTTCCCAGATTATCAGGCTGAGATTGCGGGCCGTTTTTCTCCTAGAAGAAGTTTGAATTGGGAACTTTCTATTTCAGGAACAATTGTAGCCCTTTGAGTCAGATTTTTAATGCATCTTGAATCACCTCAATCCGATGTTGAATGAGAGAGATATGGTAAATATACTGACAGTCACGCAAATAGAGTTTTACTTTAGGATTTATCTAACTCTTTCACATCTGCGCTTCCAACTCTTTTAGGTCTTCTTATTGGGGTTGGATCAAACCCACTCGAGTCCATCTATTGGGCCTTGGATGCGGAATGCCACTCTTGATTTTTTTTTCTTTGTTTATGCTAAAGGTTGGGGACAACTCTTCCCAACTTCATTCCTAGAATAAAGATCATTAAAAATCAATTAAGATTGGACATTTTAAAAAATAAAGCTCAAGTAAGAAAAATACTAATAATATGTCCAAATAATATGCTTATTACTTAGCAATTCAACATGAAGAAGCAGCATTCAAAGTGCATCTTCATGCACTCATCAAGTCCCAATGTCTCTGTCAAGGATTTCCTTTCTCAATGATGAGTCCTGGGAGTCCTATCTATGAGACCGGCATTGGCGCCAGTTCCACGAGGAGTTTCAGTCAGCTGGAGATCCACCTGAGTATATGTTTGGATTTTTGGTTGAGGGGGTCCTATTCTGTGCCGGAAGCGTCAGCCAAGTGCTAGGTTTTTACTTCCTCCAAAGACTGACTACGCCACACATTTCGGGGCTCACTCCATTGGTGCCTTCAACCAGTTTGAGGTTATGGTTAGAGGTTACACCATGGGCTAAGAGGCAGTACACTTATGGCATCGGGCTGGGGGATATATGCCTCGGGCTGAGTTTGTTGCCATGGGGATCAAAGAGACTGGTACCATATAAAGAGGGATCAGTTTCAGATGGAGAGGGACTAATACTAGGCCAAGGTAGCTGCTTTGACTTCTTGGTTGGCTCAAATGGGAGGTGGTGGGGTATGTCGTCCCCTCTTGTTCTGGTGTTGTTTAATTATTTATCTTTTTTGCTAACTCAAGCTCTTCTTCTTTATAGGATGCTGGTGCTTCCAGTAGTTGGCCGCTTCCTCTTGAGCTGGGTTTTGGAGATTGTGACCCATACATTGATTTTAACTCTTGATGGGTGCCTCTTGTCGTAGGCCGAGCTTCTTTTTTGCTCTATGTCCTGGATATGTATTTCAGTTTTTTATCAATCCATTTTATTTATAATCTTTAAACAGGACAGATGTTTATGATTTAGATAGCTAGATATATGGACAGATGCATGAACAGGGATATAGTTAGGAGCATCGTGATGTTAATGATGTATGTTTATTACATGTTTTAGATATGGTATTGAACTATATTGGTGACTTCTGTTTCTATAGGAAGCTATGTCCTTTGTATGAGAAGCTCATGCCAAAATTTTTATAAAAAAATGCATACACATGTGAAGAATACACTAGTTAACAAAATGGATGGGTTACTGTCGAGCTTTACATCCTTGGAATGATAATCCCCTCTATTTTGGGGGTTTAGCCTCTTCTTTGGCTCAACCTTACCTTGATCGGATGATGGTAGCATTCCATACATTTCTCATCCTTCTGATCGACTCCCACTCTCTACTTGGGTTAGTGTTTAGGATCATTTGGCTTGACTTCTTAACCCTCGGGGGCTTAGGCAACAGCTCACATAAACTTCGGCAAAGTGATAACTAGCTACTCTTTCAATTTAAGGAGGCTTTGCTTTAGGACCGTAATGCAGACTAAGTTATGGGGGTTTCGAGAATCAACAGGATATACAAGCTTAAATTTAGTATTGCTCTCAGTAGGGCTTAGATCTATACCATTCTTGTTGGTCTTCTAGTGGGGTTTTGTCCCTAAGTATCCTTCCTTAGCCTTGGCAACATATTTGGCTCATTTGGATCAAGCAATCCCTTTCTAATCGGAGAGGGCTTTATTAAGGTTGTAGTGTAGGCCACGAATCTTGGTTTTTGCAAGAAAAGGTAAAGGCTCGAACCTACTGCTTCTACTGCGCTTTCTTATTGCCTAGGATAACCTTTAGATTCCCTTTTTGCCTTTTGAATATCACATGTTCCTCAAGATGGCATAAAATGAGCTGACCTTTCTTGTGGCTTGCTTGTTGATCATCTAATGGAGGTTTTTTTTTTTTTTTTGCTTCCTTCTTGATGGCTCTCCTCCCTTTTCTTCTTCTTTCCTGTTGTGAGGTAGATATTTCTACAAATCCTCTCTTTTAGATATATTTTCTCTCAATGTTTCATTTTAACCCATTGTGGGTGGTGATCCCTAGGTTGGGGTTTTCTTGGAAAGAAATATAATCGGCTTAACAGGTTTGACAATAGTTGCTTTTTACCATATGGGAAATGAAATGAGGGCCTCTCTTCATTTTGAACCAGATTGCTGTAAGCACTCTATTTTTGCTTACTTGGCAATCTTCAGGGTCACTTTCGAACATCACATGCACATTCAAACTCACACTCACCCTCCAAACTCCAATCTAGTCCACCTACGGGCCCACTTGAAGTCAAGTGACCATTTTGCCCCTTGTAAGCACCCAATTTTTGCCCGTTTGGTAGTCTCCAGTCTTTCTCGACTTGTATTCAAGTCAATATGGACATATTCCAATTTAAATCAGTTTTCCCAATCTAATCCCATCATTCAATCGCTTCGCGGGTCCATTGGGCCCAAATAAAGGTAAAATGACCAAAATGTCCTTGGGGGCATTGTTCGGTCCAATTCCAGTGGGCATGACTTTTCAAAGACGGCAAGTTCCCTTTTCCAGTCTAATTCCAGTCCAATTTCAATTCTAATTCTAAATCCACTCCAGCACATCTTTCGAGATAACTGATTCTGCAAGGTGATAAGTTCATCTTGTCCGACACGTTTTCGAGAGAACTCTTCGGAATGGTAAGTCCTTTCAAACCTGTCGACTGGGACGAGACCCCAAGTCCCCTAGATGGTAGAACGGTCCACCTTTGGCTCCTGCTAGCCCAACAATGTAGAAATATTCGTTTTGACACATCTTCTGCGAAAGTTGATTCCTCAAGTGCTAAGTCCACATAGCAGCTTCCCGAGATTAGGCAGTCTCTAAAATGATCGCGACCCGTTAGAGTAATGGAATTACTCATAAACATCGCAACCAGAGTGGCGAAAACACTCACAGACAGGTCAATATAGGGAATTTCCAGCAAATCCCTATATCACGGGACCGCCGTCAAAGTGACAGAAACACTCAAAACCTAGGTTAACACCAGTGCCTGCTAGCCCACTCCAGTGAAAAATGACTAAACTACCCCTAGGGCCATTTCCGCCACGTTTCTTGAGAAAGTATCTAAATCCTCATAATGGTAAGTCCACCCTTCCAAGATTGTCTTAAATACAATCCGGCATGATTAGGTGCCTTCCAGTCAGTTTTGGGCCAATTTCGAGACATTCCGGTCAAGATGGCCATTTTGCCCCTAAGCATCCGAGTGCCCCGAGAACCACACCGGCTCTAGGGTATCAAACTGAAAACCTCCCAAGAGTGTTTCTTACAGTATTCTCGAACTTCCTTTATCTTTCCGAATCATTCTGAGTCAGTTCTGGCGAACCCGGTGTAAAATGATCGTTTTGCCCCTGGTGAGCCTGTCGCATTTTCTGACGACACCAGCTCTGGGTATCAAATTGGTAACCTCATGGAGTATTCTGAGTAATGTTTTCAAGTCACGAGTCTTCTTCTAGGATATTCCACGTCCATCTCGGCAGCTTTCTGTCCTAATTGACTGTTTTGCCCCTAATGGCCTGGTCAACTCCTTCAATACATCCTGTCATTATTCTTGAAGTCTACTACCCCCCGAGACGGTGTTCTGATGGTTCTTGTCCCTTTCTGGCTTTCTGGGACATTCCCGGTCCCTTCAAATCATTCCCGAACCTTTCAAAGTCATTCCTAGTGAAGCCAAGCTAAAAATTGCATGGTAGTCACTAGTAAGGGTGCCCAAATCTTCTAAAGATACGTTGCTTGCCAAGCTTAAAACTTTCCTAAGTGGCTGGCGCCACTACAAGCCAAATTTTGGCCTGGTGCCACTGCAACAAGTGCCAGGTCATTCCTCTATCTATAAATACAGAGCCTCCTCCAGTGTGAAAAAGATCTGCAAACTCAGTCTAAAAATTCTCCTCTTTGATACACAAAGCTCGTAGCCTTCCTAAACCCTAGTCTTCTTTAGGTTTTCCAAAACCCTAAGCCCCATACACAAACCCTAGTATACATACACTCCCATACACTCACATACACCCCTATACATTCCTACACCAGCCTCCAAAGCCTCCATTGAAGACTTGAAGTGATGCAACTCTAAAGTTTCTAACCATCCAAGCAAGCTCTTACAAATCAAGGCGAAGACCGAAGCCATGCAAGAAGAACAAAGCGAGTAAAACCAAGTAAATAAAAGAAGACATAAGATAGGCTTTCTTTTTACGTTTACGCAATTCCCCCCTCTCTCTTCTCTCTCCAAACCCACTTGGGTTTTCTTCTATTTTAATCCCCCATCTTCTTCCCCTGCTTTCTTGCATGCTTGAAATAAGGGACTCCCCGGTTCATATGTAGGATTAGAATATTGGAAGTCACCGTGTCGGGGGCTTTCTCTTAGTCTAACAGTAGACCACTTGGGTTCGGCTCCCTTGATTATGTGGTGAAGCCTTTAACCTTGTATGTTCACAACCCCAACTTTCATTGTGCATATCATAATCATGCATCTCTCCAAAATTTGTTTTCAAACTTGTTTTTAAAACTCACATTAAAATTTTCTTCTTCAAAATTTATTTTCAAAATCACAATCTTAGGGTGATTCTAGCCTTTCCATGATTATGGTTGCTTTAGAAACGTGTTGCATTTAAAGTGACCATTATGATCCATATTTTCAAACCCTTGTTATTTCCAAAATCACAATCCTAGAATAGTTTTAACCTTCTTAAGGTTAGAATCATTTTAGGAAAATGAGATATTTTTAGAGACTTGTAAAAGTCCAAATTCAAATCCTCTTTCCAAAATCACTTTTTAAATCCTCTCTAAAATCTCTTTTCAAGTCTATTTTCTAAAATTGCTTTTCCAACATACTTTCTAAAAACTATCTCCAATCTCCTTTCCAAAATTGCTTTCTAAAAACTCCCTTCAAAAATCTATTTTCCAAAACTCCTTTTCAAACTCCTTTCCAAAAATCTCTATTGAAAATTTACTTTCTAAAAACGTTCCTTAAGTTTCCTTCTTAAAAAACTCTTTTCAAATTCACTTTCTAAAAACTCATTTCTAAGATTTCCTTCCAAAAATCTCCCTTTCCAAAAATTTCTTTTCTTACAGTCCAAGTTAAACCCTAGGGCCAATCATTAGGAAATCCTAATTTTCTTTCCTAAAACATGATTTTTAATCTATTCTCAAACTTTAGGTTTCCAAATCCCGTTTTCTACATCAAAACCATATATTTCCCAAACCTATTTTCTATCTCAAAATCTAGGATTTCCAAAACATCATTTTTCCAATTCCTTGTCAAATCTAATCTTCCATTTAGGAAACCAAATCCAATCTTCCATTTAGGAAACTAGATCCAATCCTCCATTTTTGGAAACAAAATCAAATTATCTCTTTTTAGAAAAGAAATCCAATCTTTTGCCTTAGGAAATAGGAATCTCAATCTTTCCTGTTCCACCCCTTTCCTAATCCAATCCTTCCTAATCACATACCTTCCTAAACCTTAGGTTTCCAAAACTTAAACTTTTAAATATTTCCTTAAACTTTAAGCTTCTTAATCTTTCCTAATTCCATACCTTTCCAAATTTTAACTTTCTAAATCTAAATCTTCAAATCTTTCTTAAAGTCAAACATTTTCTAATTTCAAGTATTTCTAAAACTCAAACTTCGAATCTGTCTAAAATTCTAAACTTTCTAAATTTCAAAACTTTCTAAATTCGAAACTTTCCTATTTCAAAACTTTCCTAAATTGAAACTTTTCTAAAATGCAACTTTCCTAAATCAAAACTTTCCTAAATTGAAACTTTCCTAAATCCAACTTCCCTAATCTTCCAAGTCCAACGTTCGAGTCAAATCTTTCTTAAATCTCAAGTCTTTCCTAAATTCCATCTTTCCTAAGTCTAGGTTTCCCAAAACTCTATCTTTCCAAATCTAGTCCAAGTTCTCTTCCAAGGGTCAAATCCTCTTTCAAGTTCAATTCTAGGTCTAGTTCAATCTTGATTTCCTAATCTTCCAATTCAAATTCCAACTCAATTTCTTTTTCCAATCAAAATCTTCTATTTTCAATTGGACTATTGTTCGAACTATGACTGACCTGATTCCTTAAAAAGGGATATGTAGGCAACCCTCGCGGGTGCGGTCATAACTTTTTTCAAATCTCCAATTCCATAACTTCTTTCAAATCTCCAATTCTATAACTCTTCTTAAGTTTCCAATTCTATAATCTATTTTAAGCTTCTAATTCTAAAATCTATTTTTCAATCTATTTCCAATTCTTAAATCCTTCTTTCAAGTTTCAAATCAAGTCTTTTCAAATCACAAATTTCTTTTCTAGGTCTATTTTAAAGTTAAACTCTTTTTTTGCACTTGCATGACATGCATCATTCTTTTAAATATTCTTTTCTAAAGTGGATAGTTTTGGACATATATTAATTGAAGACTTTTAATTGGTGAATCTAGGGTGAATAGACATAAAGGTACCGTAAGGGCGGGGTAGGGTGATAGTCCTTACACGTAACCAACCTCTGAACCTAGATCACTGTTTTCAAAAGACCAAATGGATTGATTGTCAAAAAAGGGCTTACCTATTTTTCAAAGGTTACCGGACAACCTGTTTTCTTAAAAACCCTCTCTTAAGGAAGTATTTTCAAAATCATTTTAAAAATCCTAAGTGTAGTCTTCGGATTGGGCTTTGTTTTTAGGTGATCTAACTCACCTTAATCAAGTTCGGTGGCGACTCTAAATTTTTTCCAAAAGCCCTTTATTCAAATCAATTTTCAATTCAAACCTAGTCGCACTCATTCTTCTAGGAGGATGAGTTATAACGAGAGAGTACAGTATTTTTCCCGCTTGTGTATGTATTCCTCGACCGTGAAAAATCTAGGCATGACAGCTGGCGACTCCATTAGGGACACTTAGAGGGTTAGGTCGTAGTCATGTCTCTTCACCCTTCACCCATGTAGAGTCTTCAATTAACTTGTCCAATTCTATCCACTTTCAATTTTTAAAATCAAATTTTCAAAGTTGTTTTCAAAAAAAAAAAAAAAAACATGTATTTAACTCCATTCATATTATCTTGCATTAAGTTTGCCATCTACATACTAACCCTTGCATCTTTGTTTTGTAGGTAGACTTTTGTTTGCATTATTGTTTTATGTCATACTAACTGCTATGCATGAATGAATGTGATGAACAGGATGGATGGGAGTTGTTGAGCTTTTTCCTCCACTTTCAAAAATCACACACACACACTGCATGTGGACGTACATTCTACATACTTGCATTCTTTATCCTGATCTGTCCCTTCTAGTTAGAAGGGGGAACGGTATATTGGTTGTGGACAAGATGTTGTGTCAGTTTCTTCACCTACGGCCTCTGATAGTTCCCCCACTGGGATCACCAACCGATCATGGCACCACTTCGAGGAGTGGGCCTAGGTTTGAAGATCTGGGAACCGAGCCTTTTTAGGACGTATTAGTAAACTCTCAACCTCATGCTCATATAGACACTATGCATAGCCGAACCTCTGCTAAATTTAAGACACATGCATTGTTTTCTAAAACCATGGAGGAAATTGTGACTGCTTTTACTTTCCTTTATACATATGTATTCTTGTGTTATAATGAATGTATTCTTATTATTATAATACTTGTCTAACTGCTCGTGCATGCACGCTTACTTTACCATTGCATTATCTCTTCTTATACTCTTTGCATCCATTTTCATGCAACTCAAGTCACTACATTCTCATGCATATAATCAACCCAGAGAGAGTGACACCAAGGCCACTGTCCCTTGCATTAAACCTACCCAAACCCTAAGGGTTCCCATGTAACCCTAAGGACTCATGGCATGTACATCAATTCATCCCATATGAGGGGCCCCAATCCCTCTACGCTCACGGAGATAGGGTTGCCAAGAAGACAAGAGACAATCAATCAATCAAGGTCTCTCAGCGACCTCCTCGACATCAAATCCAACGAAGGTGAATCTGAAGACTCAAGAGTAGTTTAGGATCTCATATGTAAAATTAGATAGGTGGAGGTCCAAAGAAAAATATTTCCCTTTCCCCCATTAAAGTGTATTTTAATTCCTCTTGTATTCTAAATTCAAAGTTTTATATATCCCTTTCCTTTGAACGTACGAATGAAAGAAAATTTTCATTTGATAGTAAAGTATTTGCATAGAAGGGCAAGTCCCCTATCTCCAAAAGTGAGCTAATACATCATAATTAGTTTCCCTACCGAGTAGGGGCATCCTTAAAGAATGCATTGCATAAAAATTTGTCAAAATAAGACACTAACTTTTTCTTTTGCTGGTCGCAGGTTCCTCTCCTCATTCCCCGTCGTTATAGGTCGAAAGCTAAGGAACACTCATGGAGTCACTCACACTCGACACCTTAACTCTAATACTAGCGGAAGCAAAAGGACTTAGACATAGGGTGACTAAAATGGAAGGCATGTTCTCTTCACTTTTATTCCATGCAGGAACCATAACCCATGAGCAAGCAGAGTCATCGCAAGCCCAAACCCATAAAGGACAAAAGGGATGAAGAAAGAAGACCAAGATTATGCCCCGACCGCTGCTTACCAACAACCTCCCCAGGCGAAGGGCCTTGCTCCGACACCTTTCAAGCCAACCTCTAACCAAACCCCTAGATTATATAATCTCTCCTACAGATACCAGCCCAACCCATTTGGTCCTAACACCGAAAATAATCCCACTTTAAAACATAAAACCCAAAGTCACTTCAATTCCCAAACTACCGACCCAGTAGTCATTACACCCGAACTTGATCCCCAACCTCCCAGGACATCGAGGACACCTAGGCAAATGAGACCAAAGAATCGAGTTTTCACTAAACTCACTTGCACGCTAACCATAGCTTACTTCGGTCTTCTAGCCGCGGGATATTTGAAACCTATACCCTCTCGACCACAGCCTAATCCTCTGCCACCTCATTTTAACCCAAAAGCATACTATGAATACCATTCGGGCAGCCAAGGACATGATATTGAACACTGTTGGACCCTTAAGCATAAAATTCAAGACCTGATAGATAACAAGATCATCGGCTTACGACCAGTGAATCCTCCTCTGAATGCCACTACGGACCCTCTACCAGACCACATTGTCAATGTCATCACGGAGTTTGGTAATGACAAGGTTTGGTTTGCCACATGCCAAGTGATATATTATGAGGATGGGGAGGAAACAGAATGGGGAGATGAAGAACAGTGTCAGGCCTAGTCATGGTGCAACCCCGCTAAAGTGCCGGTCCCTAAAGATGAATGCATAGATGAATCTGCCGATAAGGTTGACCAGGAGCCATTCAAACACAATGAAAGGAACCCGCCATTATGCACACCTGAGGAACACTAGGGCACAACTCGGCGCCTGAGCAAAAAACCCCGAGCTCGGGTCTAGTCTATTAAGCTGGAAGAAGACAAGCTACCTAACTAGTTTATTGAAGAAACTAAGGAACTAACAAAGGAAGGAAAAAGGGTCAAGGAAGCTGAAGTTGCATTATCACTGCCAATTCACTCAGAGCTCCAGGAGAAACCTCTACCTTTCTTGCTGTGGCTAAGGATCCCAACCATGAATGGAGCATCGAGGATATGAGCATCATCCTAAAACCTAACTAGACGGTTCCTCTTTCAAAAGCGTATAAGAGAGGGGAGTTTTCACCCACTTTCTTTCTATCCCTTTATATTTTGTTCTTAAATTAATATCTGCATTTCTATTTCTTTAAAAAAGAACTATATGCTTTTCACTGACATAATAAAATGGTTAAGTCTATTTATTCATCGTTGTTGTCTTATTTTCTCTTATGAATAGTGACTACTTTCTACGTAAAGGGCATAGTTTATCTTGTGGAATGATCTGACTTGAAGAGGTGATAGCATGAGTTAACCACTAGCCCAATGATTAGTTTTTCAAAGAAAGAGAGTGTGAGGATGAGTGAGGAAACTACCCAAAGGCAACACTTGCAAGACACTGAAGCTAAGCGATGTGTGGCCAGACTATCAAGATGGAGAGGGGCCATCTTTCATTTCCCCATATAAAAGAAAAAATTTATTTATATTCCCTTTGCTTAGCCCCTATTGCCTAGCAACAAGCGAAATATTCCTTGTCAAACCCCAATCTAAGACCCCCCCCCACTGGGGTAGACAGTAGTTGAGAACTCTAGGAATAATATCCATCCTCTATCGTGCTAGGGTAGTGTTGAAGGCTCTATGGATCAAGCAATCTAGTTCAAAGTGAAGAGAGACCCTCGTTTCATTTCTCATACAATCAAAAGCAACCCCTTGCCAAACCCGATGAGCCATTTATCTTCTTTCAAGAAAACCCCAACCTAGGAATTACCACCCGCAATGGGTTAGATTGAATTGGTAAAGAAAAGGTCTAAGGAAAAAGGGCTGTAGAATTGTTTGAAAAGAGATAAAAAGGAAAAAAAGCAAAGGAAAAGAGTTACCAAGGGGCAAGAGGCCAAAAAATATATATATATATCTAAGGAAAGACCTGAAGAAAACTATGATTGAGCATTCTTGAAAGGTATAATAGAAAGGCTGAAAGAGAAGAGAGTCATGTTTATCTCAAAAAGCATACTGAAAGGTTGAAAGAAAAGAGTCACTTTCACCCTGAGAAGTATATAGTAAGTGCAAGGAGGAAATTTAAAGGTGATCCTAGGTTACAAAGAAACCCAGTAGAAACAATAGGTTTGAGCCTTTACCCTTTCTCGCGAAAACACAAAACCATGGCCTACATTACAACCCTACTAAAGTCCACTCTGATTGAAAATAGATTGCTTGATCTAAATGAGCTAGACATGCTGCCGAAGCTAAGGAAGGATGTTAACCCTACTAGGAAAAATAGTCAAGGATGGTATGGATCTAAACCCTACTGAAAGTAACATCGAATTTGAGCCTACATATCCCGTTGTTTCGAAAACCCCATAACCTAGCCTACATTACGATCTTAAAGTAAAGTCTCCCCAGATTAAAAGACTGGCCACTTATCACTCTGCTAAAGGTCATGTAAGTTGTTGACAAAGCCCCGACAGTTCAGAGTTTCGGCCCAATAATCCTATACACTAACCCCAAAATGGAGAATTGAAGGTGGTCAAAAGGTTGAGAAAGATACGAAGTGCTATCATCCAGTCAAGGTAAAGTTGAGTCAAAGGAGAGGCTAGGCCCCTGAAAAGGAAGAAGTTACCATTCCAAGGATACCAAGTTTGACCGTACCCCTTGTCATTTTGTTAGCTAGTATATTTCGAATATGTGCATACATTTTCACAAAAAAAATAAAAAAAATCGGCATGAGCTTTGCATACATATGACATAACTCCCTGTAGAAACATAAATCACCAATATAATTCAATATCAACCCATATAATAAATATACATCATCATCATCTCTACGCATGCATCTGATCATATACTTAGCTATAAAAATCATAAATATCTTTACCTGTCCATCATAAACATCTAGCTTCGTACAAAATTTACAAAGTTAATGTCTAACATAAATATATCTCCATGATAGGGGTAAAAGAAGATCAAGGTCTACGGTAAGGGGCATCTGTCAAAGATCGAAATCAATATCCTCCGGATCGAGTCTCCGAAACCTAGATCCGGAGGAGGTGGATAACTACTAGAAGCACCAACATCCTGTAAAGAAGATAGAACCGAAATTAGCAACATGAATGGATAACTAAACAATAGCAGAGAGAAAAGGAGGAAAAAGACGACATACCCCGTCACCTCCTATCTGGGCTAACCGAGCCGTCAAGGAAGCCACGTCTGCCTAGTACTGATCTCGCTCTGTCTGGTATCGATCCCTCTAGTCCCTCACAACAGTAAACTTAGCTTGGGGCACGTATCCCCCAGCACGGTGCCACAAGTCGACCACCTCCTGGCCCACAACGTATCCGCCAACTACTACCTCAAACTGAGTAAAGGCATCTACAGAATGAGCCCCAAAGTGCACAACATAGTCCGTATCTAGAGGAAGTAGGAACCCAGCACTTGGCTGGCGCTCCTGATAAGGAATAGTGACTCCATCCACCAAGGCTCTGAACATATACTACGGTGGATCTCCTGTGGATCAGGAGTGCTCATGAAACGGGCGCCAATGCTGATTCCCCAGGTAAGACTCCCAAGAATCATCACTGAGAAAGGAAGCCCTCGATAGGGATAATGGGACCAAGTATCGCACCATCTTATAATGAACTGATCCAATGAAGGGCCGCAAAGTCACATCCCTCACCTCAATGAGCTCCAGGTTAGCCCGAAGTGTCACGAAATCGGTGATCTTTGACCGCTGGGCTACCCAGTCACGAGCCCACCTCAAAGCACGAGGATAGAGGTCATCCTCAATAACTATAGGACGATGAACAGGTAGGTACTCGTAACTCCACCAGACAAGAAAAGGCCAGAAACTAGTTATGTTACCCCAACAAGAGGAGGTCCAGACCTGCATCGACCGACGGAAGCATCCGAATGAGAAGGACCCCCAATCTAGCTCAGATAAAGCCCCAAGATCAGCCACTATACTCACCAACCGAAAAGGCACGAGCGACTTATTGTTGTTACAGAAGCAGCTGAAGATGTTGTACAGAATAAGTAACCGCCTCATGATGTCTCGTCGGGTAGGTGGTGGCTCAATAGCAAAAGTACTGTCATCTCGACTAAACTAGGAAACTAGGAAAGCAAAATGCTCGGGAGAGGGCAAGTTTAGCAGAATGCATGCATCACCTCTATTGAGTGACTGCAAAGTGATCCGCCGATTGATGAAGAAGAGCCCTGTGATGATAGCCTAGTCCAATGGAGTGGGCCCCAGCTTAAAACCAACAAAATAGAAAGTCTCAGTCTCTCCAAACCACCTTTCGATAGGTGCTAGCACAAGATATCGGTTCAGGCAGTTAACTTGTAATCCTATGAAAGCCCTGAACCAAATCTCAACCAAGAAAGCACGGTAAGATGGAGCAACCGCTGCATGGTCACAAACACTTGATGGACGACCCCTCTGAAGGCTGTGTGAACGCGTGGAAGAGGCAAATATTGTCTACAGTACAAACTGGGGTGGTAGGCAAGATCCCCCAGTGGTGGAATGTCTGGTACCTCCAAATCTCCTAACTCAGCGTTTGTCTGTCTGTCCCAGATGGAGGCTCTCCTGCAACTAATCACCTGATCGCCAAGACTCGGTACCTCCTCCTCTACACCAATCTCCTCCTAAAAGGCCTACTCAATCGGAGGAAAGGGGTCAACAGGTGGTCTACTCCCCCGTCCGCTCTAACTAGACGATGTCTGTCCAGTAGATCGCCGGCTACCCCTGGATCGACTGGAACCACTGACAGAATCCGTCCGAACCGCCTTCCCGGAGCGGCGTCTCCTCTCAAAACCGTCATCACCCATATCTGCCATCCTGGAAAGGTAAGTCAAGGTAAGATGTGTTAATATACGGTATATGCAGATAAGAAATAAAAGCAGAATAAAAAAATAGTAATGATGATAACCAAAGATTAAAAAAATGACACAGCTGTCAATATATTTTGCTTTGGCCGATTCAAAAGGTTTTTAAAACTCAACTCTCGAAAAGTTCCTTAAATTCAACTTCTCAAAGGGTTTCTTAATCCCTTTCTCCAAATTTTTCAAAACACTCCTTCCTTCAAAAATCCATTTTCAAACGATTTTCTAATTCCTTTGCAGTTCAAAATCAATTCTCGAAATTCTAAAATGTTTTTCTTCTCAAAAATCCATTCTAGGAGTTATAGTCTAAAATTCTTCGAAATCAAATCTCAAAGTTCCTCAATCCATCTCCAAGCTTTTCTAATCTTGTGTCTATTCCAATCAATATTTTAGGTTTTCCAAAAATTATTCCTTAAAAATTTTTCAAGGTTTCGATAAAAAAATTCTTATTCCAAAATTTCTGTCAAATTTCAAATCTTTTCGTTTGTCCTAAAAAATCCCGCTTCCATGTCAAAATGAATTTCCTACACATTTTGATTTTCCAACTTCAAGTCAAATCTTAAGGGTTTTTGGTCTTGTTCCTTCAAAAAATATTTTATTCCAAAACCTTTTCCAACTCTTTCCCTAATTTCCAAAATTTTCAGCAAAATTTCGTTTAAAAATGGTCCCTAGCACACTCACAACATCAACACAAAATAGAAACCATGCACTCTACAACATCACAATCACATAACATCAACACCCGCACACACTTTTTTAAATTTCTAAGCTTTTCAAAAGACTTGTTTTATTTTTTAATAAATCAATGGTTTTCAAATTTTCCCTAAAATTTCTCAGAATAATTTCAAATGTTTTCTAAAATATTCCAAAATTTTTCTAAATTTTAAACTCTAATAATTTAATAAATTTCTTAAATTTTTTCAATTTTTCCTATTTTTCTAAATCTTTTTCTATTTTTTAAAAAATTAAAAATTCAAAAAATTTTCAAAAAAAATCATAAAACTTCACATGGTTGGTAAATATATTTTTCTAAGGCACATTGTATAAAAATCTAGCCGACAAACTTAATGCCCAAAGTTGTAGAGATAAACCTCCAATTCCTGTAGAAACCCCCTTCACATAATCATGAAAAATCACTCACATTCAAAATGCAAAAATAACTTCACCAAAGTGTTCAAAACATATTAAAACATTAATTTTCATTGTTCACATGGCTCAAACGGAATTCTACACATCGACATCTACATAAAATAAAAAACTTACCTCTTGGAGTTCTCCGGCAAAATCTTCTCTTCCGGCAATTTTTTTGGTGACGGTGTCTACTTCTGGCAATCCCTCGGGGTCCCTCTTAAGCACTCTTTCAATGTCCAAGTCGGTTTTATTACAAAGCCTCTTGGTTTTTTGAAAATCCTACAAATCCCGTAGTAGCATCGAACCAGCAGTTTGCTGGTTTTAATCTCAGGCCTAGCGTTACTAGCAGTGGCGCTAAGCAAATTTTAACAAAGGCGCCAATGCTAGTGGCGCCAGTGTCCAATTTCGGACAGTTTTGCCATTTTTCCCACCAAAACTCGATTTCAAAAGCCTTTTGGGCCCAACGTCCATTTCCAAACCCCCGTCTTCGAAAATTTTCAAAGTCCATCCTTCCGACCACCTCACGGTCATCATGGGACTCTTACTTTATCGTTTTCTATCTTCTACATGCGAAGACAAAAAAAGAAGGGTAGCTACAAGCACCCTATTTTTGCCCGTTCGGCAATTTCTAGTCCATCCAGACTTATATTCAAGTCAATATGGACATATTCCAATTTAAATCAATTTTCCAAGTCTAATCCCGTCAATCAATTGCTTCGCGAGCCCATTAGGCCCAAATAAAGGCAAAATGACTAACATGCCCTTGGAAGCATTGTTCGGTCCAATTCCAATTGGCATGTCTTTTCAAAGACAGTAAGTCCCCTTTTCTAGTCCAATTCCAGTCCAATTTAAATTCTAATTCTAAATCCACTTCGGCACACTTTTCAAGATAGTTGATTCCTCAAGGTTGTAAGTCAATCCTGTCTGGCACGTTTCCGAGAGAACTCTTCGGAATATTAAGTCACTTCAAACCCGTCGACCAGGACGAGACCCCGAGTCCCCTGGTAGAATGGTCCAGCTTTGGCGCCTGGTAGCCCACCAATGTAAAAATGTCCGTTTTGGCACGCCTTTTGAGAAAGTTGATTCCTTAGGCACAAAGTCCACCAAGCAACTTCCCGAGATTAGGCAGTCTCTGGAATGATCGCGACCCGTTAGAGTAACGAAAATACTCGTAAACATCGCAATCGTTAGAGTGGCGAAAACACTCGCAAAAAAGTTGATATAGGGAATTGCCAGCAAACCCCTATATCATGGGACTACCATCAGAGTGACGAAAACACTCAAAACCCAGGTCAACACCAGTGCTTGCTAGCCCACTTTGGTGAAAAATGACCAAACTGCCCCTAAGGCTATTTTCGGCACGTTTCTTGAGAAAGTACCTAAGTCCTCAGAACAGTAATTCCACCCTACCAAGATTGTTTTAAAGCAATCTGGCATGATTAGGTGCCTTCCAGTTAGTTTCGGACCAATTCCGAGACATTCTGGTCAAGATGACCATTTTTCCTCTAGGCATCCGACCGCCCCAAAAACCACACCGACTCTGGGTATCAAACTGGAAACCTCCTGAGAATGTTTCTTATAGTATTCCTGACCTTCCATTATTGTTTCGAATCATTCCGAGTTAGTTCCGGCAAACCCAGTGCAAAATGACCGTTTTGCCCCAAGTGGGCTGGACACCTTTTCCGACCACACTAGCTCTGGATATCAAACCGGTAACCTCATGGAGCATTCTAAGTAATGTTTCCAAGTCTAGAGTCTTCTTCTGGGATATTCCGAGTCCATCCCGGTAGCTTTCTGTCCCGATTGACTGTTTTGCCCCTAATGGCCCGGTCAACTCCTTCAACATGTCCTGTCATTATGCTTCAAATCTACTACCCCCCTAGACACTGTTTTAAGGGTTCCTGTCCTTTTCTGGCTTTTAAGAACATTCTCAGCCCCTTTAAATCATTCCCGAACCGTTTAGAGTCACTCCTAGTGAAGCTAGGCTAAAAATTGTATAATAGTCACTAGTACATGCACCCAAATCTTCTAAAGATACGTTTCTTGCCGACCTTAAAACTTTCCTAAATGGTTGGTGGCACCAAGCCAAATTTTGGCGAGTGGCGCCAGAAGGAATTTTTGCTTGGAGCCACTACAACAAGCACCAGGTCATTCCTCTGTCTATAAATAGAGAATCTCCTCTAGCCTGAAAAAGGTCCGCAAACTTAGTCTAAAAACTCTCCTCTTCGATACACAAAGCTCGTAGCCTCCCTAAACCGTAATCTTCTTTAGGTTTTCGAAAACCCTAGCTCCCATACACAAACCCTAGTATACATACACTCACATACACCCATATACACTCCTACACGAGCCTCCAAAGCCTCCATTGAAGACTTGAAGTGTAGCAACTCTAAAGTTTCCGAAGATCCAAGCAAGCTCTTGAAGATCAAGGTGAAGACCGAAGCAAAGCAAGAAGAACAAAGTGAATAAAATGAAGCAAATAAAAGAGGACATAAGATAGGCTTCCTTTTTAAGTTTACACAATTTTCCCCTCTCTCTTCTCTATCCGAACCCACTTGGATTTCCTTCTATTTTAGCCCCTCAACTTCTTCCCCCCCCCCCCCCC
Source organism: Euryodendron excelsum (assembly GCA_033060915.1). NCBI lineage: Eukaryota > Viridiplantae > Streptophyta > Magnoliopsida > Ericales > Pentaphylacaceae > Euryodendron > Euryodendron excelsum. The sequence goes on along the minus strand of CM065391.1, from coordinate 7,406,846 downwards.
CCCTTCCCACCCCTTTCTTGCATGCTTAAACCAACGAACTCTCCGGTTCATGAGTAGGATTAAGCTATTGGAAGTCACCTTGTCCAGGGCTTTTTCTTAGTCTAACCGAAGACCACGTGGGTTCGGCTCCGTTGATTATGTGATGAAGCCTTTAACTTTGTATGTTCACGACCCCAACTTGCATTGTACATATCATGATCATGCATCTCTCCAAAATTTGTTTTCAAACTTGTTTTTAAAACTTGCATCAAAATTATTTTCAAAACTTGCATTAAAATTTTCTTCTTCAAAATTTATTTTCAAAATCACAATCGTAAGGTGATTCTAGCCTTTCCATGATTAGGGTTGCTTTAGGAAAGTGTTACATTTAAAGTGACCATTATGGTCCATATTTTTAAACCCTTGTTATTTTCAAAACCACAATCCTAGAATAGTTCTAACCTTCTTATGGTTAGAATCGTTTTAGGAAAGTAAGATATTTTTAGAGACTTGTAAAAGCCCAAAATCAAATCCTCTTTCCAAAATTGCTTTTTAACTCCTCTCCAAAATCTTCTTTCAAGTCAATTTTCTAAAATCTCTTTTTCAACATACTTTCTAAAATCTCTCTCCAATCTCCTTTCAAAAATTGCTTTTTAAAAACTCCCTTCAAAAATCTATTTTTCAAAACTCCTTTTCGAACTCCTTTCTAAAAAGCTCTTTTCAAAATTCACTTTCTAAAAACGTTCCTTAAGTTTCCTTCTTAAAAAAACTCTTTCTAAAAATTCCTTTCCAAAAACTCTCTTTTCAAATTCACTTTCTAAAAACTCCTTTCTAAGATTTTTTTCCAAAAATCTCCCATTCCAAAAATCTCTTTCTTAGAGTCCAAGTTAAACCCTAGGGCCAATGATTAGGAAATCCTAATTTCCTTTCCTAAAACATGATTTTTAATCTTGCCTCAAACTTTAGGTTTCCAAATCTCATTTTCTACGTCAAAACCATATATTTCTCAAACTTATTTTTTACCCCAAAATCTAGGATTTTCAAAACTTAATTTTTTCAATTCCATTTCAAATAAAATCTTCCCTTTAGGAAACCAATTCCAATATCTCATTTAGGAAACTAGATCCAATCCTCTGTTTTTGGAAATAAAATCAAATCATCTCTTTTTAGAAATCAAATCCAATATTTTGCCTTAGGAAATAAGAATCCCAATCTTTCCTAGTCCACACCTTTCCTAACCCAATCCTTCCTAATCACGTACCTTCCTAAACCTTAGGTTTTCAAAACTTAAACTTTTAAATCCTTCCTTAAACTTTAAGCTTCTTAATCTTTCCAAATTTTAACTTTCCAAATCTAAATCTTCAAATCTTTCTTAAACTCAAACCTTTCTTAATTTCAAGTATTTTTAAAACTCAAACATCGAATCTTTCTAAAATTCTAAACTTTCTACATTATAAAATTTTTGAATTTCAAAACTTCATAAATTCTGAGCTTTCCTATTTCAAAACTTTCCTAATTCAAAACTTTCCTAAATCAAAACTTTTCTAAAATGAAACTTTCGTAAATCGAAACTTTCGTAAAACGAAACTTTCCTAAAACGAAACTTTCCTAATTCAAACCTTTCCTAAATCCAACTTCCCTAATCTTCCAAGTCCAATGTTCGAGTCAAATCTTTTTTAAACCTCAAGTCTTTCTTAAATTCTATCTTTCGTAAGTCTAGGTTTTCCAAAACTCTATCTTTCCAAATCTAGTCCAAGTTCTCTTCCAAGAGTCAAATCCTCTTTCAAGTTCAATTCTAGGTCTAAGTTCAATCCTGATTTCCTAATCTTCCAATTCGAATTCCAACTCAATTTCTTTTTCCAATCAAAATCTTCTATTTTTGATCGGATTCTTGTTCGAACCACGATTGACTTGATTCCTCAAAAAGGGATACATAGGCAACCCTCACGGGTGCAGTCATAACTTTTTTCAAATCTCCAATTCCATTACTTTTTTCAAATCTCCAATTCCATAACTCTTCTTAAGTTTCCAATTCTGTAATCTATTTCAAGTTTCTAATTCTAAAATACATTTTTCAATTTATTTCCAATTCTTTAATCCTTTTTTTAAGTTTCAAATCAAGTCTTTTCAAATCATAAATTTCGTTTCTAAGTTTATTTTAAAGTTAAACTCTTTTCTTGCACTGTCATGTCATGCATCATTCTTTTAAATATTATTTTCTAAAGTGGATGGTTTTGGATATATATTAATTGAAGACTTTAATGGGTGAATTTAGGATAAATAGACATGTAGGTACCACCAGGGCAGGGTAGGGTGATAGCTTAGTGCGTCTTCCCTACACATAACCAACCTCCGAATCTAGATCATTGTTTTCGGAAGAGCAAATGGAGTTATTTTCAAAAAAGGGCTTACTTATTTTCCAAAGGTTGTCAAACAACCTGTTTTCTTAAAAACCCTCTCTTGAGGAAGTATTTTCAATATCGTTTTCAAAAACCCTAATTGTAGTCTTCAGATTGGGCTTAGTTTTTAAGTGAACTAACTCACCTTAATCAAGTTAGGTGGCGACTCCTAATGTTTTCCAAAAGCCCTTTATTCAAATCAATTTTCAATTCAAACATAGTCGCACTCATTCTTCTAGGAGGATGAGTTTTAACGAGAGAGTACAATATTTTTTTCTAGCTTGTGTGTGTATTCCTCGAGCGCGAAAAATCTAGGTGCGATACCCCTAAGCATCCAATTGCCTCTAAGAACCACATTGGCTCTGGATATCAAATTGGTTACCTTTCAAGGATACTTTTCAATAATATTCCCAACCTTCTAACCACTTTCCAGACCTTTCTTAGTCTATTTTAGTAGGGCCGGTGCAAACTAACGATTTTGCCCCTGGTAGGCCGTTCGTCTTTTCCAATCATACCAGCTCTGAGTATCAAATTGGAAATTTCTTGGAACACTCTCAATAGTGTTTCCAACCCTCTAGTCTTCTCGCGGGTTACTCCAGGTCCATTCTGGTGTTTTCCTAGTTCAAATAACCATTTTACCCCTAGCGGGCCGGTCAACCTTTTCAATTATTCTATTATTGTTTCTCAAGCCAGTTACCTCTAGGAGACTTTCTCGAGGGTTCCCGTCCATTCCCGGCCAAGTCTAGTTACTCGAAACCTTCTAGATCATTCCCGGACTTTTCGGAGTCACTCCTAGTAGAGCCAAGCCAAAAATTGCATGGTAGTCACTAGGACAAGTGCCCAAATCTTCTGCCTCGTATTCCAAGAGTCAAAGATCTGTTTCTTACTGACTTAAAAAAATTTCTAAAAGGCTAATGCCACTCCTAGTGGCGCTAAGCCAAATTTTGGCCAAGCAACACTGCAACAGGCGCCAGTGTCAACTTTGGCTGCCTATGAATACAGGGCACCCTATAAGCACCCTATTTTTGCCCGCTTGGCAATCTCCGGTCTGTTCGGACTTACATTCAAACCAACGCAACTATATTCAAGTCTAAATCAACTCTTTAAGCTCAATCCAATCAATCAATCGCTTCGTGGCCCCGTTGGCCCAACAGAGGCAAAATGACCAAAATGCCGTTATGGCATTGCTCGGTCAAATTCCCATAGGCACGTCTTTTTAGAGACGGTAAGTCCTCGTTTTAATCTCAAATTCAACTTTAAATCCAATCCCAATTCCAATTCGAATCAAATCTGACACGCCTTTTGAGAAAGTTGATCCCTTAGGCGGTAAGACTATCCAATTTGGCACGTTTTCTGGGAAAGCTCTTTAGAACGGTAAATCCATTCAAACCCATCGATCGGGACAAGGCTCCAAGTCCCCGAGATGGTAGAACAGTCCACCTTTGGCACCTACTAGCTCGCTAATGAAGAATGCTCCAAGTCACCTATTGGCCGTGACATGTTTACCAAAGGACGAGATATCTTTGGAAACCAACTCGTCACACACCATCAGAGTGACAGAAACACTTAAAACCCAAGTCAAAACCAATGCCTGATAGCCCACTTCAGTGAAAAATGACCAAACTGTCCCTTGGGCATTTTCAGCACGCTTCTCGAGAAAGTACTTAAGTCTTCAGAACAATAAGTCTACAATTCCAAGATCATCCCAAAGATGATTTGTCATTTTTGAGTGCCTTCCAGTCGGTTCCGGACCAATTTTGAGACCATTCGATTAAAATTACCATTTTACCCCTAGGCATCTGAGTGCCTCCAAGAACCACACTGGCTATGGGTATCAAACCGGTAACCTCCCGAGAATGCTTCTTATAGTATACCTGACCTTCCATTATCTTTTCGGATCATTCTGAGATAGTTCCGGCAAACCCGGTGCAAAATGACCGTCTTACCCCTAGTGGGCCAGTTGGCTTTTCCAACCACACCGGCTCTGGGTATCAAACTAGCACTCCCTTGGAGCACTTTGGGTAGTGTTTCCAACCTTCAAGTCCACTCAGGGATTATTCCAAGTCCATTACGGTCATTTTCTAGTCTAGTTGACCGTTTTGCCCCTAATAGTTTAGTTGACAATTTCGGCCTTGTTTTTCAAGTCCGTTACCCCTGGGACACTATTTCAAGGGTTTCTACCCATTTCCGGCCTTTCTGACCATTCCTGGCCTTTCGGAACATTCCCATACCTTTCGAAGTCACTCCTAGTGGAGCTAGGCTAAAAAATGCATTGTAGTCACTAGGACAGGCGCCCAAATCTTCTGTCTTGCGTATCAAGGGTCAAAGATATGTTTCTTGTCGCCTTAAAAGGTTTCTAAAGGGGCTGGCGCCACTAGTAGTGGCACTAAGCCAAAAAATGGCCTGGCGCCACTCCTAATGACGCTAGTGGATTTGTAAGCCTAGCGCCACTACCACAGGCGGTAGATCACTCTTTAGTCTATAAATACAGAGCCTCTTCCTTACGTGAAAAAGGTCGTCAATCAAACTCTAGAGTCTCTGTCTCTCGATATACAGCCCTCGAACTCTCTCCAGACCCTAGTTTTCTTAGGCTTCTTCAAACCCTAGCCTCCATACACTAACCCTAGCATACATGCACTCAATACGCATCTATACGAGCCTCCAAGCCGACCATTGAAGACTCAAGGTGCTACAATCTCAAAGCTCTTGAAGATCGATGTGAAGTAAAGCATGTAAAGTAAGCAAATCAAAGAAGACACAAGGTTGGTTTTCGATTTACGTTTACACAATTTTTTCCCTCTCTCTTCTCTCTCCTAACCCACTTGGGTTTTCTTCTATTTTAATCCCCTATCTTCTTCCCCTATTTCTTGCATGCTTGAAACAAGGGAATCCCTCGATTCATGTGTAGGAAGAATGGTTGAAAGTCACCGTGTCGGGGGCCTTCTTCTAATTTAACCTTAGACCACGTGGGTTCAACCCCCTTGATGATGTGGTGAAGCCTAGACCTTGTATGTTCATGACCCCACTTGCATTGTGCATATCATACTCATATATCTCTTCAAAATAGTTTTTTAAACTTGTTTTCAAAACTTGCATCAAAAATATTTTTCAAAACTTGCATTAAATCTTCTTTTTCCAAACTTGTTTTCAAAATCACAATCCTAAGATGATTCAAGCCACTCCATGATTAGAATTGTTTTAAGAAAGTGTTACATAAGTTTTTGGGTGTAAACCCTAAAATTGTTTTTGTTAAAATCATCATCTTAAGATGATTTTAGCCATTCTATGGTTAGGGCCGCTTTAGGAAATTATTATATTTAATAAGACCAATATAGTCCATATTTTCAAATTGTTATTGTTTTCAAAACCATGATCCTAGAATAGTTCTAATCTTTCTATGGTTAGAGTTGTTTTAGGAAAGTGAAATATTTTTAGAGACTTGTAAAAGTCTATATTCCATTCTCTTTCCAAATTGCTTTTTCAAATCTCTTTCAAAACTTCTTTTCCAATCTACTTCCTAAAAACTTTCTTTCCAAAAGTTTTGCTTTCAAAAACTTCTTTTCAAACTACTTTCTAAAAACTCTCTTCAAAGGTTCTACTTTCTAAAAACACTCTTCAAGTTTCCTTCCTAGAAACTTCCTTCAAAAGATTTACTTTCCAAAATCTCCTTTTCTTGAAGCCCAAGTCAAGCCCTAGAGCCAACTATTAGGAAACTCTAATTTCCACTTTCCTTTGCCACATCCAATCATAACTTTCTAAAATTCTCTTTTTCTACATCAAACTCTTAGGTCTCCAAAAAAACCTCTCTTTCATGTCAAATCATATTTTCTAAATTCAAGTTTTCCAAATCTTATCATTTCCAATTCCATGTCAAATCTGGTCTTCCAACTTAAGAAAACAAATCCAATTCTTTGCTTTTGGAAACAAAATCAAATCATCTTTTTGTTTTTACAATAGAAATCAAATCTTTCTTAATATAATCATTTCCTAATTCTAAACTTTCCTAATGTCAAACCTTTCCTAATTTCTAAACTTTCTAAATCTTTCTTAAATCAAAATTTTCAAATTTCAAATCTTTCTTAGATTGAAATATTTCCAAAACCAAAACTTTCTAAAGTTCAAAGTCTTCTAAATTCAAAACTTTCTAAATTTCAAAGTTTTCTAAATTCAAAACTTTCTTAAGTTGAAACTTTCTAAATCCCAAACCTTCTTAAGTTGAAACTTTTTGAATCTGAAACTTTCCTAATTTGGTACTTTCTTAAAATGGAATTTTCCTAAGTTCAAACTTTCCAAAATTCTAAAACTTTTCAAAGTCCAATCTTTCTTAAACTTTAACATCTCTAAACCCATTCCGAATCAATTTCTTTTCAAAGCAATTCTCTTTTTCAAATCAAACTCCTTTCTAATCTAATCTTCTCAAATTAAACTTTTTGAAACCTAAAAGTGTCTATTTTCAACCGGACTCTTGTCCGAACTACGACTAACCTGATTCCCGAAAAGGGATACGTAGGCAACCCTCAACGGTGCGGTCACAACATTTTTCAAGCTTCTATTTTCATAAGCTTTTTCAAACTTTCAATTCCATGATCTATTTCAACTTTCTAATTCTAAAATCTATTTTCAAATCTCCAATTCAAATTTCTAAAACTTTCTTTCAAACTTCAAAATCTATCTTTTCACATCTATTTTCAAAATCAAATCAACTCTTCTCATATCTATTTTCAAAATCAAATCAAATTCTTGCACTTGCATATCATGCATCATGTTAAACATCTTTTCAAAATTCTTTTCTAAAGTGGATAATTTTTAGACATTTATTAATCGAATATTCTGAATGAGTGAGTCTAGGGTCAATAGACATGTAGGTACTATAAGGGCGGGGTAGGATAATGGCTTAGTGCATCTTCCCTACACGTAACCAACCTTCGAACCTAGATCACTTTTTTCAAAGACCAAATAGAGTTATTTTTTAAAAAAAAGGTTTACATATTTCCAAAGGTTGCCAAACAACCTTTTTTTGTTTTTCAAAAACCCTCTCTTGAAGAAGTTTTTAAATTCTTTTCAAAAATCTTATGTGTAATCTTTGGATTGTGCTTACTTTTAGGTGACCTAACCCCGATTTTTCGCACCCGGAAAAGACAAGTGAGAAAAACACAGTGCTCTCTCGTTATAACTCATCCTCCTAGAAGAATGAGTGCGACCAGGTTTGAATTGGAAATTTGATTTCATTAAGAGCTTTTGAAACAAGTTTGGAGTCACCACCTAACCTGATTAAGGTAAGTTATGTCACCTAAAACTAAGCACAATTTGAAAATTACACTTAGGTTTTTTTTTTAAAAGATTTTGAAAACTTACATTAGAGAGGGTTTTAAGAAAATAAGTTGTTTGGCAACTTTTAGAAAGATTTAAGCTCTTTTTTTAAAATAACTCCATTTGGTCTTTGAAAACAGTGGTCTAGGTTCAGAGGTTGGTTATGTGTAGAGAAGACGCACTAACCTATCACCCTACCCCGCCCTTGCGGTACCTACATGTCTATGCACCCTAGGTTCACTCATTCAGAATCTTTGATTAATAAATGTCCAATTACATCCACTTTAGAAAATAATTTGGAAAGTTTTTTTTACATGATTTATGATATGCAAGTGCAAGAAAGAGGTTTGATTTTGAAAGTAGATTTGAGAAGAACTTGATTCGATCTTGAAAATAGGTTTGAAAAGACTTGATTAGATTTTGAAAAAGAAATTTGAAAAGAAGACTTGATTTGAAATCGAAAAGTAGGTTGTAGAAATTGAAAATAGATATTCGAAAATAGATTTTGGAATTTGAAAGTTAAAATAGATCATGAAATTGGAAGCTTGAAAAAAGTCATAGAATTGGAAGTTTAAGAAAAGTTACGAAATTGGAAGTTTAAAAAAGGTTATGGAATTAGAAACTTGAAAAAGGTTATGACCGCACCTATAAGGGTTGCCTACGTATCCTTTTTTGAGAATCAGGTCAGTAGTAGTTCAGACAACAACCCTATTGAAAATAGAAGATTTTGATTGAAAAAATAGTTTTATTTGAAACTTAAAATGGAAGATTGGAATCGAGATAGAACTTAGACCTAGAATTGAACTTGAAAGAGGGTTGGAGCTTTGAAAGAGAACTTGGACTAGATTTGGAAGGATAGAGATTTGAAAATATTTTGAAGTTTTGAAATTAGAGAACCATCTTGATTTAGAAAAGAGTTTTAGAAAGGAGTCGAAGCTTCCTAACTCTAAGGGGTAGGGTTGAACTCGGGTTTAGGCCTCCTAGGATTTAGGCTACCTAAGATTGGAGCACGTAGTTGGATTAGGAAGGTTCGAATTAGAAAATATTCGAATTAGGAAAGATTTGAATTAGGAAATGTTCGAATTAGAAAAGATTCAAAAGTTGGACTTTAAGAAAGATTTTTTGAAAAGAAATTAGATTTGAATTGAAAAACTTGACTTGGAATGGATTTAGGAAAGCTAAGGTTTAGGAAAGATTGAACTTCGAAAAACTTTAGGATTTGGAAAGTTTTCAAATTAGGAAAACTCCATTTTAGGAAAGTTTCGGATTTAGAAAGTTTCAATTTAGGAAAGTTTTGAATTTAAAAAACTTTGAAATTTAGGAAAGTTTTGGTTTTGGAAAGATTTCAATCTAAGAATGATTTGGAATTTGGAAAGTTTGATTTAAGAAGGATTTAAAAAGTTTAGAAATTAGGAAAGGATTAAATTTAGAAAGATTGGAAAGGTTTGACATTAGAAAAGTTTAGAATTAGGAAATGATTGAATTAAAAAATATTTGATTTCTATTTCCAAAAAGAGATTATTTGATTTTATCTCAAAAAATGGAAGATTGGATTTGGCATAGAATTGGAAAGATGGAGTTTTGAAAATCTTGATTTAGAAAATATGATTTGATATGACAAAGAAGTTTAGGAAACCTAAGAGTTTGATGTTGAAAATAGAATTTTGAAAAGTTATGATTGGATATGGAAAAGGAAATTGGAAATTAGGGTTTCTTAATCCTTGGCTCTAAGGCTTGACTTTGGCTTCAAGAAAAAGAGATTTTGGAAAGTAGATATTTTGAAGAAAGTTTTTAGAAAGTGAATTTTTCAGGAGAGCTTTTGAGAAGAAATTTGAAAAGAGCTTTTTGAAAAATAGATTTTTAAAGGGAGTTTTTAGAAAGCAATTTTGGAAAGGAGATTGGAGAGAGTCCTTAGAAAGTATATTGGAGAAGAGATTTTAGAAAGTAGATTTGAAAAGAGATTTTGGAGAGGATTTAAAAAGGAAGTTTTGGAAGGTAAGTTTGAAAAGTAATTTGAAAAAGGATTTGAATGTGGACTTTTACAAGTCTCTAAAAATATCTCACTTTCCTAAAATGACTCTAACCATATGAAGATTAGAGCCATTCTAGGATTGTGATTTTGAAAACAATAAAGATTTGAAAATATGGATCATATTGGTCTTATTAAATATAACACTTTCCTAAAGCGACCCTCAACATGGAATGGCTAGAATGATCTTAAGATTGTGATTTAAGTGTTTACACCCAAAACTTATGTAACACTTTCCTAAAACAACCCTAACCATAGAGTGGTTAGAATCATCTTAGGACTGTGATTTTTGAAAACATGTTTGGAAGAAGAAGATTTTAATGTAAGTTTTGAAAGAGATTTTGGTGCAAGTTTTTTAAAACAAGTTTAGAAAACGATTTTGAAGAGATGTATAAGTATGAAATGCACAATGCAAGTAGGGTCGTGAATATACAAGGTTTAGGCTTCACCACATAATCAAGGGGGCCGAATCCACATGGTCTAAGGTCGAATTAGAGGAAAGTCCCCCTACATAGTGACTTTCAACCATTCTTCCTACACATGAACCGAGGATTCCCTTCTTTCAAGCATGCAAGAAAGGGGGGGGGGAGAAGAAGATAGGGAATTAAGATAGAAGAAAACCCAAGTGGGTTAGGAGAGAGAAGAGAGAGGGAGGAATTGCGTAAATGTAAATAGAAAACCAACCTTGTGTCTTCTTTGATTTGCTTGTTTTACTTCGCGTTGATCTTCGAGAGCTTGGAGATTGCAGCACCTTGAGTCTTCAATGGTCGGCATGGAGGCTCATATAAGCGGGTATTGAATGTATGTATGCTAGGGTTTAAGGTGTATGGAGGCTAGGGTTTGAGAAGCCTAAGAGAGCTAGGGTTTGGAGAGAGCTTGAGGGCTGTATATCGGGAGAGAGAGTTTCTGGAGTTAGATTGCCAAACCTTTTCATGCAGAGAAGAGGCTTTGTATTTATAGACAAAAGACTGACCTTGCGCCTATTACAGTGGCGCTAGGCTTAAAAATCTATTGGTGGCGCCAAGCCATTTTTTGGCTTGGCGCCAGTACTAGTGGCACCAGCCACTTACAAAATATTTTAGGGCGGCAAGAAACATATATTTGACCCTTGATATGTAAGGCAGAAGATTTGGGCGCCTGTCCTAGTGACTACCATACATTTTTTAGCCTAGCTCCACTAGGAGTGACACCGGAAGGTCCAAGAATGTTCTGGAAGGCCAAAAATGGGTAGAAACCCTTGAAATAGTGTCCTAGAGGTAACAGACTTGAAAAGTAAGATCAGAATTGTTGATCGGGCTATTAGGGGCAAAACAATTAATTAGACCAGAAAACCACTAGAATGGACTCAGAACAATCCATGAGTAGACTTGAGAGTTGGAAACACTATCAAGAGTGCTCCAAGGGAGTGCTTGGTTTGATACCCAAAGCTGATGTGGTTGGAAAAGGTGACTGACCCAATAGGGGTAAAACGGTCATTTTTACCGAATGGTCCTGGAATTGATTCGAAATGATCCAGAAAGGCAGTGGAAGGTAAAGAATACTATTAGAAACATTCTTAGGAGATTACAGGTTTGATATGCAGAGTCGGTGTGGTTCCCGAAGGCACTCAGATGCTTAAGGGCAAAATGGTCATTTTGACCGAATGGTCCGAAATTAGCTTGGAACCGACTGGAAAGCATTTAAACATATCGGATCATCTTTGGGACGATCTTGAAAGGGTGGAATTACCATTTTGAGGACTTAGGTACTTTCTTAAGAAACGTGCCAAAAATTTCCCAATGGCAGTTTGGTCATATTTCACCGGAGTGGGATAGCAGACACTGGTGTTGACTCGGGTTTTGAGTGCTTCCATCACTCTAACAATTTGTGACGAGTGGGTTTCCAAAGGTATCTCGTCTTTTGGTAAATATGTCACGGCCAAGAGCCAAATTCGGTCCCATGACATAGGGGGTTTATTGGCAATTCCCCAACCTTGACCTACTTATGAGTGTTTCTACCACTCTGGCGGTTTGGGTACATTCTAGAGACTACCTAATATCAGGAAGCTGTTAGGTGGACTTATCGTCTGAGGAATCAACTTTCTCAAAAGATATGCTGAATAACGGACATTTATTTATTGGCGGGTTAGTAAGCGCCAATGGTGGACTGTTTTACCATCTCGAGGACTTTGGGCCTCGTCCTAGTCAACGAGTTTTAAGGGACTTACCGTTTCGAAGAGTTTTATTGAAAAACGTGCTGGATTGAATGGTCTTACCACCTGAGGGATCAACTTTCTCGAAAGGCAAGCCGAATTTGATTTGGAATTAGAATTGGTCTTGAAATGGGTTTTGATCTTGGAATTGAGATTGAAACGGGGAATTACCGTCTTCGAGAAGACATGCCCAACTAATTTGGATCGGACAATACCTCAAGGGCATTTCGGTTATTTTGCCTTTATTTGGGTCCTGTGGGCCTGCGAAGCGATTGATTGACTGGATTATGTCTGGAAAACTAGTTTCAACTGGAATATATCCATATTGACTTGAATACAAGTTTGGACGGACCAAAGATTGCTGAGCGGGAAAAAATGAAATGTTTACAACTGCCCTTCTTTTTTTGTCTTTGTTTTTCGAAGACAGAAAATGATAAAGTAAGAGTCTCATGTTGGACGTGAGGTGGTCAGAGGGACAGACTTAAGAAACTTTTGAAAATTAGAACTTGAGAAATGGGTATTCGGCTCAAGGAGGTGTTTAAAATCGAGTTTTGGCGGGAAAGAGGCAAACTGCCTGGAACTTGACACTGGCGCCACTATTGCTTAAAGGTGCATTGGCGCCACTGCGCTTCGAAACAAAACCAGAAAAATTTTTGGTTCAAACATTCGCAGGGTTGTGAGATTTTCTTAGAGTGCAAAAGCATTTGCAAGGAAAATGACTTAGACATTGAAGGGGTGCTCTTTGGCGACCACGGAGGGTTACCAGAAGTAATCACCGTCGCCGGAAGATAAAATTTCGCCGAAGAACTCCAAGTGGTGAGTTTTTGATTTTATATTGATTTTGATGTATAAAACTCCATTTGAGTCATATGAACAGTGAAACTTGATATTTTGATATGTTTTGGACACTTTGATGAAGTTATTTTTTGCATTTTGGTGCTTGTTTGATTGAATTTGAGTGATTTTACGTGTTTATGTAAAGAGGGTTTCTGCAAGAATTAGGGGTTTATTCCTATAGCCTTGGACATTGAATTTTCTGGCTAGATTTGTATACTGTGTGCCTTAGAAAAATGTGTTTAATAACCGTGTGAAGTTTCGTATTTTTTGAAAACTCAGTGATTTTTTTGATTTTTTGAAAAATAAAAAAAATACTTGAAAAATAGAGAAAATTTAATAAATTGATGAAATTATTAGAGTTTAATATTTAGAAAAATATGAGAATATTTTAGAAAATATTTTAAATAATTTTGAAAAATTTTGTGGAAACTTTGAAACCCATTGGTTTTTTGAAAATAAAACATGTCTTTCCAAAATTTGAAAATCTAGAAAATGTGCACGGGTGCTAGTGCTATGTGATTGTGATGCTATGAAGTGCATGATTTGTGTTTGCTTCTAGCGTCATGGGTGTTATAGGGACCGTTTTTAAACAAAATTCTGTCAAAATTTTTTGAAAATTTAGAAAAGGGTTGAAAAATTTGTAAAGTAAAATCTTTTTGAAGTAGTTATAAAATCGTTGAGGGCAAGACCTTTTTTGGTAGAAAAGACCCCGAGAAACTTGGGGGAGCCTAAAACTATTAGAAGAAATATTTAGGAGGGTTTTGAAAATGAAATTTTTAATAAAACTGTTAAGGAAAAATTTTTGGAGGATTTGAAAATGGATTTTGACTTTCGAAAATTTGGGAATAGAAATTTTGGAAGATTTGAAAACTTAAGAAATTTCAATTTCGAAGAAGACTTTTTGAAGGAAGAAGTTTTAGAAAGCCTTGATTGGAATAGAACCCATATATATATATATATATATTTTTGAGTAAAAGCTTGGGATGGACTTTGATTAGAAAATTGTGAGATTTAATTTTGAAAGTTGATTTTGAATTAGAAATCACTTTGAAATTTTGGAAAAAAGTATAGAAAATTTGTTTTGACCTAAAATTTGAAAGCAAAATATTTAGAAAATTCATTTTGACTCGAAAATTGAAAATCTTTTAAAAGCAAAATGTATAGGAAATTCATTTTGATTTGAGAGTTGGAATTTTTCCTTTTAAAAGACAAAATGTATAGGAAATTCATTTTGACTTGAAAGTTGAAATTTTTTTTCTTTGTTTTTACAAGACAAACTTTATAGGAAATTCATTTTGACTTGAAAGTTGAATTTTTATTTTTTTTTTGGTTTTTAAATGAAAAAATGTTTAGAAAATTCATTATGACTTGAAAGTTGAAAATCTTTTTTTTTTTCAAATAAAAAATTTATAAGAAATTCATTTTGACTCGAGAGTTGGAATTTTTCCTTTTAAAAGATAGAATGTATAGGGAATTCATTTTGACTTGAAATTGGAATTTTAAAATCAAAATGTGTAGGAAATTCATTTTGACTTATCATTTGAATTTTTTTTTCATTGTTTCCCTTACTTCTTTTTACTTCTTATCTCTTTTCCCTTCATGCGTTATACTGACCTCATGTCAGTATTCTTACCTTGATCTTCAGGATGACAGACGCCGACGATGACAATTCCGAGAGGAGACCCCGCTCCGGGAAGGTTGCCCGGACAGATTCTGCAGGCAACTCCAGTCAATCCAGGGGTAGTCGGCGATCTGCTAGGCAGGCATCTTCTGGTCAGAGCGGATAGGGGAGTAAACCTCCAGTCAACCCCTTCCCTTCAGTTGAGTAGGCCTTTGATGAGGAGATAGATGCAGAGGAAGAGGTGCCAGGTCTTGGCGATCAGGTGATCGGTTACGGGAGGGCCTTTTCTAAACATAGACAGACAGATCCTGACCTTGGTGATCTGGAGATACTAGATATTGCACCGCTAGGAGAGCTTGCCTATCATCCTAGTGTCTACTTACGACAGCATTTGCCTCCTTCACGGGTACACACATCTTTCAAAGGGTTTGTTCATCTTGTCTTCAGTACTATGCAGCGAACGGCTCCATCTTACTCGGCTTTCTTGGCAGATATTGGGTTCGGAGCCTTCATGGGACTACAGGCTAACCGTTTAAACAAATCTTTTCTAATTTCTAATTTTGCAAATCTTTCTTAAAATTCAAACCTTTTCTAATTTCAAGTATTTCTAAATCTTAAACTTCAAACCCTTCTAAAATTCTAAACTTTCCTAAATTTCAAATCTTTCCAAATCTAAAACTTTCTAAATTCAAAACTTTCTAATTTCAAAACCTTTCCTATTTTAAGCTTTCCTAATTCAAAATCTTTCCTAAAATGAAACTTTCTTAAAATGAAACTTTCTATTTTGAAACTTTCCTAATTTGAACCTTTCTTAAATCCAATGTTTCCCTAATCTTCCAAGTCTAACCTTCAAGTCAAATTTTTCTTAATCTCAAGTTCCTCATAAATCCTATCTTTCTTAAGTCTAGGTTTTCTAAATCTCAATCTTTCCAAAACAAGTCCAAATCCTTCTTGCAAGTACTATCTTTCCAAATCAAGGTCCAATATTTTCAATTCTAATTTCCAATTTCCAATCTTCTATTCCAAGTTCAAAATAAATATCTTTTTCAAATCAAACCTTCTATTTTCTATCCGACTCTTGTCCGAACTACGACTAACCTGATTCGTCAAAAGGGATACGTAGGCAACCCTTATGGGTGCGGTCATAACCTTTTTTAAGTTTCTATTTTCACAATCTTTTTCAAACTTCCTGCTTCAAAAATCTATTTTCAAATCTTTATTTCCAATTTCTAAAACTTTTTTTCAAAATCAAATCTATCTTTCGAATCCATTTCAAATCAAAATCAAAATTTCTTTTTAAATCTATTTTCAAATCAAATATTTCTATTGCACTTGCATATCATGCATTATGTCAATTCCTTTCTAAAAATTCTTTTCAAAAGTGGATAGTTTCGGACATATATTAATCAAAGGCTCTAATAGGTGAATCTAGGATGAATATTCATGTAGGCACCGCAAGGGTGGGGTTGGGTGATGGCTTAGTGCATTTTTCCTACACGTAACCAACTCCCGAACCTAGATCACTGTTTTCGAAGACCAAAATGGAGATATTTTCAAAGGTTGCCAAATAACCTGTTTTCCTAAAAACCCTTTCTTGAGAAAGTATTTTCAAAAATTGTTTCCAAAAACCATAAGTGCAGTCTTCGGATTGTGCTTAGTTTTAGGTGACCTAACTCACCTTAATCAAGTTAGGTGGTGACACCAAATTGTTTTCCAAAAGCCCTCAATCAAATCAATTTTCAATTCAAACCTAGTCACACTCATTCTTTTAGGAGGATGAGTTCTAAGAAGAGAGTACAATATTTTTTCAACTTGTGTATGTATTCCTCAAGTGTGAAAAATCTGGGCGCAACAGCTGGCGACTCCGCTGGGGACACTTAGAGGGTTAGGCCATAGTTATGTCTTTTCACCCTTCACCCTTGTAAAGTCTTCAATTAACTTGTCCAATTCTATTCACTTTCAATTTTCAAAATCAAATTTTCAAAGTTATTTTAAAAAACATGCATTTAACTCCATTCATATTATCTTGCATTAAGTTTGCCATCTACATACTAACTCTTGCATATTTGTTTTGTATGTGGGCTTTTGTTTGCATTATTGTTTTGTCATTCTAATTGCTATGCATGAAAGAATATGATGAAAAGGATGGATGTGAGTTGTTGGGCTCTTTCCTCCGCTTTCAATAATCACACACACACTGCACGTGCACTTGCATTTTGCATATTTACATTCTTTACCCTGATCTGTCTCTTCTAGTTAGAAGGGAGAGCGGTATATTGGTTATGGGCAAGATGTTGTGTCAATTTCTTCACCTACGACTTCTTGATGGTTCCCTCACTCGGATCACCAACCGATCATGGCACCACCTCGAGGAGTGGGCCTAAGTTTGAAAATTTGGGAACCGAGCCATTTTAGGATGCATTAGTAAACCCTTAACCTCGTGCTCATATAGTCACCATGCATAGTCGAACCTCTGCCGGATTTAAGACACGCACACCGTTTTCCAAAACCATGGAGGAAAGGGTGACTGCTTTAACTTTCCTCTATATCTGTTTATTTCTGTTGTTATAATGACTGTATTCTTACTGTTATAATGCTTGTCTAACTACTCATGCATGCATATTTACTTTATCATTGCATTCTCTCTCTCTTTACTTTACGCATCTATGTTCATGCATTCCATATTCCATGTCAAGACAAGAGTTCCAAAGTAACTCAAGTCGCTGCATCTCCATGCATATGATCAACCCAAAGAGAGTGACACCAAGGTTACTCTCCATTGCATTAAACATACCAAACCCTAAGGTGTAAGCAGCCCATTTTTAACCGCTCGGCAGTCTATACTCCGTCCAGACTTGTTGTCAAGTCATTGTGGGCATATTCCTATCGAAACCAATTCTCTAGGTCTAAATTTCGTCTTTCCTTCGCTTCGCGGCCCTGTCAGGCCTAAATAGAGGCAAACTGACCAAAATGCCCTTGGGGGCATTGTTTTTTCTTATTCCAATTCCAGTCCCACTCTTGAGACAGTTTATTCCTCCAGACGGTCCGAGTAGCAAAACTACTCACAAAACCGTTAGAGTGGCGGAAACACTCACAATCCAGGCACGTCTCTTTGGAGACGGTAAGACCCCTTTCCAAACCCAATCTCGAGACAGTTTATTCCTCGAGACGGTTCCAATCCAGGCACGTCTCTTTGGAGACGGTAAGACCCCTTTCCAATCCCATTCTCGAGATAGTTTATTCCTCGAGACGGTTCCAATCCAGGCAAGTCTCTTCGGAGACGGTAAGACCCCTTTCAGTCCCACTCTCGGGACAGTTTATTCCTCGAGACGGTCCGAGTAGCAAAACTACTCACCAAACCGTTAGAGTAGCGGAAATACTCACAAAGCCGTTAGAGTAGCGGAAATACTCACAAAGCCATTAGAGTAGCGAAAATACTCCCAAATCATCAACCCCGTCCAAGTAGCGGAAATACTCACAAATCATCAACCCCGTCCGAGTAGCGGAAATACTCACACCGTTAGAGTGACGGAAACACTCAAAACCTAGGTCAACACCAGTGTCTGTTAGCCCACTTTGGTGAAAAATGTCCAAATTGTCCTGTGGCATTTTCCGGGACTTTCCGGTCAAGATGACTATTTTGCCCCTAGACATTCGAACGCTCAAGGAACCACACCAGCTCTGGGTATCAAACCGGTAATGTCCTGAGAATACTTTTTATAGTGTTCTCAACCTTCCTTTACCTTTCCGGATCATTCCGAGTCAGTTTCGTCGAACCCGGCACAAAATGACCGTTTTACCCCTAGAGGGCCGGTCTCCTTTTTCGACCACACCGGCTCTGGGTATCAAACCGGTAACCTCCTAAGGCTACTTTTTATAGTAATCTCAACTCCCCTTTACCTTTCTGGATCATTCCGAGTCAGTCCCGGCAAACCCGGTACAAAATGACCGTTTTGCCCCTGGTGGGCCGGTCTCCTTTTCCGACTACACCAGCTCTGGGAATCAAACCGGCAACCTTTGGGAACATTCTAAATAATGTTTTCAGATCCCAAGTCTTCTTCCGGGACAGTCTGAGTCTGTCCCGACAGTTTTTCGGTCCGATTGACCGTTTTGCCCCTAAAGGCCCGGTCAACCTTTCCGACCCACCTTATCCTCACTTTTCAAGTCAAATACCTCCAAGACACTATTTTAAGTGTTCCTGCTCCTTTCTGGCCTTTCGGGTCATTCCCAGCTCCTCCAAATCATTCCCGGACTTTCTGGAGTCACTCCTAGTGAAGCCAGGCTAAAAGTTGCATGGCAGTCACTAGTACAAGCTCCCAAATATAGTCAAAGATACGTTGCTTGCCGACCTTAAACCTTTCCTAATTGGCTGGCGCCACTAGTAGTGGCACCAAGCCAAAAAATGGCCTGGCGCCACTCCTAGTAGCGCCAGTGTAAAGTTTGCGTTGGCGCCACTGCAACAGACGACAGGTTTGTCCAACTTCTATAAATACAGAGCCTCATTCAACATGAAAAGAGTCTGCAAACTTAACCTAAAAATCCTATATTTCGATATACAGAGCTCGAGCATCTCCTAAATCCTAGCCTCCCTAGGTTTTCCAAACCCTAGCCACTATACACAAACCCTAGACTCATATACACTCCTATACATCCCCATACACTCATACACCAACCTTTAACCCTTCTCCGAAGACTTGAAGAGCTGCCATCCAAAGCTTGAAGACAACTCTTGAAGACTGAAGGTGAAGATCAAGACAAAGACCGAAAACCGAAGACAGTGCGGCGCGCAAAATAAAGAAGGAATACGGTAGGTTTTCTTTTTAATTTTCTGCACTTCCCCCCTCTCTCTTCTCTCTCCAACCCACTTGGGTTTTCTCTATTTTAATCCCCCATCTCTTTCTCCCCCTTTCTTTGCATGCTTGAAACAAGGGGACTCCTAGTCCATGTGTAGGATTAGACTATTGTAGAGTCACCGTGTCGGGGGCTTTCTTCTAGTCTAACCAAAGACCACGTGGGTCCGGCCCCCTTGATTATGTGGTGAAGCCTTAGCCTTGTATGTTCACGACCCCAAATTGCATTGTGCATATCATAGTCTTGCATCTTCTAAAAACCGTTTTCAAAGTTGTTTTTTTTTTCAAAACGTTTTCAAACTTGTTTTCAAAATTGTAGCAAAATCTCTTTTTCAAAAACTTGTTTTCAAAACCACAATTCTAGAGTGATTTTAGCCTTTCCATGGCTAGGGTTGCTTTAGGAAAGTGTTACATTAAAAGTGACCTTTTTGGTCTATATTTTCAAATCTTATTATTTTCCAAAACCATTTTCTTAAGGTGGTTCTAGCCCTCTTATGGCTAGAATCGCTTTAGGAAAGTGAGACGTTTTCATACTTTCCAAAAACTCTCTCTCTTCAAAAATCTCTTCCTAAAAATCTCTTTTTCAACATACTTTCCTAAAACACTCCTCTCCAAAATGGTTTTCAAAAAACTCCCTTCCAAAATCTATTTTTCAAAACTCCCTTTTTCAACTCATTTCCAAAATCCTCTCCCCAAAATCCACTTTCTAAAAAACCTTCTTTCCAAAAGTCTTTCCAAAAACTCTCTTTCCAAATTCACTTTCCAAAAACTCCTCCCTAGGATTTCCCTTCTAGAAAACTTTCGTTCCCAAAAACGCACTTTCCAAAAACTCTTTCCTTAGAGCCCAAGTCAAGCCCTAGAACCCATCATTAGGAAACTCTAATTTTTTTTTCCAAAAACATGGTTTTCAAACTTTTCCCCAAACCTAGGTTTTCAAAACCTCTTGCTTTCATATCCAAACTATACATGTTTCCAAGACCTATTTTCTACATCAAAACTATAATTTTGCAAAACTAGGGTTTCTAGAATCTCCCTTTCCAAATCCTTACCCAAATCCTATCTTCCCTTTAGGAAACCAAATCAAATCTCCCCGTTTAGGAAACTAGATCCCGTCCTCCGTTTTTGGAAATAAAATCCAACTTTTCTTTCTTAGAAACCAAATCCAATCCCTTCCTAATCCAACTCTTCCCTAATTCAAATCCTTCCTAAACTTCCACTTTCCTAAATCTTAAGTTTCCAAAAACTTGAACATAAAAATCTTTCCTAAATTTTAAAACTCAACTTTCAAATCTTTCCTAATTCAACCCTTTCCTAATTCTACCCTCTTTTCAAATCTTAACTTTCCAAATCTAAGTTTTCAAACCTTTCCTAAATTCAAACATTTCCTAACTTCAAGATTTTCTAAAACTCTAAGACTTTCTAAATCTTAAACTTTCTAAATTTCAAATCTTTCCAACTTTAAAAACTTTCTAAATTTGAAACTTTCTTAAGTTAAATCTTTCTAAACCTAAAAACTTTCTAAATTCTAAACTCTCTTAAGCTTCAAATCTTTCCAAATCTAAGATTTTTCTAAACTTAAAACTTTCTTAATTCAATCATTTCCTAAACTGAAAACTTTCCTTTTTTAAACCTTTCCCAAAATGAAACTTTCTTATTTTCAAAACTTCTTTGTTTTCAAAACTTTCCAAATTCTAAACCTTTCTCAAACTAAACTTTTCTTAATTCAAAACATTTCTAAATTCAATACTTTCCCATTTCAAAACTTTCCTAAAGTTGAAAACTTTCTTAAACCTAAATCTTTCCTAATTCAAAACTTTCCAAAAATAAAACTTTCCAAATTCGGAACTTTCCTAAATCAGACATTTCCTAATTTGAACCCTTCCTAAATCCAATCCTTTCCTAAATCTTCCAAGTCTAATATTCAAGTCAATTCTTTTTCAAAATCCTTCCAGTCAAATCCAATCCTTCTTTTCTAAGTTCCTAAGTCTATGTTTCCTAAAACCAAGTCTTTCAAAGCCAATCTTTTCAAATCTTCCAATCAAAGTTCAATCTCTCAATCTTCCAATTCAATTTTCAATTCAATCTTCTTCTTCTATTTTCAATCGGACTCCGGTCCGAACTACGACTGACCTGATTCCCCCAAAGGGATACATAGGCAACCTTCATAGGTGCGGTCACAACATTTTTCAAACTTTCAAGTCCACCCTCATAGGTGTGGTTTTCAAAATCTTTTCAAATCTCAAATTCCAATCTACTTTCAAATTTCCAATTTCAAATTTCTATTTTGAAATTTTCAAACTTTCCAATTTCAATTCCATCTTTTCAAATCTATTTTCAAATCAAATCAATCTCTTTTTAAATTTATTTTTCAATTCTTTTCTATTGCACTTGCATATCATACATCATATTTTTCAAACATTATTTTTCTAAAGTGAAATAGGATTGAACACGAGTTAGTTAAAGACTCTCATAGGTAAATCTAGGGTAGATTGACATGTAGGTACCGAAAGGGCGGGGTAGGGTGATAGCTTAGTGCATCTTCCCTACACGTAACCAACCTCCGAACCTAGAATCGCTGATTTCAAAGACCAAAAGGAGTTATTTTTTTCAAAAAAAAGGGCTAAATGTTTTCCAAAGGTTACCAAACAACCTGTTTTCTTAAAAACCCTCTCTTGAGGAGATATTTTCAAAATTGTTTTTCAAAAACCCTAAGTGTAGTTTTCGGACTATGCTTAGTTTTTAGGTGACCTAACTCACCTTAATCAAGTTAGGTGGCGACTCTGAATCTTTTTCAAAAGCCCTTTATTCAAACCTATTTTTCAATTCAAACCTAGTCGCACTCATTCTTCTAGGAGTGTGAGTTCTAATGAGAGAGTACAACATTTTTCCTGCTTGGGTGAGTATTCCTCGAGTGCGAAAAATCTGGGCGCGGCATAAGGGTTCCCATGTAACCCTAAGGACTCATGGCATGCACATTAATTCATTCCATAAGAGGTGCCCTAATCCCTCTATGCTCATGGGGATAGGGTTGCCAAGGAGACAAGGGGCAATCAATCAACAACGTCTCTCAGTGACCTCCTTGACATCGAATCCAAATAAGGCGGATCCGAACACTCAAGAGTAGTTTAGGATTTCATATGTAAGACTAGATAGGCGGAAGTCCTAAGGAAATTGTTCCCTTTCCCCCTATTAAAATGTATTTTGATTCTATTGTATTTAGACTCCAAAAGTCTAATATATTTCCTCATTTTTGAAAGAGTGCATGTTCCCACTCAAACGGTAAGGTATCTGCATATAGGGGCAAACCCCCTATCTCTAAGAAGTGAGCCAAATTCATCATGATTAGTTTCCCTCTCAAGTTGGGACATCCTTAAAGCATGCATTGCATAAAAATTTGTCAAAATAAGACACTAACTTTTTTCTTTTGATGGTCTTAGGTTCCCCTCCTCATCCCCATCATTACAAATCGAAAGCTATGGAACACTCATGGAGTCACTCACACTCGACGCCTTAACTCTAGTATTAGCGAAAGCAAGAGGACTCAGACATAGGATGACTAAAATGGAAGGCATGCTCTCTTTACTCTTATCCCATGCAGTAACTATAACCCATGAACAGGCAGAATCCTTGCAAGCCTAAACCCACGAGGGGCGAAAAAGGATGAAGAAGGAAGACCAAGACTATGCCCCGACCTTTGCTTACCAGCAACCTCCCTAGGTCAAGGGCCTTGTTTTGACACCCTGCAAGCCAACCTTAAACCAAACCCCTGAATTATATAATCTCTCCTAGTGACACCAATCCCATCCATTTGGCCCTGACACTGAAAATTGTTCCATTTTGAAACATAAAACCCTAAGCCCTTTCAATTCCCAAACCACCGACCCAATAGTCATTACACCAGAACTTGATCCCCGACCTCCAAGGACATCTAGGACACCTACGCGAATGAGCGAAAAAGATCGAGTTTTCACTAAACTCGCTTACATGAAAACCACAGCTTACTTTGGTCTCCTAGCCGCAGGATATTTGAAACCTATACCCCCTCGACCTCGGCCTAATCCTCTGTTACCTCACTTTAACCCAAAAGCGTACTATGAATAGCATTCAGGTAGTCAAGGACACGATAGTGAAGACTACTGGACCTTGAAACATAAAATTCAAGACATGATAGATAACAAGATCATCGGCTTACGACCAGTGAATCCTCCTCCAAATGCCACTACGGACTCTCTACCAGACCACGCCGTCAACGTCATCACGAAGTTTGGTAATGATGAGGTTTGGTTCGCCACATGCCAAGAGATATATTTTGAGGATGGGGAGGAAATTGAATGCAGATATGAGGAACAGTGTCAGGCCTGGTCATGGTGCAACCCCGATAAAATGTCGGTCCCCAAAGATGAACTCGTAGATGAATCTGCCAAGAAGGTTGACCAGGAGCCAGTCAAACTCAGTGATAAGAACCTCCAAATATGCACACCTGAGGAACACCAGGGCATGACTGGATGCTAGAGCAGAAAACCTCGAGCTCGGGTCAAGTCTATTAAGCCGAAAGAAGACATGCTACCCAACTAGTATATTGAAGATACTAAGAAGCTAGCAGAGGAAGGCAAAAGGGTCAAGGAAGCTGACAATTGCATTATCACTGCCAATTCACTTAGAGCTCTGGGAGAAACCTCTACCTGTCCTGCCATGGCCAATGATCCTAATCATGGATGGAGCATCGAGGATATGGGTGTCATCCTAAAACCCAACAAGACGGTTCCTCTTTCAAAAGCGTACAAGAGAGGGGTGTTTTCACTCACTTTCTTTCTATCCCTTTACATTTTGTTCTTAAATTAATATTTGCATTTAATATCTGTATTTCTTTCATTGACATAACAAAATGATTAAGTCTTTTTATTCATTGTTGTTATCTTATTTTCTCTTGTGAATGGTGACTACTTCCTATGCAAAGGGCATGATTTATCTTATGGAATGATCTAACTTGAAGAGGTGATAGCATGAGTTAACCACTCACCAAATGATCAGTTTTTCAAAGAAAGAGAGTGTAAGGATGAGAGAGGAAACTACTCAAAGGCAACACTTGCAAGACATTAAAGCTAAACGATAAGTGGCCAAATTATCAAAATGAAGACAAGCCATCTTTCATTTCCCCATATAAAAAAAGTGTTTATATTCCCTTTGCTTAGCCCCTAGTGCCTCGCAACATGCAAAATGTTCCTTGTCAACCCCGATTTAAGACTGTCCCCCCACACTGGGCCAGACAATAGTCAAGAACTCTAGGAATATTATCCATCCTCTATCGTGCTAGGGCAGCGATGAAGACTCTATGGATCAAGCAATCTAGTTCAAAGTGAAGAGTGGCTCTCATTTCATTTCCCATACAATCAAAAGCCACCCCTTACCAAACTTGTTGAGCCATTTATCATTGTTGAGAAAACCCCAACCTAGGGATCACCACCCACATTGGGTTAGATTGAATTGTTAAGGAAAAGGTCTAAAGAAAAGTGTTGTAGAATTGTTCGTTTCATAAAAGGAAATAAAAGAGATGAAAAGGAAAAAGAAAAGTGAAGGAAAAGAGTTACCAAGGGGCAGGAGGCCAAAAAAAAAATGTTTATGTTGAAAAGCATGTAAAAAGGCCAGAAGTCAGATGTCAGATAATTGCGTTAGAAGGTCAAAGGTTACAAGAAATGTCAACTCCCGCTATAAAAGGAGGAAATCTAAAGGTTATCCTAAGTTACAAAGAAGCCCAGTAGAAACACTAGGTTTGAGCCTTTACCTTTTCTCGCAAAAACCTAAAACCACGGCTTACATTACAACCCTACTGAAGTCCACTCTAATTGAAAATGGATTGCTTGATCTAAATGAGCTAGACACGCTGCTGAAGCTAAAGAAGGATGCTAACCCTGTTGGGAAAAATAGTCAAGGATGGCATGAATCTAAACCCTACTGAAAGCAACATCGAATTTGAGCCTGTATATCCTGTTGTTTCGAAAACCCAATAACCTAGCGTACATTACAGTCCGAAAGCAAAGTCTTCTTAGATTAAAAGACTGACCACTTATCGCTCTACTAAAGGTCAGGTAAGCTGTTACCGAAGCCCCGAGAGTTGAGAGTTTCAACCCCAATAATCCTATACACTAACCCCAAGGTAGAGAATCGAAGACGGTCAAAAGGATGAGAGAGGTATGAAGTGCTATCATCCAGTCAAGGTAAGGTTGAGCCAAAGGAGAGGCCAAGCCCTCGAAAAGGAAGGAGTGACCGTTCCAAAGATACTGAGTTTGACAGCACCCCTTGTCATTCTGTTAACTAGTATATTTCTAATATGTGCATACATTTTCATAAAACAAAATAAAAAATTAGCAAGAGCTTCGTATACATAGAACCCAACTCCCTGTAGAAACAGAAGTCACCAATACAATTCAATATCAACTCATATAGTAAATATATAACATCATCTTCCATGCGCATGCATTTGATCATATACTTAGTGTCGCGCCCAGATTTTTTGCACTCGAGGAATACACACAAGCCAGAAAAATGTTGTACTCTCTCGTTAGAACTCACCCTCCTAGAAGAATGAGTGCGACTAGGTTTGAATTGAAAAATTGATTTGAATAAAGGGCTTTTGAAAAAGCTTCGGAGTCGCCACCTAACTTGATTAAGGTGAGTTAGGTCACCTAAAAACTAAGCATAATCTGAAAACTACACTTAGGGTTTTTGAAAAACGATTTTGAAAAATACCACCTCAAGAGAGGGTTTTTACGAAAAATAGGTTGTTTGGCAACCTTTGGAAAATATTTAGCCCTTTTTAGAAAAATAACTCCGTTTGGTCTTTCGAAAATAGTGATCTAGGTTCAGAGGTTGGTTACGTGTAGGGAAGACGTACTAAGCTATCACCCTACCCCACCCTTTCGGTACGTACATGTCAATCTACCCTAGATTCACTTATGAGAGTCTTTAATTAACTAATGTCCAACCCTATTCACTTTGAAAAACAATGTTTGAAAACTAATTTAGCATGATGCATGATATGCAAGTGCAAGACGAGAGAATTGGAAAATAGAAATTGATTTGATTTGAAAATAAATTTGAAGAAATAGAATTGAAATTGGAAAGTTTGAAAATTGAAAGTAGAAGTTTGAAAATAGAAATTTTGGAATTTTGAAAATAGATTGGAGTTTGAGATTTGAAAAGATTTTGGAAACCGCACCCATGAGGGTGGAATTGAAAATTTGAAAAATGTTATGACCGCACCTATGAAGGTTGCCTACGTATCCCTTTGGGGGAATCAGGTCAATCGTAGTTCGGACAGGAGTCTGATTGAAAATAGAAGAGTGGATTGAAGAAGGAACTTGAATTGGACATTGAATTTGATTTGAAATCAGAAAAGGAGATTTAAAATTGGAATTGAGAGGATTGGACTTGCTTTGGAAAGATTGGTTTTGGGAAGAAGGAGGTTTAGGAAACCTAGACTTGAGATAAGAAAGATTGGATTGGAATGTTGGATTTGGAAGATTTGAAAGATTTGGAAACTTGGAATTTAGGAAAAATTTAGGTTAGGAAAGTTTCGAATTAGGAAAGTGTCATTTTTGGAAAGTTTTGAATTAGGAAAGTTTTAGGTTTAAGAAAGTTTCAACTTAGGGAAGTATTGTTTTAGGTAAGGTTTTGAAATTAGAAAATTTCAAAAATTGGAAAGTTTTGAATTTGGAAAGTTTTGAAAACAAGGAAGTTTTGAAAACAAGAAAGTTTCGTTTTAGGAAAGGTTTGAAAAAGGAAAGTTTTCAGTTTAAGAAATGTTTGAATTAAGAAAGTTTTGAGTTTAGAAAAGTCTTAGATTTGGAAAGATGTTGAAGTTTTGGAAAGTTTAGAATTTAGAAAGATTTGAAATTTAGAAAGCTTAAGATTTAGAAAGTTTTAGAATTTTAGAAAATCTTGAGATTAGGAAAGGTTTGAGTTTAGGAAGAGTTTGAAAACTTAGGTTTGAAAAGTTAAGATTTGAAAGGAGGGTAGAAAGGGTTGAATTAGGAAAGATTTAAAAGTTGAGTTTTAAAGTTTAGGAAGGATTTTTATGTTCAAGTTTTAGAAACTTAAGATTTAGGAAAGTGGAAGTTTAGGAAGGTTTTGAATTAGGAAAGAATTGGATTTTGAAACTTAAGGAAAGGTTTAAAGTTTAAGTTTAGGAAACTTATGGTTTAGGAAGGAATTGAATTAGGAAAGGTTTGGATTAGGAGGGGATTGGATTTGGTTTCTAAGAGAAAAGATTTGATTTTGTTTCAAAAAACGGAGGACAGGATCTAGTTTCCTAAACGGGGAGATTTGATTCGGTTTCCTAAAGGGAAGATATGATTTGGCAAGGATTTGGAAAGGGAGACTCTAAAAACCCTAGGTTTGAAAAATTATAGTTTAGACGTAGAAAAGAGGTTTTGAAAATATGTATAGTTTGGATGTGAAAAGTAGAGATTTTGAAAATCTAAGTTTGGGGCAAAGTTTGAAAACCATGATTTTGGGAAGGAAATTAAGGTTTCCTAATTGTGGGTTCTAGGGCTTGACTTGGGTTCTAAGGAAAGAGGATTTGTGGAAAGTGCGTTTTTGGAAATGAAGATTTTCTAGAATGAAATCCTAGGGAGGAACTTTTGGAAAGTAAATTTGAAGAGGGAGTTTTTGGAAAAAGATTTTAAAGAGAAGGAGTTTTGGAAAGTGCATTTTTAGAAACATAGATTTTGGAAAGAAGATCCTAGAGAAGAGTTTCTAGAAGAAAAATTTTGGGAAGAGAGTTTTTGGAAAGAGTTGTGGGGAACGTTTTTAGAAAGTGGATTTTGAAGAAAAGATTTTGGAGAGAAGTTGAAAAAGAGAGTTTTGAAAAACAGATTTTGGGAAGGAGTTTTTGAAAACAATTTTGAAGAGGAGAGTTTTAGGAAAGTATATTGAAAAAGAGATTTTCGGAAGAAATTATTAAAGAGAAAGTTTTTAGAAAGCATGTTGGAAAAGAGATTTTTAAGAGGAGAGATTTGAAAAGAGAGTTTTAGGAAAGTGTAAAAACGTCTCACTTTCCTAAAGCAATTCTAACCATAACAGGGCTAGAACCACTTTAAGAAAGTGGTTTTGGAAAACAACAAGGGTTGAAAATATGGACCAAAAAGGTCACTTTTAATGTAACACTTTCCTAAAGCAACCCTAGCCATGGAAAGGCTAGAATCACTCTAGGATTGTGATTTTGAAAACAAGTTTTTGAAAAAGAGATTTTGATGTAATTTTGAAAACAAGTTTGAAAAACGATTTTTGAAAACAACTTTTTGAAAATAAATTTTGGAAGATGCAAGACTATGATATGCACAATGCAATTTGGGGTCGTGAACATACAAGGTTAAGGCTTCACCACATAATCAAGGGGGCCGGACCCACGTGGTCTCTGGTTAGACTAGAAGAAAGCCCTCGACACGGTGACTCTCCAACAGTCTAATCCTACACATGGACCGGGAATTCCCTTGTTTCAAGCATGCAAAGAAAGGGGGGGAAAGAGATGGGGGATTAAAATAGAGAGAACCCAAGTGGGTTGGAGAGAGAAGAGAGAGGGGGGAAGTGCAGAAAATTAAATAGGGAGCCTACCTTGTATCTTCTTTAATTTGCGCGCCTTGCTTGTCTTCGGTCTTCAGTCTTCGTCTTGATCTTCTTCTTCAGTCTTCAAGGGTTGTCTTCAAGCTTTGGATGGCAGCTCTTCAAGTCTTCGAAGGGTGGTTGAAGGCTAGTGTATTAGTGTATGGGGGAGTGTATGAGTGTATAGGAGGCTAGGGTTTGGAAAACCTAGGGAGGCTAGGGTTTAGGAGATGCTCGAGCTCTGTATATCGAAATATAGGATTCTTAGGTTAAGTTTGCAGACCCTTTTCACGTTGAACGAGGCTCTGTATTTATAGAGAGAAGACAAACCTGGCGCCTGTTGCAGTGGCGCCAGGCCAAATTCTACACTAGCGCCACTAGGAGTGGTGCCAGGCCATTTTTTAGCTTGGTGCCACTACTAGTGGCGCCAACCAATTAGGAAAGATTTAAGGTCAGCAAGCAACGTATCTTTGACTAGATTTGGGCGCCTGTACTAGTGACTACCATGCAATTTTTAGCTTGGCTTCACTAGAAGTGACTCTGGAAAGTCCGGGAATGATTTAAAGGAGCCAGGGATGACCCGGAAGGCCGGAAGGGAGCAGGAACACTTAAAATAGTGTCCTGGAGGTATTTAACTTGAAAAGTGAGGATAAGATGTGTCGAAAAGGTTGACCGGGCCTTTAGGGGCAAAACGGTCAACCGGACCGGAAAACTGCCTGGACAGACTCAAACTGTCCCGGAAGAAGACTTGGGTTCTGGAAACATTATTTAGAATGTTCCCAGAGGTTGCCGGTTTGATTCACAGAGCTGGCGTGGTCAGAAAAGGAGACCGGCCCACTAGGGGCAAAACGGTCATTTTGTATTGGGTTTGCCGGAACTGACTCGGAATGGTCTGGAAAGGTAAAGGAAGGTTTAGAATACTATAAAAAGTATTCTCTGGACATTACGGGTTTGATACTCAAAGCCGATATGGTCGAAGAAGGAGACCAGCCCTCTAGGGGCAAAACGGTCATTTTGTACCGGGTTGGCCGGAACTGACTCGGAATGATCCGGAAAGGTAAGGGGAGGTTGAGAACACTATAAAAAGTATTCTCAGGAGGTTACCGGTTTGATACCCAAAGCCGAGGTGGTTCTCGGGGCGTTTGGATGCCTAGGGGCAAAATGGTCATCCTGACCGAAAAGTCTCGGAAAAGGTCCTAAGGGTAGTTTGGTCCTTTTCCACCGAAGTGGGCTAACAACCACTGGTGTTGACCTAGGTTTTGAGTGTTTCCGCCACTCTAACGGTGTGAGTATTTTCACTACTCGGACGGGGTTGAGTATTTCCGCTACTCGAACTTTGGGAGTATTTCTGCTACTCGGACGGGGTTGAGTATTTCCGCTGAAGTGGGCTAACAACCACTGGTGTTGACCTAGGTTTTGAGTGTTTTCGCCACTCTAACGGTGTGAGTATTTTCACTACTCGGACGGGGTTGAGTATTTCCGCTACTCGGACTTTGGGAGTATTTCTGCTACTCGGACGGGGTTGAGTATTTCCGCTACTCGGATGGGGTTGATGATTTATGAGTATTTCCGCTACTCTAACGGCTCTGTGAGTATTTTCGCTACTCTAACGGTTCTGTGAGTACTTCCGCTACTCTAACGGCTGTGTGAGTATTTTCGCTACTCTAACGGTTCTGTGAGTACTTCCGCTACTCTAACGGTTCTGTGAGTACTTCCGCTACTCTATCGGTTTTGTGAGTAGTTTTGCTACTCGGACCGTCTCGAGGAATAAATTGTCTCGAGAGAGGGATTGGAAAGGGGTCTTACCGTCTCCGAAGAGACGTGCTTGGATTGGAACCGTCTCGAGGAATAAACTGTCTCGAGAGAGGGATTGGAAAGGGGTCTTACCGTTTCCGAAGAGATGTGCCTGGGTTTTGAGTGTTTCCGCCACTCTAACGGTTTTGTGAGTATTTCCGCTACTCTAACGGTTTTGTGAGTGTTTCCGCCACTCTAGCGGTTTTGTGAGTAGTTTTGCTACTCGGACCGTCTTGAGGAATAAACTGTCTCGAGAGAGGGATTGGAATTGAAATAAGAAAGGACAATGCCCCCTAAGGGCATTTTGGTCATTTTGTCTCTATTTGGGCCTGACAGGCCCGCGAAGCGATGGAAAGACAGAATTTGGACCTACAGAATTGGTTTCGATTGGAATATGCCCAAAATGACTTGAAAACAAGTCTGGACGGAGTGTAGACTGCCGAGCGGTTAAAAATCGGGTGTTTACACTTAGCTGTAAAAATCATAAATATCTTTGCCTATCCATGCATCTAACTATCATAAACATCCATTTTCGTACAAAATTTACAAAATAAAACTGGCTAACATAAATACATCTCAAGAATAGGAGCAAAAGAAGATCAGGGTCTACGGCAAGGGGCATTTGCCTCCGGATCAAAATCGACGAAACCTGGCCCCGGAGGAGGTGGATAACTACTGGAAGCACCAGCATCCTGCAAAGAAGATGAAACCGGAATCAGCAAGGTAATGGAATAACTAAACAACAGCAGAGCGAAAAGAAGAAGGAGGGAAAGGACAACATACCCTGCCACCTCCCATCTGGGCTAACTAGGCCGTCAAGGAAGCTACCTCTGCCTGGTACTAATCTTGTTCTATCTGGTACTGGTCCCTCTGGTCTCTCACTACAGTAAACTTAGCCTGGGACACGTATCCCCCAGCGCAGTGCCACAAGTCAACCACCTCCTACCCAACAACATATCCGTCGACTACTACCTCAAACCGAGTGAAGGCACTGACAGAATGAGCCCCAAAGTGCGCAATATAGTCCGTATTAGGAGAAAGCAAGAACCTGGCACTCGGCTAGCGCTCCTGATAAGGAACAGGAACTCCTTCCACCAAAGCTCCAAACATGTGCTCTGGTGGATCTTCTGTTGATCGGAACTCCTTATGAAACTGGCGCTAGTGCCCGTCCCCTAGGCAGGACTCTCAAGAATCATTGTTGAGAAATGAAGCCCTTGATAGGGATAATGGGACCAAGTATCGCACCGTCTCATAATGAACCGACCTAATAAAGGGCCGCCAAGTCACGTCCCTCGCCTCAATCAACTCCAGGTTTGCCCGTAGCATCACAAAATCAGTGATCTCCGATTGCTAGGCTACCCAGTCATGAGCCCACCTCAAAGTAGGAGGATAAAGGTCATCCTCGATAACTGCAAGGCGATGAATAGGCAGGTACTCGTAGCTCCACCAAACAAGAAAAGGGCAGAAACCGTTTATGCTGCCCCAACGAGAGGAAGTCTTAACCCGCATCGATCGAAGGAAGCAGCTGAAGGAGAAAGACCCCCAATCTAGCTCAAATAAAACTCTAAGATCAGCTACTATGCTCACCAACCAAAAAGGCACAAGCGACTTGTTGTTGTTGCAGAAGCAACTAAAGATGATGTACAAAACAAGTCGCTGCCTCATGATGTCTCGCTGGGCAAGTGGTGGCTCAACGGCAAATCTACTGTCATCCAAACTGAGCCAAGAAACTAGGAAAGTGGAACACTCAGGAGGGGGCAAGTCTAGCATAATGCATGCATCGGCTTTATTGACTGACTGTAATGTGATCTGTCGATCAACGAAGGAAAGCCCCGTGATGATCACCCAGACCAATGGGGGGGAACCTAGCTCAAAACCAACAAAATGGAAAGTCCTAGTCTCTCCAAACCACCTCTCGATAAGCGCCAACACTAGATGCCTGTTCAAGCGATTAGCCTGTAGTCCTATGAAGGCCCTAAACCCGATCTCTACCAAGAAAGCCCGGTAGGATGGAGCGGCCCATTGCATGGTCATGAACACTCGATGGACAGCCCCTTTGAAGGTTGTGTGAACACGTGGAGGAGGCAGGTGCTGTCTAGAATACACACTGGGATGATAAGCCAGATCCCCCAGTGGTGGAATCTCTGGTACCTCCAAGTCGCCTAAGTCAGCATCCATCTATCTGTGTCTAGAGGAGGCCCTCCCGTAACCAGTCACCTGATCGCCAACACCCGGCACCTCCTCCTCTGCACCAATCTCCTCCTCAAAGGCTAGCTCAACCGGAAGGAAGGGGTCTACTGGAGGTCTACTCTCCCGTCTGCTCCGACTAGAAGATGCCCGTCCAGTAGATCACTGACTACCCCTAGAGCAGCTAGAGTGGCTAACGGAATCCGTCCGGGCCGCCTTCCCAGAGCGGTGCCTTTTCTCAGAATTGTCATCGCCTGCGTCCGCCACCTTGAAGATCAAGGTAAGAATATCAACATTAGGTAAGTATAACTCGAAAAGGAAAAAGAGATGAAAATTAAGAAAAAGAAGAAAGAGGGACAATGAAAAAAATATAAATGAATAATAATAAAAAAGATAAAAAGATTTCAAATGATAAATCAAAATGAATTTCCTACACATTTTAATTTCAAAATTCTAATTTCAAATGAAAATGAGTTTCCTATATTTTTTGATTTTCCAAATTCCAAGTCAAAATGAATTTCTTACACATTTTGATTTTAAAATTCCAGTTTTAGGTCAAAATGAATCTTCTATACATTTTGGACAAAACAAATTCTCTGCACGTTTTGTCTAAAATTCCAAAATGATTTTCAATTCAAAATCTAGCATTCAAATCTCAAAAGTTTCTAATGAAAATCCATCCTAAGCTTTGTCCATTCCGATTAAAGTTGTCTAGAACTTTTTCCTCTAAAAGGTTTTCTTCTCAATTCCCAAGTTTTTAGCCTTCCAAAATTCTTGTCAAAGTCCAAAGTCAAAATCCATGCTTAGTCAAATTTCCATTTTTAAAATTCTTCCTAAGTTTTTTTTGCCAATAATTTTAAAGGCCCACCCTCAATAGTTTTATATCTTTTTCCTTCCAAAAAATTTTATTCCAAAATTTTTTCCAACCCTTTTTCTGAATTTCTAAAAATTTTGACAGAGTTTCATTTAAAAATGGTCTCTACAACACCCACAACGTCACAATCACATAACATCAACACCCGCGCACACTTTTCAAATTTTTAGATTTTTTAAGAAACTGGTTTTATTTCTCAATAAATCAATGGTCATTAAAGTTGTCCTAAAATTTCTCATAATCATTTCAAATATTTCCTCAAATATTCCTAAATTTTTCTAAATTTTAAACCCCAGTAATTTCATCAATTTCTTAAATTTTCTTAATTTTCTTAATTTTTCTAGTATTTTTCTAATTTTCAAAAAATAAAAAATTCACTGAGTTTTCAAAAAATCATGAAACTTCAGACAACTGTTAAACATATTTTTCTAAGATACATAGTATAAAAATTTGGCCGAAAAACTCAATACCCAAAGCTGTAGGGGTAAACCCCCAATTCCTGCAAAAACTCCCTTTATATAATCATGCAAAATCATTCACATTCAACCAAACAAGCATCAAAATGCAAAAATAACTTCACCAAAGTGTTCAAAACATATCAAAATATCAATTTTTACTGTTCACATGATTCAAACGGAACTCTACACATTAAAATCAACATAAAATAAAAAACTCACCTCTTTGAGTTTTCTGGCGAAATCTTCTCTTCTGGCAACTTTCCGGCAACGGCGACTACTTTGGGCAATCCTTCGTGGTCCTTAGGAAGTACTCTTTCAATGTCCAAGTCAATTTCCTCACAAAACCTCTCGATTTTTAAAAAATTTCTCAAATCTCGCAACAGCGACGAACCAGCAGTTTGTTGGTTTTGATCCCAAGCCTAGTGCCACTAGCAGTGGTGCCTAGCCAATTTTAACAAAGGCGCCACTACTAGTGGCGTTAATTTCCAATTTCGGGTAGTTTTGCCATTTTTCCTATCAAAACTCGATTTCAAAGGCCTTTTGGGCCCAATATCCATTTCCAAAGTCCGTCCCTCCGATCGCCTCACGGTCAACATGGGACTCTTACTTTATCATTTTCTGCCTTCGACAAACAAAGACAGAAAAAGAGGGGCAGTTGTAAGCACCCCATTTTTGCCCCCGTAGCAGTCTTCAATCCGTCCAAAATTGTATTAAAGTCAATATGGACATATTCCAATTTAAATTAGCTTTCCAAGTCTAATCCCATTAATCAATTGTTTTGCGAGCCCATTAGGCCCAAATAGAGGCAAAATGACCAAAGTGCCCTTGAGGCATTGTTCGGTTCAATTCTAATGGGCACGTGTTCTCAAAGATGGTAAATCCCATTTTCAAATCCAATTCCAATCCAATTCCAAATCCACTCCGGCATGCCTTTTGAGAAAGTTGATTGCTCGAGGCAGCAAATCCATCATGTCTGGCACGTTTTCGAGAGAACTCTTCAGAACGGTAAGTCCCTTCAAACCCGTCGACCGGGACGAGACCCCAAGTCCCTGAGATGGTAGAACGGTCCACCTTTGGCGCTTGCTGGCCCGCCAATGAAGAAATGTCCTTTTTGGCATGCCTTTCGAGAAAATGATTCCTCAGGCGCTAAGTCCACCTAGCAGCTTCCCGAAATCAGGCAGTCTTTGGAATGATTGTCAGAGTAATGAAAATATTCGTTAACATCCCAACCGTCAGAGTGGCGGAAACACTCGTAAACAGGTCGATATAGGAAATTGCCAACAAACCCCTTTGTCATGGGACCACTGTCAGAGTGACGGAAATACTCAAAACCCGGGTCAACACCAGTGCCTGCTAGCCCACTCCGGTGAAAAATGACCAAACTACTTCCAGGACCATTTTTCGGCATGTTTCTTGAGAAAGTACCTAAATCCTTAGAACGGTAAGTCCACCGTTCCAAGATCGTCCCAAAGACGATCCGGCATGATTAAGTGCCTTCTAGTCAGTTTTCGGGCCAATTCCGAGACTCGCCAGTCAAAATGTCCATTTTGCCCCGAGGCATCCAAAAGCCCCGAGAACCATGCCGGCTTTGGGTATCAAACCGATAACCTCCCAAAGATGCTTCTTATAGTATCCCCAGCCTTCCAATACATTTCTAGGTCATTTCGAGTGAGTTCTGGCAAATCTGGTGCAAAATGACCGTTTTACTCTTGGTGGGCCGGTCGCCATTTCCAACCACACCGGCTCTAGGTATCAAACTAGTAACCTCCTGGAACATTCTAAGTAATGTTTCCAAACCTCGAGTCCTCTTCTAGGATATTTTGAGTCTATCCCGTTAGCTTTTCAGCCCAATTGACGATTTTGCCCCTAAGGGCCCGGTCAACCCCTCCAACAAATCCTGACATCGTTTTTGAAGTCTACTACCCCCC
Source organism: Euryodendron excelsum (assembly GCA_033060915.1). NCBI lineage: Eukaryota > Viridiplantae > Streptophyta > Magnoliopsida > Ericales > Pentaphylacaceae > Euryodendron > Euryodendron excelsum. Next base: position 7,370,789 of record CM065391.1, on the reverse strand, counting down.
AAGACAATATTCTAAGGGTTTTTATCCCTTTCTGGTCCTTCGGGCCATTCTCGGCTCATTGAACCATTCTCAGACCTTCCAGAGTTACTCCAAGTGAACCCAGGCTAAAAATTGCATAGTAGTAGCTAGTACAGGCACCCAAATGGTTGGCTCTAAAAAATGGCCTGGTGCTTAGCCAAAAAATGGCCTGGTGCCAATGCAGCAGGCGCCAGTGCACTCCTCTATCTATAAATGTAGAGCCTCCTCCAGCGTGAAAAGAGTTTGCAAACTTAGTCTAAAAACTCTCCTCTTCGATACACAGAGCTCGAAACCTCTCCAAACCCTAGTTCTCTTTAGGTTTTCCAAACCCTAGCCCCTATACATCAAACCCTAGCCCCCATACACTCCCATACACTCACATACACTCATATATTAGCCTCCAAAGCCTCCATTGAAGACTTGAAGTGTTGTAACTCCGAAGCTCCCGAAGATCAAAGCAAGCTCTTGAAGACCGACGCAAAGCCATGCAAAGATCGAAGCAAAGAAATCAAGCAAAACAAAGCAAATAAAAGAAGACACAAGGTAGGTTTCCTATTTACATTTAAGCAATTCCCCCCTCTCTCTTCTCTCTCCTAACTCAGTTGGGTTTTCTTCTATTTTAATCCCCCATCTTCTACCCCCATTCTTACACGCTTGAAACAAGTGACTCCCCGGTTCACGTATAGGATTAGGCTATTGAAAGTCGTCGTGTCGCGGGCTTTCTCGTAGTCTAACTGAAGACCACGTGAGCTCAGTCCCCCTTGATTATGTGGTGAAGCCTTTTAACCTTGTATGTTCACGATCCCGACTTGCAGTGTGCATATCATGATCATGCATCTCTCGAAAATTTGTTTTCAAACTTGTTTTCAAAGCTTGCATCAAAACCGTTTTCAAAACTAGCATAAAAATTTTCTTCTTCAAAACTTATTTTCAAATTCACAATCTTAAGGTGATTCTAGCCTTTCCATGGCTAGGGTTGCTTTAAGAAAGTGTTACATTTAAGTGACCATTATGGTTCATATTTTTAATTCCTTGTTTTCAAAACCACAATCCTAGAATGGTTCTAACCTTCTTATGGTTAGAATCGTTTCAGGAAGTGAGATATTTTTAGAAGCTTGCAAAAGTCCTCATTCAAATCGCTTTTCAAATTGCTTTTCAAATATACTTTCCATAACCTCCTTTTGAATCCTCTCACAAATTTCTTTTTAAATCTACTTTCTAAAATATCTTCTCCAATATACTTTCTAGAAACTCTCTCCAATCTCCTTTCCAAAATTACTTTCTAAAAACTCCCTTCAAAAAATCTATTTTCCTAAAAACTCTTTTCAAACTCCTTTCCAAAAAGCTCTCTTCAAAATTCACTTGCTAAAAAACGCGTCTTATATTTCCTTCCTAAAATACTCTTTTCAAAAATTCCTTTCCAAAAGCTCGTTTTTCAAGTTTACTTTCTAAAAAATTCTTTCTAAGATCTTTTTCCAAAAATCTTTCTTTCCAAAAGTTCTACTTTCCAAAATCTCTTTTCTTGGAGTCCAAGTCAATCCCTAGAGCCAATAATTAGGAAACCCTAGTTTTCTTTCCTAAAACATGATTTTCAATCTTGCCTTAAAACCTAGGTTTCCAAAACCTCCTTTTTATATCAAAAACATCAATTTCCAAAACTTATTTTCTGCATCAAATCATAGACTTCCAAATCTAAGATTTCTAAAATTTCACCTTCCAATTCCATGCCAAATTCAATCTTCCCTTTAGGAAACCAAATCCAATCTTCCCTATAGGAAACCAAATCTAATCTCCCCATTTAGGAAACTAGATCCAACCCTCCATTTTTTGAAACAAAATCAAATCACCTCCTTTCAGAAATAAAGTCCAATATTTTGTTTTAGGAAATAGGAATCTCAATCTTTCCTGATTCCAACCTTTCCTAATTCCATACATTTCCAAATTTCAACTTTCCAAATTCTAAGTTTTTAAATCTTTCTTAAAATTCAAACCTTTCCCAATTTCAAGTATTTTTAAAACTCAAACTTCGAATCCTTCTAAAATAATAAAATTTCCTAAATTTCAAATCTTTCTAAATCTAAAACATTCTAAATTCAAAACTTTTCAATTTCAAAACTTTTCCTATTTTAAACTTTCCTAATTCGAAATCTTTCCCAAAATGAAACTTTCCTAAAACTGAACTTTCCTATTTTGAAACTTTTCTAATTTGAACATTTCTTAAATCCAATCTTTCCCTAATCTTCCAAGTCTAACTTTCGAGTCAAATCTTTCTTAATCTCAAGTCCTTCCTAAATCATATCTTTCTTAAGTCTAGGTTTTTCTAACTCTCAATCTTTCCAAAACAAGTCCAAATCCTTCTTCCAAGTTCTATCTTTCCAAATCAAGGTCCATCTTTTCAATTTCCAATCTTCTATTCCAAGTTCCAAATAAATCTCTCTTTCAAATCAAACCTTCTATTTTCTATCGGACTCTTTTCCGAACTACGACTGACCTGATTCCTTAAAAGGGATACATAGGCAACCTTTATGGGTGCGGTCATAACCTTTTTCGAGTTTCTATTTCCACAATCTTTTTCAAACTTTCAGCTCCAAAAATCTATTTTCAAATCTCTATTTCCAATTTCTAAAATTTTTTTAAAAAATCAAATCTATCTTTCGAATCCATTTCAAATCAAAATCAAAATTTCTTTTCAATTCTATTTTGAAATCAAATATTTCTATTGCACTTGCATATCTTGCATCATGTCAATTCCTTTCCAAAAATTCTTTTCAAAAGTGGATAGTTTTGGACATATATTAACCGATGACTCTAATGGGTGAATCTAGGGTGAATAGACATGTACGTACCGCAAGGGCAGGGAAGGGTGATGGCTTAATGCGTCTTCCCTACACGTAACCAACCTCCGAACCTAGATCACTATTTTCAAAGACCTAAATGGAGTTATTTTTTTAAAAAAAGGGCTTAAATAATTTCAAATGTTGCCAAACAACCTGTTTTCCTAAAAATCCTCTCTTGAGGAAGTTTTTTCAAAAATCGATTCCAAAAACCCTAATTGTCGTCTTCGGATTGTGCTTAGTTTTAGGTGACCTAACTCACCTTAATCAAGTTAGGTGGTGACTCCAAATTGTTTTCCAAAAACCCTTAATCAAATCAATTTTCAATTCAAACCTAGTGGCACTCATTCTTCTAGGAGGATGAGTTCTAATGAGAGAGTACAGTATTTTTCCCGCTTGTGTGTGTATTCCTTATGTGTGAAAAATCTCGGCGCGACAGGCGTCAAGCTAGAGGATACGTGCCCCAGGCTAAGTTTACTGCTGTGAGGGACCAAAAAGACCGGTACCAGATGGAGAGGGACCAGTTCGAAATTGAGAGGAATCATTTCCAGGTGGAGGTAGCTTCCTTGACGGCGCGGTTGGCTCAGATGGGCGGCAGTGGGGTATGTTGTCCTTTTCCTTCTTCTTTCTATTTTGTAACTTTTCATCCACTTTTGCTGATTCAAAATTCTTTCTTTTTTGTATGATGCCGGTGCTTCCAGTAACTATCTGCCTCCTCCTAATCCAGGTTTGGGCGATTTTGATCCGGATGTTGATTTCGACCTTTGACAAGTGCTCCTTGATATATGGCTCAGCTTTTTTCTGTATTCTATCCTAGACATGTATTCATTGTTAGACAGTTTATTTTTGTAAATTTTACATGAGGTGGATGTTTATGATCCTAGACAGCTAGATGTATGTATTGATGCATGAATAGGTAAAGATATTTATACAGTTAGGTATATGAATAGATGCACGTACAGGGATAATGATGATGACATATATTTATTACATGGGATGATATTAAACTATTATTGGTGACTTCTATTTCTACAAGGAGCTATGTCCTATATATGCAAAGCTTATGCCAAAATCTTTACAGAAATATATACACATGTTAGGGATGCAACAATTAATACAACGAATGGAGCGCCATCAAATTATGCATCCTTAAAATGGCAACTCCTTCCTTATCAGGGGTTTGATCTCTCTTTTGGCTCAACCTTACCTTGACTGGATGATAGCATTTCGTACCCTTCTCAACCTTTTGACCGTCTCCGATTTTCTACCTTGGGTTAGTGTATAGGATTATTTGGCTGGAACTTTCAACTCTCGAGGCTTTGGCAACAGCTTACCTGACCTTTAGCAGAGCGATGAACAACCAGTTCTTCAATCTGAGGAGATTTTATTTTAGGACTGTAATATAGGCTAAGCTATGGGGTTTTAAAATAATGAGATATGCAAGCTCAAATTTGATGTCACTTTCAGTAGGGTTTTAGATCCATACCATTCTTGATTGTTTTTCCAACAGGGTTATCCTTCTCAAGTTTTAGCAACACGCCTGGCTCATTTAGATCAAGTAATCTGTTGTCAATTAGAGTGGACTTTAATAGGGTTGTAATGTAGGCCATAGCTTGGGGTTTAACAAGAAAAGGTAAAGGCTCAAACCTACAACTTCTAAAGGCTCCCACCTAGGATCATCTTTGAACTTTCCTTTTTGCCTTTAATATATATTTCTCAGGATGAAATGACTCTTTTCTTTTCTTTCGACCTTTCTATATAAACATGACTCTTTTCTCTTTCTTCTTTCCTATATGTTTTTCAAGGTGGCATAAACATGACTTTCTTTAGGCCTTTTCTCAGATATGCCTTTTTTTTTTTAATTTTTTTGGGCCTCCTGCCTCTTGGCAAATTTTTTTTTACACTTTTCTTCCTTTTTTTTTTCTTCATTTCTTTTCTTTCCTTTTATGAAATGAACACTTCTGCAACCCTTTTTTCTTAGACCTTTTCCTCACCAATTCAATCTAACCTATTGTGGGCAATGATCCCCAGGTTGGGGTTTTGTTGAAAAAGGTAAATGGCTCAACGGGTTCGGCAAGGGTTGCTTCAGACTGCATGAGAAATGAAATGAGGGTCTCTCTTCACTTTGAACTAGATTGCTTGATTTATAGAGACTTCAACGTTGCCCCAGCATGATAGAGGATGATGACATTCCTAGAGTTCTCAACTATATGCTTGCCCCAATGTGGGGGGATGGTCTTAGATCAGGGTTGACAAGGGAACTTTCGCTTTTTACAAGGCACTAGCGGACTAAGCAAAGGGAATATAAGCACATTTTTTTTTTGAAAGATGAAAGAAGGCTCCTCTTCATCTTGATAATCTGGCCACACATCACTTAGCTTCGGTGTCTTGCAAGTGTTGCCTTTGGGTGGTTTCCGCACTCATCCTTATCCTCTCTCTTTTCGAAAAGCTGATCATTTGGTGAGTGGCTAACTCATGCTATCACTCCTTGTAAGCACCCCATTTTTGACCGCTCGGCAGTCTACACTCCGTCCAGACTTGTTTTCAAGTCATTGTGGGCATATTCCAATCGAAACCAATTATCTAGGTCCAAATCCCGTCTTTCCATCGCTTCGCGGGCCTGTCAAGCCCAAATAGAGGCAAAATGACCAAAATGCCCTTAGGGGCATTGTCCTTTCTTTTTCGATTCCAATCCCTCTCTCGAGACAGTTTATTCCTCGAGACGGTTCCATTCCAGGCACGTCTCCTCGGAGACGGTAAGACCCCTTTCCAATCCCACTCTTGAGATAGTTTATTCCTCGAGACGGTTCCACTCCACGCACATCTCCTCAGAGACGATAAGTCCCCTTTCCAATCCCTCTCTCGAGACAGTTTATTCCTCGAGACGGTTCCACTCCAGGCACGTCTCCTCGGAGACGGTAAGACCCCTTTCCAATCCCATTCTTGAGACAGTTTATTCCTCGAGACGGTTCCACTCCAGGCACGTCTCCTCAGAGATGATAAGTCCCCTTCCAATCCCACTCTCAAGACAGTTTATTCCTCGAGACAGTTCCACTCCAGGCACGTCTCCTCGGAGACGATAAGTCCCCTTTCCAATCCCACTCTCGAGACATTTTATTCCTTGAGACGGTTCCACTCTAGGCACGTCTCTTCGGAGATGATAAGTCCCCTTTCCGATCCCACTCTCGAGACAGTTTATTCATCGAGACGGTTCCAATCCAGGCACGTCTCCTCGGAGACGGTAAGACCCCTTTCCAATCCCACTCTCGAGACAGTTTATTCCTCGAGACGGTTCCAACCCAGGCACGTCTTTTCGGAGACGATAAGTCCCCTTTCCAATCCCTCTCTCGAGACAGTTTATTCCTCGAGACGGTCCGAGTAGCGAAACTACTCACAAAACCGTTAGAATAGCGGAAATACTCATAAATAGGTCGATATAGGAAATTGCCAACAAACCCCTGTGTCATGACGACCGCCGTTAGAGTGGCGAAAACACTCAAAACCCACGTCAACACCAGTGTCTGTTAGCCCACTTCGGTGAAAAATGACCAAACTGCCCTTTGGACCTTTTCCAAGACTTTCCGGTCAAGATGACCATTTTGCCCCTAGGCATCTGAATGCCCCGGAAACCACACTGGCTCTGGGTATCAAACTGGTAACCTCTTGAGACTACTTTTTATAGTGTTCTCAACCCCCTTTTACCTTTTCAGATCATTCCGAGTTAGTTCCGGCAAACCCGGTGCAAAATGACCGTTTTACCCCTGGTGGGCCGGTCTCCTTTTTCGACCACACTGGCTTTGGGAATCAAACCGGCAATCTTTGAGAACATTCTAAATAATGTTTCCAGATCCCAAGTCTTCTTCCGGGACAGTCCGAGTCTGTCCCGGCAGTTTCCCGGTCAACCTTTTCGACACATCCTATCCTCACTTTTCAAGTCAAATACCTCCAGGGCACTATTTTAAGTGTTCCTGCTCCTTTCCAGCCTTCCGGGCCATTCCCAGTCCCTTAAATGCTTCTTGGACCTTCCGGAGTCACTCCTAGTGGAGCCAGGCTAAAAATTACATGGTAGTCACTAGTACAGGCACCCAAATCTAGTCAAAGATACGTTGCTTGCCGACCTTAAACATTTCCTAAATGACTAGTGGCGCCAAGCCAAAAAATGGCCTGGCGCCACTCCTATTGGCGCTAGTGTAAACTTTGGCCTGGCGCCACTACAACAAGCGCCAGTGTTGACCAACCTCTATAAATACAGAGCCTCATTCAACATGAAAAGGATCTGTAAATTCAACCTAAAAATCGTATAATTCGATATACAGAGCTCGAGCACCTCCTAAACCCTAGCCTCCCTAGGTTTTCTAAACCCTAGCCACCCTACATAAACCCTAACCTCCTATACACTCATATACTAGCCTTCGACCATCCTTTGAAGACTTGAAGAGCTGCCATCTAAAGCTTGAAGACAACCCTTGAAGGTCGAAGAAGAAGATTAAGACGAAGACCAAAGATTGAAGACAAGCAAGGCGCGCAAAATAAAGAAGACATACGGTAGGCTCCCTATTTAATTTTTCGTACTTCCCCCTCTCTCTTCTCTCTCCTAACCCACTTGGGTTTTCTCTATTTTAATCCCCCATCTCTTTCCCCCCCTTTCTTTGCATGCTTGAAACAAGGGGATTCCCGATCCATGTGTAGGATTGGGCTATTAGAGAGTCACCGTGTCGGGGGCTTTCTTCTAATCTAACCAGAGACCACGTGGGTTCGGCCCCCTTGATTATGTGGTGAAGCCTTAGCCTTGTATGTTCACGACCCCAAAATTGCATTGTGCATATCATAATCTTGCATCTTCCAAAAACCGTTTTCAAAGTTGTTTTCAAAATCGTTTTCAAACTTGTTTTCAAAATTGCATCAAAATCTCTTGTTCAAAAACTTGTTTTGAAAACCACAATTCTAGGGTGATTCTAGCCTTTCCATGGCTATGGTTGCTTTAGGAAAGTGTTACATTAAAAGTGACCTTTTATGGTCTATATTTTCAAATCTTATTGCTTTTCAAAATCGCTTTCCTAAAGTGGTTCTAGCCCTCTTATGGTTAGAATTGCTTTAGGAAAGTGAGATGTTTTTACACCTTCTAAAAATTCTCTTTTCAAATCCTTCCTCCTAAAAATCTCTTTTTCAACATACTTTCCTAAAACTCTCCTCTCCAAAATTGTTTTCAAAAACTCCCTCCAAAATCTATTTTTCAAAACTCTTTTTTTCAACTCCTTTCCAAAATCCTCCCCTCAAAATCCACTTTCTAAAAACGTTCCCCAAAAATCTTTCCAAAAACTCTCTTCAACAATCTTCTACCAAAAATCTTCCTAGAAAAACTCTTTCCAAAAATCTTTCTAAAAAATTCTCTTTCCAAAATCTTCCTTCTAGAAATTCCCCTTTAAGATTTTCCTTCTAAGATCTACGTTTCCAAAAATACACTTTTCAAAACTCCTTCTCTTTAAAATCTTTTTCCAAAAACTCCCTCTTCAAATTCACTTTCCAAAAACTCCTCCCTAGGATTCTCTTCTAGAAAACTCGTTTCCAAAAATGCACTTTCCAAAAATCCTCTTTCCTTAGAAGCCCAAGTCAAGCCCTAGAACTCACAATTAGGAAACCCTAATTTTCTTTCCAAAAACATGGTTTTCAAACTTTGCCCCAAACCTAGGTTTCCAAAATCTCTCGTTTCCAAAACCTTTTTTTCCACGTCAAAACTACAATTTTTCAAAACTAGGATTTTTAGAATCTCTCTTTCCAAATCCTTGTCAAATCAAATCTTCCCTTTAAGAAACCAAATCCAATCTCCCCGTTTAGGAAACTAAATCCAATCCCTTCCTAATCCAAACCTTTCTTAATTCAACTCCTTCCTAATTTCCTACCTTCTTAAACCATAAGTTTCCTAAACCTAGACTTTAAATCTTTCTTTAAATTTCAAAATCCAACTCCTTCCTAATTCAACTCCTCCCTAAGCTTCTCTTTTCCTAAATCCTAAGTTTCCAAAACTTGAACATAAAAATCTTTCCTAAATTTTAAAACTCAAGTTCCACATCCTTCCTAACTCCACTCTTTCCTAATTTTACCCCTTTTCAAATCTTAACTTGTCAAACCTAAGTTTTCAAACCTTTCTTAAAATCAAACCTTTCCTAATCTTAAGATTTTCTAAAACCCTAAAACTTTCTAAATCTTAAACTTTCTAAATTCAAAACTTTCTTAAGTTAAGACTTTCTAAATCTTAAAATTCCTAAATTTAAAATCTTTCTAAATTCTAAACTTTCCAAAACTTCAACATCTTTCCAAATCTAAAACTTTTCTAAACTCAAAACATTCCAAAATTCAAAACTTTCTTAACTTGGAACTTTCTAAATTCTAAGCCTTTCTTAAGCTAAACTTTTCTTAATTCAAAACATTTCTAAATTCAACACTTTCCTATTTCAAAACCTTTCTTAAAACAGAACTTTTCGATTTTCAAGACTTTCCTAATTTCAAAACTTTCCTAATTTGGGAACTTTCCTAATCTGAAAACCTTTCCTATTTCGAAAACTTTCTAAATTCAATACTTTCTTAATCCAAAACTTTCCTAAGTTGAAACTTTCCTAATTCGAAACTTTCCAAGAATGAAATTTTCCTAATTTGAAAACTTTTCTAAATCAGACCTTTCCTAATTCAAACATTTCTTAAATCTAATTTTTTCTAAACCTTCCAAGTCGAGTCAAACCTTTCCTAAACCTCCATCTTTCCAAAACCAAGTCTTTCCAAAATCAATCTTTCCAAAGCAAGTCCAATCTTCTCAATTTCAAATCAAATTCAATTTCCAATTCAATCCCTTTCTTCCAATCCAACAATCTCTTTTCAATCGGACTCTTGTCCGAACTACGACTGACCTGATTCCCCCAAAGGGATACGTAGGCAACCTTCATAGGTGCGGTCACAACACTTTTCAAACTTTTAATTCCACTCTCATGGGTGCGGTCTCCACATTTTTTCAAATCTCAAATTCCAATCTACTTTCAAAATTCCAATTTCAAAATTTCTATTTTCAAATTTCTACTTCCAATTTTCAAACTTTCCAAATTCAATTTCATCTCTTCAAATCTATTTTCAAATCAAATCAATTTCAAATCAATCTCTTTTCAAATCTATTTTTCAATTCTCTTAACTTGCACTTGCATATCATGCATCATGTTGGTTTCTTTTCAAACATTATTTTTCAAAGTAAATAGGATTGAACATTAGTTAATTAAAGACTCTCGTAGGTGAATCTAGGGTAGATTGACATGTAGGTACCGAAAGGGTGGGGTAGGGTGATGGCTTAGTGCGTCTTCCCTACACGTAACCAACCTCCGAACCTAGATCATTGATTTCAAAGACCAAAAAGGAGTTATTTTTCAAAAAGGGCTAAATGTTTTCCAAAGGTTGCCAAACAACCCATTTTTCCTAAAAAAACCTCTCTTGAGGATGTTTTCCAAAATCGTTTTTCAAAAACCCTAAGTGTAGTTTTCGGATTATGCTTAGTTTTAGGTGACCTAACTCACCTTAATCAAGTTAGGTGGCGACTTCGAATCTTTTTCAAAAGCCCTTTATTCAAATCAATTTTCAATTCAAACCTAGTTGCACTCATTCTTCTAGGAGGGTGAGTTCTAACGAGAGAGTACAGCATTTTTTTCACTTGTGTGTGTATTCCTCGAGTGCAAAAATATAGGCGCGACACTCCTTCAAGTCAGATCCCCCATAAGATAGACCATGCCCCTTGTATAGGAAACATTCACCATTCACAAGATTAATATAAAATAACAGCAATGAATGAAAAACTATCATTTTATTATGTTAGTGACAAGCATATAGTTCCTTTAAAGGAATTGAAATGCAGACATTAATTTAAGGATAAATGTAAAGGGATGTCAAGCCCAGATTTTTTGCACTCAAGGAATACTCACAAAGCGAAAAAAATACTGTACTCTCTCGTTAAAATTCACCCTCCTAGAAGAATGAGTACGACTAGATTTGAATTGAAAATTAATTTGAATAAAGGGCTTTTAGAAAAGATTTGGAATCACCACCTAACTTAATTAAGGTGAGTTAGGTCACCTAAACTTTAAGCATAATCCGAAAACTACACTTAGGGTTTTTGAAAATATCTCCTCAAGAGAGGGTTTTTAAAAAAATAGGTTGTTTGGCAATCTTTGGAAAACATTTAAGCCCGTTTTGAAAAATAACTCTTTTTGGTTTTCGAAAACAGTGATCTAGGTTCGGAGGTTGGTTACGTGTAGGGAAGAGGCACTAAGCCAACACCCTACCCCGCCCTTTCGGTACCTACATGTCAATCTATCCTAGATTCACCTATGAGAGTCATCAACTAACAAATGTTAAATCCTATCCACTTTGAAAAAAACAACGTTTGAAAGAAAACTAACATGATGCATGATATGCAAATGCAAGAAAAGAGACATGATTTGGAAATAGATTCGAAAAGAATTTGATTTGATTTAGAAGAGATTTGAAAAGATAGAATTGAAATTGGAAAGTTTAAGAAATTAGAAATAGAGATTTGGAAATAGAAATTTGAAATTAGAAGTTGGAAAATAGATTGGAGAATCGAAAAGATTGTGGATTTTGAGATTTGGAAAATGTGGAGACCGCACCTATGAGGGTTGCCTACGTATCCTTTTGGAGGAATCAGGTCAATCATAGTTCGGAAAAGAGTCTGATAGAAAGTACATTTTGGATTTGAACTTAGAATAGAAGATTGAAAATTGAAATTTAGAATTTTGGAATTGAAAAGATTAGATTTAGATTTCGAAAGATAGAATTTGGAAGAAAGATTTAGACTTGTTTTAGAAAGATAAAGGTTTAGGAAACCTAGACTTAGGAAAGAGAGGAGACTTAGGAAAGATGAGACTCGGAACGATTTAAGAAAGATTCGACTTGACTTGAAAGAGTTTTAAAAAAGATTAGATTCAGGAAAGGTTCGAATTAGGAAAGGTCCGATTTCGGAAAGTGTCAAAATAGGAAAGTGTCATTTTTGGAAAGTTTTATTTTTTGGGGAAGTTCCGTTTTAGGAAAGTTTTGGAATGAGGAAAGGTTTGAAAAATGAAAGGTTTCACTTTAGGAAAATTTGGATTTAGGAAAGTTTTAATTTAAGAAAATTTCATTTTTGGAAAGTTCCATTTTAGGAAAGGTTTTGAAATTAGGAAGTTTTGAAAGTTGGAAAGTTTAGAATTTGGAATTTTTTGAAAGTAAGAAAGTTTTGAGTTTAGAAAACTTTAGATTTGGAAAGATTTGAATTTTATGAAAGTTTAGAATTTAAAAAGTTTGGAAGTTTAGAAAGATTTAACTTAAGAAAGTTATGAATTTAGAAAAATTTTGAATTTGGAAAGATTTGAAATTTGGAAAGTTTAAGATTTAGAGAGTTTTAGAGTTTGAGTTTTAAAAAATCATGAAATTAGGAAAGGTTTGAATTTAGGAAAGATTTGGAAGCTTAATGTTTAACGAAAGATTTGAAAGTTTTAGGAAACTTATGATTTAGGAAGGTAGGAAATTAGGAAAGAGGGGAATTAGGAAAGATTTGGATTAGGAAGGGATTGGATTTTGTTTCTAAGAAGAAGTGTTTGATTTTGTTTCCAAAAACGGAAGATTGTATCTAATTTCCTAAATGGGAAGATTGGACTTGGTTTCCTAAAGGGAAGGTAAGATTTGACAAAGATTTGGAAAACGAAGTTTCTAGAAACCCTAGATTTGGAAGTATATAGTTTTGACGTAAAAAAAAAAGGTTTTGGAAATGTGTATAGTTTGGATGTAGAAAACAAGAGGTTTCGGAAACCTAGGTTTGGGGCAAAGTTTAAAAACCATGTTTTTGGGAAGAAAATTAGGGTTTCCTAATGGTTAGCTCTAGGGCTTGACTTGGGCTCTAAGGAAAGAGTTTTTGGAAAGTGTGTTTTTGGAAATGAAGGTTATTAGAAGGGAATCCTAGAGAGGAGTTTTTGGAAAGTGTGTTTTTGGAAATGAAGATTTTAGAACGAAAATTCTAGAGGGGAGTTTCTAGAAGGAAGATTTTGGGAAGAGAGTTTTTTAGAAAGATTTTTAGGGAGCGTTTTTAGAAAGTGGATTTTGGGGAGAGTATTTTGGAGAGGTGTTAAAAAAAGGAGTTTTGAAAAATAGATCTTTGGAGGGAGTTTTTGAAAACAACTTTGGAGAGGAGAGTTTTAAGAAAGTATGTTGAAAAAGAGATTTTTAGGAAAAGAGACTTTTGAAAAGAGAGTTTTTAGAAGGTATAAAAATGTCACACTTTCCTAAAGCGCTTCTAACCATAAGAGGGCTAGAACCACTTTAGGATAATGGTTTTGAAAATAACAAGATTTGAAAATATGGACCATGAAAGTCACTTTAAATGTAACACTTTCCTAAAGCAACCCTAGCCATGGAAAGGCTAGAATCACCCTAGGATTGTGATTTTGAAAACATATTTTTGAAAAGGATATTTTGATGCAATTTTGAAAACAAGTTTAATGCAAATTTTGAAAACGAGTTTGAAAACGATTTTTGGAAGATGCAAGATCATGGTATGCACAATGCAAGTTTGGGGTCGTGAACATACAAGGTTAAGGCTTCACCACATAATCAAGGGGGCCGAACCCACGTGGTCTCTGGTTAGACTAAAAGAAAGCCCCCGACACGGTGACTCTCCAATAGTCCAATCCTACACATGGATCGAGAATTCCCTTGTTTCAAGCATGCAAAGAAAGGGGGAGGGCGGGGGGGGTGGGGTGGGAAGAGATGGGGATTAAAATAGAGAAAACCCAAGTGGGTTAAGAGAGAGAAGAGAGAGGAGGAAATGCGGAAATTTAAAGAGAAAGCCTACCATATGTCTTCTTTATTTTGCGCGCCTTGCTTTTCTTCGGTCTTCGTCTTGATCTTCGTCTTCAATCTTCAAACTTTAGATTGTAGCTCTTCAAGTCTTCAAATGAGGGTTAGAGGCTCGTGTATAAGTGTATGGGGGTGTGTATGAGTGTATAGAAGGCTAGGGTTTAGTATATGGTGGCTACGGTTTGGAAAACCTAAAAAAGCTAGGGTTTAGGGAGTGTTCGAGCTCTGTATATCGAATATTGGTGTTTTTAGACTGAGTTTGCGGACCTCTTTCACGCTGGAGGAGGCTCTGTATTTATAGAGGTGGGATAGACCTGGCGCCTGTTGTAGTGGCACCAAGCCAAAATTGCTTCTGGCGCCACTAGAAGTGGCGCTAGGCCAAATATTGGCTTGGCGCCACTACTAATGGCACCAGCCAATTAAGAGACTATTAAAGTCAGCAAGCAATGTATCTTTGACTAGATTTGGGCGCATGTACTAGTGACTACCATGCAATTTATTGCCTGGTTTCACTAGGAGTGACTCCAGAAAGTCCGAGAATGATTTGAAGAGGCCGAGAATGACCCGGAAGGTCGGAAAAGAGCAGGAACACTTAGAACAATGTCCTGGAGGTATTTGACTTGAAAAATGAGGATATGATGTGTCGAAAGAGTTCACCGGGCCTTTAGGGGCAAAACAATCAATTGGATCGGGAAGCTGCCGGGATAGACTCGAACTATCCCGGAAGAAGACTTGAGCTTTGGGAACATTATTTAGAATGTTCCCAAAGGTTTCCAGTTTAATACCCAGAGCCGGTGTAGTCGGAAAAGGTGACCGGCCCTCAAAGGGCAAAACGCTCATTTTACACCTAGTTTACCGGAATTGACTCGGAATAATCTGGGAAGGATAAAGAAAGGTTGAAAATACTATAAAAAGCATTCTCGGGAGATTACCGATTTGATACCCAGAGCCGGTGTGGTCGGAAAAGGTGACCAGCCCACTAGGGGCAAAGTAGTCATTTCACACCGGGTTTGCCGGAACTGACTCGGAATGATCCGAAAAGATAGAGGAAGGTCGGGAACACTATAAGAAGTATTCTCGAGAGGTTACCGATTTGATACCCAGAGCCGGTGTGGTTCCTGGGGCGTTCGGATGCCTAGGGGCAAAATGGTCATCTTGACCGAAAAGTCTCGGAAAAGGCCCAAGTGGTAGTTTTGTCATTTTTCACCGAAGTGGGATAGCAGGCACCGGTGCTGACCTGGGTTTTGAGTGTTTCTGCCACTCTGACGGTGGTCGCGTGATACAGGAGTTTGTTGGCAATTCCCTATATCGACCTGCTTGCGAGTATTTCTGCTACTCTGACGGTTTTGATGTTTGCGAGTATTTCCGCTACTTTGACGGTTCGCAATCATTCCTGAGACTGCCTGATCTCGGGAAGCTACTAAAGGGGACTTAGAGCCTGAGAAGTCAACTTTCTCGGAAGGCGTGCCTAAACGGACATTTCTACATTGGCGGGCTAGCAAGCGCCAATGGTGGACCGTTCTACCATCTAAGGGACTTAGGGTCTCATCCCGGTCGACAGGTTTAAAGGGACTTATCACTTCGAAGAGATTTTTTTTAAAAAACGTGCCGGACCATCTCGAGGAATAAACTATCTCGAGAGAGGGATTGGAATTAGAAAGGGGTCTTATCGTCTTCGGAAAGACGCACCTAATTGGAGTAGATTTACTATCTCGAGGAATTAACTGTCTTAAGAGAGGGATTGGAATTGGAAAGGGGACTTACCATCTTCAGAAAGACGCGCCTGATTTGGAATTTGGAAAGGGGACTTACTATCTTCGGAAAGACGTGCCTGATTTGGAATTTGGAAAGGGGACTTACCATCTTCGGAAAGACGTGCCTAATTTAGAATTGGAAAGGACAATGCCCCTAAGGGCATTTTGATCATTTTACCTCTATTTGGGCCTGGTGGGCCCACGAAGCGATGGATAGACAGGATTTAGACTTAGAGAGTTGGTTTCAATTGGAATACATCCATATTGACTTGAGTACAAGTCTGGACGGAGTGTAGACTGCCGAGCGGTAAAAAATGGGGTGCTTACAGCTACCCCTTTTTTTCTGTCTTTGCTTGTCAAAGATAGAAAACGATAAAGTAAGAGTCCCATGCTGACCGCGAGGCAGTTGGAGGGACGGACATTGGGAATTTTTCGACAACGAGGGGTCGAAAATGGATATCGGGCCAAAAATGGCCTTTGAAAATGAGATTTGGCAGGAAAGAGGGCATAGCTACCCAGATTTTGCAACTGGCACCACTGCTTTGGCAGAAAATGCTTGGCGCCTCTGCTAGTGGCGCCAGGCTTGGAGTTCAAACAAAAAAAATTCTGGTTCGAAGGCTTGCGATCTTTTGGAGAGTTTGTGGAGAACCAAGAGTTTTTGCATGGAAATTGACTTGAACCTTGAGGGAGCACCTCTTGGGGATCATGGGTGATTGTCGGAAGGAGACCACATCGCCGGAAAAGTCGTCGGAAGAGAAGATTTCGCCGGAGAACTTTCAAAAGGTGAGTTTTTAAATTTTTGTTGATTTTGATGTGTAGAATTTTGTTTGAATCATGTGAATAGTGGAAATTGATGTTTTGATATGTTTTGAACATGATGTTGATATTATTTTAGCATTTTGGTGCTTGTTTGATTGAATTTGAGTGATTTTATGTGATTATGTGAAGAGGGTTTTCTACAAGAATTGGGGGTTTGTTCCTGCAGGCTTGGGCATTGCATTTTTTTGCTAGATTTTTGTACAATGTGCCTTAGAAAAATGTGTTTAACAACAATGTGAAGTTTTGTGATTTTTCGAAAACTTAGTGAATTTTTGATTTTTTGAAAAATAGAAAAATATTTAGAAAATTAGAAAAATTAAGAAAACTTGAGAGATTGATGAAATTTTTAGAGTTTGAAATTCGAAAAATGTAGGAATATTTTTTAAAAACATTTGAAATGACTTTGAAGAAATTTAAGGCATTTTTGAAAACCTTTGATTTATTGAAAAAATAAAACATGTGTTTTGAAAAATTTCGAAACACTGAAAAGTGTGCACGGGTGCTGATGTTATGTGATTGTGACAATGTGAAGTGCATGTTTTGGGTTTTGTGTTGATGTCATGGGTGTTGTAGGGGTCATTTTCAAACGAAATTATGCCGAAGGTTTTAGAAATTAGGGAAAGAGTTAGAAAAAGTTTTTAGAAATAAAATCTTTTTAAAGGAAAAAGGCAGAAAACCCTTGAGATTTGATTTGATTTGATTTGAAGTTGGAAAATCAAAAGGTGTGCGTAGGAAATTTGTTTTAACTTATCATTCGAAATCTTTTATTTGTTTGTGTTAGTTGTTTTTTTCATTTTACTTTATTATGTCAACTGCTTGCTTGATATATTAACACCTCTTACCTTGGCTTACCTTTTCAGGATGGCAGATGCAGGTGATGACGGCTCTGAGAGGAGACGCCACTAGGGGAAGGTAGCTCGGATAGATTCCACTAGCGGCTTTAGTCGGTCTAGGGGCAGCCGACGGTCTACTGGGCAGGCAGCATCTAGTCAGAGTGGTCGGGGGAGTAGGCCACCTGTCGACCCCTTTCCCCCAGTTGAGCAAGCTTTCGTAGAGGAGATTGGTGCCGAGGAGGAGGTACCGGGCCTTAGGGATCAAGTGACCGGTTATGGGAGAGCTTCTTTTAGGCACAGGCAGACGGATGCTGACTTGGGAGATCTGCAAATACTAGATGTTCCACCACTCGGGGATCTTGCTTACCGGCTGTCGCGCCCAGATTTTTCGCACTCGAGGAATACTCCCACAAGCGGGAAAAATGCTGTACTCTCTCGTTAGAACTCACCCTCCTAGAAGAATGAGTGCGACTAGGTTTGAATTGAAAAATTGGTTTGAATAAAGGGCTTTTGAAAAAGATTCGGAGTCCCCACCTAACTTGATTAAGGTGAGTTAAGTCACCTAAAAACTAAGCATAATCTGAAAACTACACTTAGGGTTTTTGAAAAACGATTTGAAAATATCTCCTTAAGAGAGGGTTTTTTTAGGAAAACGGGTTGTTTGAAAACCTTTTGGAAAACATTTAGCCCTTTTTGAAAAATAACTCCGTTTTGGTCTTTGAAATCAACGATCTAGGTTTGGAGGTTGGTTACGTGTAGGGAAGATGCACTAAGCTATCACCCTACCTCGCCCTTTCGGTACCTACATGTCAATCTACCCTAGATTCACCTATGAGAGTCTTCGACTAACTAATGGTTCAATCCTATTCACTTTAAAAAAACAATGTTTGAAAACTAACATGATGCATGATGTGCAAGTGCAAATTAAGAGAATTGAAAAATAGATTTGAAAAGAAATTGATTTGATTTGAAAATTGATTTGAAGAAATAGAATTGAAATTGGAAAGTTTGAAAATTTGGAAATAAAAATTTGAAAATAGAAAGTTTGAAAGTGGATGGGAATTTGAGATTTGAAAAGATTTTGAAAACCGTACCCATGAGGGTGGAATTAAAAGTTTAAAAAGTATTGTGACCGCACCTATGAAGGTTGCCTACGTATCCCATTTGGGAAATCAGGTCAGTCGTAGTTCGGACCGGAGTTCGATTGAAAAGAGATTGATTTGAAGAGAGAAATTGGATTAGAAGAAAGAGATCGAATCAAAAACTGGATTTGATTTGAGATTAGAAGAGGAGATTGAATTTGAGAAGATTGGACTTGCTTTGGAAAGATTGATTTTGGAAATACTTGGTTTTAGGAAACCTAGACTTAGGAAAGAGAAGAGACTCAGAAAACATTTGACTTGACTTGGAAGGTTTAGGAAATTAGGGAAGATTGAATTTAGGAAATGTTTGAATTAGGAAAGGTTCGATTTAGGAAGGTTTTAGAATTAGGAATGTTTCAACTTAGGAAAGCTTTGAATTTGGAATGTTTCAACTTTAGGAAAGTTTTGAATTAAGAAAGTTTCGAATTAGGAAAGTTTTCAAATTAGGAAATGTTTTGAAATAGGGAAGTTTTGAAAATTGGAAAGTTTCGAGTTTAGAAAGTTTTTGAAAAAGGAAAGGTTTAAAGATTAGAAAAGTTCCCAAATTAGGAAAGTTTTGAAAATCGGAAAGTTTTGTTTCAAGAAAGGTTTTGAAATAGGAAAGTGTTGAATTTAGAAATGTTTTAAATTAGGAAAAGTTTAGTTTAAGAAAGGCTTAGAATTTAGAAAGTTTCAAGTTAAGAAAGTTTTGAATTTTGTAATGTTTTGAAAAAGGGAAGTCTTGAATTTGGAAAGCTTTGAAAACAAGGAAGTTTTGAAAATAAGAAAGTTTTGTTTTAGGAAAGGTTTGAAAAAGGAAAGTTTTTAGTTTAGGAAATATTTGAATTAAGAAAGTTTTGAGTCTAGAAAAGTTTTAGATTTGAAAAGATTTTGAAGTTTTGGAAAATTTAGAATTTAGAAAGATTTGAAATTTAGAAAGTTTAAGATTTAGAAAGTTTTAGGGTTTTAGGAAATCTTGAGATTAGGAAAAGTTTGAGTTTAGAAAAAGTTTAAAAAATTAGATTTGAAAAGAAGGTAGAATTAGGAAAGGGTTGAATTAGGAAAGATTTTTATGTTCAAATTTTGGAAACTTAAGATTTAAGAAAGTGGAGGGTTAGGAAGGATTTGAATAAGGGAAGATTTGGATTTGGAAGGGACTGGATTTGGTTCCTAAAAGAAAAAATTTGATTTTGTTTCCAAAAATAGAGGACGGGATCTAGTTTCCTAAACGGAGAGATTTGGTTCGGTTTCCTAAAGGGAAGATAGGATTTGGTAAGGATTTGGAAAGGAGATTTTAAAAACCCTAGATTTGGAAAATCATAGTTTTGACGTAGAAAATAGGTTTTGGAAACATGTGTAGTTTGGACGTGAAAACAAGAGATTTTGGAAACCTAGGTTTGGGGTAAATTTGAAAATCATGTTTTTGGAAAGAAAATTAGGGTTTCCTAATTGTAGGTTCTAGGGCTTGACTTGAGCTTCTATGGAAAGAGGATTTTTGGAAAGTGTGTTTTTGGAAATGAGTTTTTTAGAAGGGAATCCTAGGGAGGAGTTTTTGGAAAGTGTGTTTTTGGAAACAAAGGTTTTGGAAGAAAAACCTAGAGAGGAATTTCTAGAAGGAAGATTTTGGAAAGAGAGTTTTTGGAAAGATTTTTGGGGAACGTTTTTAGAAAGTGGATTTTGGGAAGAGGATTTTGAAAAGGAGTTGAAAAAGGGAGTTTTAAAAAGCAGAGTTTGGAAGGAAGTTTTTGAAAGCAACTTTGGAGAGGAGAGTTTTAGGAAAGTATGTTGAAAAAGAGATTTTTAGGAAGAGATTTTTGAAGAGAAAGTTTTTAGAAGGAGTAAAAATATCTCACTTTCCTAAAGCAATTCTAACCATAAGAGGGCTAGAACCACTTTAGGAAGGCGGTTTTGAAAGATAATAAGATTTGAAAATATAGACCAAAAAGGTCACTTTTAATGTAACACTTTCCTAAAGCAACCCTAGCCATGGAAAGGCTAGAATCACCATAGGATTGTGGTTTTGAAAATAAGTTTTTGAAAAAGAGATTTTGATGCAATCTTGAAAACGAGTTTGAAAACGATTTTAAAAACAACTTTGAAAATGGTTTTTGGAAGTTGCAAGACTATGATATGCACAATGGAATTTGGGGTCGTGAACATACAAGGCTAAGGCTTCACCACATAATCAAGGGGGCCGGACCCACGTGGTCTTTGGTTAGACTAGAAGAAAGCCCCCGACACGGTGACTCTCCAATAGCCCAATCCTACACACGAACCGGGAATCCCCATGTTTCAAGCATGCAAAGAATGGGGGGGAAAGAGATAGGGGATTAAAATAGAGAAAACCCAAGTGGGTTAGGAGAGAGAAGAGAGAGGGGGGAAGTGCGAAAATCTAAATAGAAAACCTACCGTATATCTTCTTTATTTTGCGCGCCTTGCTTGTCTTTAATCTTCGGTCTTCGTCTTGATCTTCTTCTTCAACCGTCAAGGGTTGTCTTCAAGCTTTAGATGGCAGCTCTTCAAGTCTTCAAAGGATGGTTGAAGGCTAGTGTATGAGTGTATGGGGGAGTGTATAAGTGTATAGGGGGCTAGGGTTTGTGTAGAGTGGCTAGGGTTTGGAAAACCTAGGGAGGCTAGGGTTTAGGAGGTGCTCGAGCTCTGTATATTGAAATATAGGATTTTTAGGTTAAGTTTGCAGACCACTTTCACGTTGAATAAGGCTCTGTATTTATAGAAGTTGGACAAACCTAGCGCCTGTTGCAATGGTGCCAGGGCAAAATTGCTCTTGGCGTCACTAGGAGTGGCGGCAGGCCAATTCTTGGCTTGGCACCACTACTAGTGGCGCCAGCCACTTAGGAAACTTTATAAGTCGGCAAGCAACGTATCTTTAACTAGATTTGGGTGCCTGTACTAGTGACTACCATGTAATTTTTAGCATGGCTTCACTAGGAGTGACTCCGGAAAGTCCGGGAATGATTTGAAGGAGCCGGGAATGACCCAGAAGGTTGGAAAGGAGCAGGAACACTTAAAATAGTGTCCTGGAGATATTTGACTTGAAAAGTGAGGATAAGAAGTGTCGGAAAGGTTGACTGGGCCCTTAGGGGCAAAACGGTCAATCGGACTAGAAAGCTACCGGGGCGAACTCGGATTGTCCTGGAAGAAGACTTGGGATCTAGAAACATTATTCAGAATGTTCCCGGAGGTTTTCGGTTTGATTCCCAGAGCCGGCGTGGTCGGAAAAGGAGACTGGCCCACTAGGGGCAAAACGGTCATTTCGTACCGGGTGTAAGCACCCCATTTTTTACTGCTCGGCAGTCTACACTCCGTCCAGACTTGTTTTCAAGTCATCGTGGGCATATTTCAATCGAAACCAATTCTCTAGGTACAAATTCCGTCTTTCCATCGCTTCGCGGTCCTGTCAGGCCCAAATAGAGGCAAAATGACCAAAATGCCCTTAGGGGCATTGTCCTTTCTTATTCCAATTCTAATCCCTCTATCGAGACAGTTTATTCCTCGAGACGGTCCAAGTAGCAAAACTACTCACAAAACCGTTTGAGTGGCGGAAACACTCACAAAATCGTTCGAGTGGCGGAAGCACTCACAATCCAGGCACGTCTCTTCGGAGACACTAAGACCCCTTTCCAATCCCTCTCTCGAGACAGTTTATTCCTCGAGACGGTCCGAGTAGCAAAACTACTCACAAAACCGTTAGAGTGGCGAAAACACTCAAAATCCAGGCACGTCTCTTCGGAGACGGTAAGACCCCTTTCCAATCCCTCTCTCGAGACAGTTTATTCCTTGAGACAGTCCGAGTAGCAAAACTACTCACAAAACCGTTAGAGTGGCGGAAACACTCAAAATCCAGGCACGTCTTTTCGGAGACGGTAAGACCCCTTTCCAATCCCTCTCTCGAGACAGTTTATTCCTCGAGACGGTCCAAGTAGCAAAACTAGTCACAAAACCGTTAAAGTGGCGGAAACACTCAAAATCCAGGCACGTCTCTTCGGAGACGGTAAACCCCTTTCCAATCCCTCTCTCGAGACAGCTTATTCCTCGAGACAGTCCGAGTAGCAAAACTACTCACAAAACCGTTAGAGTGGCGGAAACACTCAAAATCCAGGCACATCTCTTCGGAGACGGTAAGACCCCTTTCCAATCCCTCTCTGAAGACAGTTTATTCCTCGAGACGGTCCGAGTAGCAAAACTACTCACAAAACCGTTAGAGTGGCAGAAACACTCAAAATCCAGGCACGTCTCTTCGGAGACGCTAAGACCCCTTTCCAATCCCTCTCTCGAGACAGTTTATTCCTCGAGACAGTCCAAGTAGCAAAACTACTCACAAAACTGTTAGAGTAGCAGAAACACTCACAAAACCATTAGAGTGGCGGAAGCAGTCACAATCCAGGCACGTCTCTTCGGAGACGGTAAGACCCCTTTCCAATCCATCTCTCGAGATAGTTTATTCCTCGAGACGGTCCGAGTAGCAAAACTACTCACAAAACCGTTAGAGTGGCGGAAACACTCGAAATCCAGGCACGTCTCTTCAGATACGGTAAGACCCCTTTCCAATCCCTCTCTCGAGACAGCTTATTCCTCGAGACAGTCCGAGTAGCAAAACTACTCACAAAACCGTTAGAGTGGCGGAAACACTCAAAATCCAGGCACGTCTCTTCGGAGACGGTAAGACCCCTTTCCAATCTCTCTCTCGAGACAATTTATTCCTCGAGACGGTCCGTGTAGCAAAACTACTCACAGAACCATTAGAGTAGCGGAAATACTCACAGAATCGTTAGAGTAGCAGAAATACTCACAGAACCGTTAGAGTAGCGGAAATACTCACAGAACCATTAGAGTAGCGGAAATACTCACAAAGCCGTTAGAGTAGCGGAAATACTCACAAAGCCGTTAGAGTAGCGGAAATACTCACAAAGTCGTCCGAGTAGCGGAAATACTCCCAAATCATCAACCCCGTCCGAGTAGCGGAAATACTCACACCGTTAGAGTGGTGGAGACACTCAAAACCTAGGTCAACACCCGTGTCTGTTAGCTCACTTCGGTGAAAAATGACCAGACTACCCTTAGGACCTTTTTCGAGACTTTCCGGTCAAGATGACCATTTTGCCCCTAAGCATCTGAATGCCCCGGGAACCACACCAGCTCTGGGTATCAGACCGGTAATGTCTCGAGAATACTTTTTATAGTGTTCTCAACCTTCTTTTACCTTTCCGGATCATTCCGAGTCAGTTTCGGCCAACCCGGTACAAAATGACCGTTTTGCCCCTAGAGGGCCAGTCTCCTTCTTCGACCATACCGGCTTTGGGTATCAAACCGGTAATGACCCGAGAATACTTTTTATAGTGTTCTCAACCTCCCCTTACCTTTTTGGATCATTTCGAGTCAGTTCCGGCAAACCCGGTACAAAATGACTGTTTTGCCCCTAGTGGGCCAGTCTCCTTTTCCGACCACGCCGGCTCTGGGAATGAAACCGGCAACCTTTGGGAACATTCTAAATAATGTTTCCAGATCCCAAGTCTTTTTCTGGGATAGTCCGAGTCTGTCCCGGCAGTTCTCCGGTCCGATTGACCGTTTTGCCCCTAAAGGCCCGGTCAACCTTTCCGACACATTTTGTCCTCACTTTTTAAGTCAAAAACCTCCAAGACACTATTTTAAGTGTTCCTGTTTCCTTTCCAGCCTTCCGGGTCATCCCCGGCTCCTTCAAATCATTCCCGGACTTTCCGGAGTCACTCCTAGTGAAGCCAGGCTAAAATTTACATGGTAGTCACTAGTACAGGCGCCCAAATCTAGTCAAAGGTACGTTGCTTGCCGAACTTAAACCTTTCCTAATTGGCTGGCACCACTAATAGTGGCCCCAAGCCAAAAAATGGCATGACGCCACTCCTAGTGGCGCTAGTGTAAAGTTTGCCCTAACGCCACTGCAACAGGCGCCAAGTTTGTCCAACTTCTATAAATACAGAGCCTCGTTCAACGTGAAAAGGGGTCTGCAAACTTAACCTAAAAATCCTATATTTCGATATACAGAGTTCGAGCACCTCCAAAACCCTAGCCTCCTTAGGTTTTCCCAAAAACCCTAGCCACTATACACAAACCCTAGCCCCTATACAAACCCCAGTCTCCTATACACTCATACACTCCCCCATACACTCATACACTAGCCTTCAACCATCCTTTGAAGACTTGAAGAGCTGCCATCCAAACCTTGAAGACAACTCTTGAAGACTGAAGGTGAAGATCAAGACGAAGACTGAAGATTGAAGACCGCATGGCGCACAAATAACAAGATACAAGGTAGGCTCCCTATTTAAATTTCCGCACTTCCCCCTCTATCTTCTCTCTCCAACCCACTTGGGTTTTCTCTATTTTAATCCCCCATCTCTTTCCCCTCCTTTCTTTGCATGCTTGAAACAAGGGGATTCCCGGTCCATGTGTAGGATTGGGCTATTGGAGAGTCACCGTGTCGGGGGCTTTCTTCTAGTCTAACGAAAGACCACGTGGGTCCGGCCCCCTTGATTATGTGGTGAAGCCTTAACCTTGTATGTTCACGACCCCAAATTGCATTGTGCATATCATAGTCTTGGATCTTTCAAAAACCGTTTTCAAAGTTGTTTTTCAAAACGTTTTCAAACTCGTTTTCAAAATTGCATCAAAATCTCTTTTTCAAAAACGTGTTTTCAAAACCACAATTCTAGGGTGATTCTAGCCTTTCCATGGCTAGGGTTGCTTTAGGAAAGTGTTACATTAAAAGTGACCTTTTTGGTCTATATTTTCAAATCTTATTGTCTTTCCAAAACCACTTTCTTAAAATGGTTCTAGCCATCTTATGGTTAGAATCGCTTTAGGAAAGTAAGACGTTTTCATACTTTCCAAAAACTCTTTCTTCAAAAATCTCTTCCTAAAAATCTCTTTTTCAACATACTTTCCTAAAACTCTCCTCTTCAAAATTGTTTTCAAAAACTCCCTTCCAAAATCTATTTTTCAAAACTCTTTTTTTCAACTCCTCTCCAAAATATTTTCCTCAAAATTAACTTTCTTAAAACACTCCCTAGATTCACCTTCCTAAAAACTCTCTCCAAAAATCTTTCTAAAAAACTCTCTTTCCAAAAATCTTCCTTCTAGAAACTCCCCTCTAGGATTTTTCCTTCAAAAATGTACGTTTCTAAAAACGTACTTTCCAAAAACTCATTCCTAGGATTCCCTTCTAGAAAACCTTCGTTTCTAAAAACGTACTCTCCAAAAACTCTTTCCTTAGAGCCCAAGTCAAGCCCTAGAACCCACAATTGGGAAACCCTAATTTTCTTTTCAAAAACATGGTTTTCAAACTTTGCCCAAACCTAGGTTTCCAAAATCTCTTGTTTTCACATAAAAAATACACATATTTTCAAACCCTATTTTCTACGTCCAAACTATAGTTTTCCTAAACTAGGGTTTCTAGAATCTCCCTTTCCAAATCCTTGCCAAATCTTATTTTCCCTTTAGGAAACCGAATCAAATCTCCCCGTTTAGGAAACTAGATCCCGTCCTCCGTTTTTGGAAACAAAATCAAATATTTTCTTTTAGAAACCAAATCCAGTCCCTTCCTAATCCAAACCTTCCTAATTTCCTACCTTCCTAAACCATAAGTTTCCTAAACCTAAATTTCAAATCTTTCCTTAAGTTTCAAAATTCAACCCTTTCCTAATTCAACCCCCTTCCCAAATCTTAACTTTTCAAACCTAAGTTTTCAAACTTTTCCTAAATTCAAACCTTTCCTAATCTTAAGATTTCCTAAAGCCCTAAAACTTTCTAAATCTTAAACTTTCTAAATTTCAAATCTTTCTAAATTCTAAACTTCCCAAAACTTCAAAATCTTTTCAAATCTAAGACTTTTCTAAATTCGAAACTTTCTTAATTCAAGACTTTTTTAAATTGAAATCTTTCTTAATTCAAACATTTCCTAAACTAAAAAACTTTCCTTTTTCCAAACCATTCCTAAAACGAAACTTTCCTACTTTCAAAACTTCCCTATTTCAAAACTTTCTAAATTCAAAACTTTCTAATTTCCAAACTTTCCTAATTTCCAAACTTTCCTAATTTCAAAACTTTCCAAAAATAACACTTTCCTAATTCGAAACTTTCCTAATCCAAATCTTTCCTAAATTCCAAGTTTCCAAATCTTCCAAATCCAACATTCCAATCCAATCTTTCTTAATCTCAAGTCTTTCGTAAGTCTCTTCTCTTTCCTAAGTCTAGGTTTCCTAAAACCAAGTCTTTCCAAAATCAATCTTTCCAAAGCAAGTCCAATCTTCTCAATTTCAATTTCCAATCTCTTCTCCTAATTTCAAATCAAATCCAATTTTCAATTCAATCTCTTTCTTCCAATCCAATCTCTCTCTCTTCAAATCAATCTCTTTTCAATCGGACTCTTGTCCGAACTACAACTGACCTGATTCCCCCAAAGGGATACGTAGGCAACCTTCATAGGTGCGGTCACAACACTTTTCAAACTTTCAATTCCACCCTCATGGGAGCAGTTTACAAAATCTTTTCAAATCTCAAATTCCAATCTATTTTCAAACTTTCCAATTTCAATTCTATTTCTTCAAATCTATTTTCAAATCAAATCAATTTCTTTTCAAATCAATTTCTATTTTCCAATTCTCTCACCTTGCACTTGCATATCATACATCATATTTTTCAAACATTGTTTTTCTTAAGTGAAATAGGATTGAACATGAGTTAGTTAAAGACTCTCATAGGTGAATCTAGGGTAGATTGACATGTAGGTACCGAAAGGGCGGGGTAGAGTGATAGCTTAGTGCGTCTTCCCTACACGTAACCAACCTCCGAACCTAGAATCATTGATTTCAAAGACCAAAACGGAGTTATTTTTCTAAAAAGGGCTAAATGCTTTCCAAAGGTTGCCAAACAACCTGCTTTCCTAAAAACCCTCTCTTGAGGACATATTTTCAAAATCGTTTTTCAAAATCCTAAGTGTAGTCTTCGGATTACTCTTAATTTTTAGGTGACCTAACTCACCTTAATCAAGTTAGGTGGCGACTCTGAATCTTTTTCAAAAGCCCTTTATTCAAATGTATTTTTCAATTCAAACCTAGTCGCACTCATTCTTCTAGGAGGGTGAGTTCTAACGAGAAAGTACAACATTTTTCCCGCTTGTGTGAGTATTCCTCGAGTGGGAAAAATCTGGGCGCGACACCGGGTTGGCCGGAACTGACTCGGAATGGTCTGGAAAGGTAAAGGAAGGTTGAGAATACTATAAAAAGTATTCTCGGGACATTACCGGTTTGATACCCAGAGCTGGTGTGGTCGAAGAAGGAGACCGGCCCTCTAGGGGCAAAACGGTCATTTTGTACCGGGTTGGCCGGAACTGACTCGGAATGATCCAGAAAGGTAAAGGAAGATTGAGAATACTATAAAAAGTATTCTCGAGACAATACCGATTTGATACCCAGAGCCGGTGTGGTTCCCGGGGCATTCGAATGCCTAGGGGCAAAATGGTCATCTTGACCGGAAAAGGTCCAAAGGGTAGTTTGGTCATTTTTCACCGAAGTGGGCTAACAGACACTGGTGTTGAGCTGGGTTTTGAGTGTTTCCGCCACTCTAACGAGCGGTCGTCGTGACACAGGGGTTTGTTGCCAATTCCCTATATCGACCTATTTGTGAGTATTTCCGCTACTCTAACGGTTTTGTGAGTAGTTTCGCTACTCAGATCATCTCGAGGAATAAACTGTCTCGAGAGAGGGATTGGAAAGGGGTCTTATCGTCTCCGAAGAGACGTGCCTGGATTGGAACCGTCTCGAGGAATAAACTGTCTCGAGAGTGGGATTGGAAAGGGGTCTTACCGTCTCCTAAGAGACGCGCCTGGATTGGAACCGTCTCGAGGAATAAACTGTCTCGAGAGTGGGATTGGAAAGGGGTTTTACCGTCTCTGAAGAGACGCGCCTAGATTGGAACCGTCTCGAGGAATAAACTATCTCGAGAGTGGGATTGGAATTAGAACAAGAAAGGACAATGCCCCTAAGGGCATTTTGGATATTTTGCCTCAATTTGGGCCTGGTGGGCCCGCGAGGCAATGGACAGATATGATTTGGACTTAGAAAGTTGGTTTCGATAGGAATATGCCCACAATGACTTGAAAACAAGTTTGGACGGAGTGTAGACTGCCGAGCGGTCAAAAATGGGGTGCTTACAGTTGCCCCTCTTTTTCTGTCTTTGCTTGTCAAAGACAGAAAACGACAAAAAGTAAGAGTCCCATGTTGACCGCGAGGCAGTCGGAGGGACGGACATTGGAAATCTTTCGACAACGGGGGTTGAAAACGGATAACGGGCCAAAAAGGCCTTCAAAAACTAGTTTTGGCGGAAAAAGGGCAAAGCTGCCTAGAATTTGGAGGGAATTGATTTTGACCTAAGACTTGAGTTTTGAAATCTTGTTGGATAGAAAACTTAGAAAGATTTTGGAGAATAGCATTTCAGGAGACATTTTGGAGGTAAGAATTTAAGAACTCTTTCGGATTTGAAAATTTTTGAGATTGACAAAGATTTAGGATAGAAAACTTTGGAACTTGATAGAAATTTTGGAAGGAAGAATTTTTTGAGTGAAACCTTGAAAATTTTTAAGGATTTATTTTGTTTAAGACTCTTTTGAAAGAAAAGTTTGGGGGGGCTAGGATTTGGAAAAGGGATTTTCTTGAAGAACTAAATCAGAAAAACTTGGAGATGGATTGAAAAAAAGAAAAAAGAAAGAAATTTTAGACATGATTTTGAAAATGATTTTTAACCCTGATTTTCGAAGTAGAATTTGATTTTAAGAAGTGATTTTGAAAAAGAACTTTTGGAAAACAGAATCAGAAAACCTTTTGAAAACTAACTTTGGAAAGGAAATTTTAAAAGAAAGAATTTTTGAAAACTTTTGGAGGATAATAATAAGAAACCATTGGGAAACTGATTTTTGAAAAAGAACTTTTTGAAGAGAAAAAGTCAAGAAACTTTTCAAAAAAATTTTAAGGAACTTTTGATAGTTGATTTTAGAAAAGAAACTTTGAATGAAAAGTTTAAGAAACTTTTAGGTTGGTCTGAATAGGATGTATATGGAAGTTGTGTCCTTCATTTTTATTTTATGTTTCACCTTTGGCTATTATCATTATTATTTCTTTGTTGCTTTTATTTCTTTATCTTTGAACTGCATATATTGAATTCTAATACCTCTTACCTTGACTTACTTTTCAGGATGGCGGGCGCAGGAGATGAGGGTTCAGAGAAGAGTCAATGCTTCGGGAAGATGGCCCGAACAGATTCTTGTCGGCAGCTCCAGTCGCTCTAGGGGTAGTCAGCACTCTGCCAATTGAGCACATTCTAGCCAGGGTGGGAGGGGGGAGTAGGCCTCTAGTCGACCCCTTCCCTCTAGTTGAGCCAACCCTCGAGGATGAGATGGACATTGAGGTTTTCCACTTTTGACTTTTCGGATGGCCGACGCTATTTTGAGCTGACTACGGGTTTGGTATGACGGGCATCCTTCAAATGAGCAAGACATTTTTGCTGGTCCTTTGGTTGCATGGCTTCTCTCTTGTTGGTGTAGCTTGCTTTCTGACAGTGGTTCCCATCTGACCTGTCTTTCTCCCATTTTGGGGAATGTGAGCCTGCCCCTACTCCCCATGAGTATGGCTTCCTCCTAGGTCTTCGGGATGGTTCAACTGACATTATGGGACCTACTTTTCCTGGTGGCTGCATCACGATTGTTGCTCTTTAACTTAGGCTCCATTTTGCAGCTTTTTTCTTCTAATCCATGGCCCCAGTTTCCTTATGTCCTAATGAAGTTCTTGTTTCTCTCATTTTGAGTTTACGACGGATAGGGGATTGGCATACTTCTCAAGATTGGTCAATCTCTCACATGGTGGCCCCAACTTTGCTCTTCTTAAGATTTTGGGTGTTTCTCCTCGAGGGAATGACGTGGTTGACTGCCAATTACTTGTACTGCTTGCCAGGATTCATAAGGGGCACCCATATGCTCCTATGGTTGTGGGACAGACCTCAGAGGGGGGGGGGGGGGGGGCGGGGCGATGCTCATTGTTGGGGATGTGCTTTATTATTCCAGCTTTGGGTGATCGGACACTTATTCACTGCCCCTCTTTCAAAGTTGTTTGATTGGGGAGGTCGAGGGTGGGTCATTGCCCCATTCTCTGTTTCTTGTTGGTCCCGAAAATTTGAGCTTTCTAAGGTGTGAGCTGGTACTGGAGATATCTGTGGGGTGGCTTTAGCTCCTTTTTATGTTTTTCTTTGTTCCCTATTTCCAATTTCAGAGAAAGAGAAAGACATAGAGTGAGTTTTGTACAAAAACAGTTTAAGAATGCCCCGGTACGGGGTGAATGCGTGTCATACTTTTTTTTTATGAATTGAATGTATGTCCTACTTTTTGTGAATACACAGGTTCACATAGAATTAGAATTGAATGTATGTTATACTTTTGGACAATGCACATACAGCAATAGAATTAAATGCAATGTCCCCCATTTTTGTGATAAATGCACAGATTTATGTAAAAATTGAATTAAATGCATGACCTACTTTCTTACAAATGAACAGGTTCGTACAGGAATGCAGTTGAATGCATGAATAGATACAAATTTCGCAGGAATCTAAATGGATTTAGAGGTTATACATGTCATGGATGCATCAGTATTAAATGTA
This sequence comes from Euryodendron excelsum, assembly GCA_033060915.1. NCBI lineage: Eukaryota > Viridiplantae > Streptophyta > Magnoliopsida > Ericales > Pentaphylacaceae > Euryodendron > Euryodendron excelsum. The sequence goes on along the minus strand of CM065391.1, from coordinate 7,339,830 downwards.
TATAAACTATTTACAAAGAAAACCCCAGGATTGCCCCTTGGGCCCATACTCTCAGGATTTTGTTCCTTTCTAGGATTCTGTCCCATTTAGTTTTGTACCATTCTTATCGGGGTGTGATAGCATTTGCTCCATTCTCAGGGATCTTGACCTTTTGGTTTGCTAACCTATCCCTACTTTCTACAGGGTTACTGTTTGGGGTGTTTCTGAGCTCACTTAGGCTTTTCTCTCAGACCTCCAAAATGCCACCATGGCTTGAGTGACAACATGCATGCCCTTTGCAGAGCGATAAACAACTAAGCCCTCAATCTAAGAAGACTTCTTTTAGGACCGTAATGTAGGCTGGGTTTAGAGGTTGTAAGAAACGAAGGGATATTTAGGCTCAAAGATCTTCTTTTAGTGGGTTGTTTAGACCAAAACCATCTGTGCACACCTTGGAGCATGAGATTGCCCCTTGTATTCCCTTGCAGTTCTCCTTTCTCAGCCTAGTTGTCTTGGTATTGTTCAGGCTTATTTGGACTAAGCAATTTTCTTTTATCAGAGAGGACTTTAATTCAGACTGTGATGTAGGCTAGGTTAAGGGGTTTATGAATAAACGGGATATGTAAGCTCAAATTTGATGTTGCTTCCAGTAGAGTTAGATTTGTACCATCCTTGGTTGGTCTTCCAGTGGGGTTTCATCCCCTGATATCCTCCTCTAGCTTCAGAAACATATTTGGCTCATTTAGATCAAGCAATCTTTCTCAATCAGAGTGGACTTTAGTAGGGTTGTAATGTAGGCCATGGTTTGGGGTTTAACAAGAGAGGGTAAAGGCTCAAACCTATAGCTTCTACTTGGTGGCTTTGTTACCTAGGATCACCTTCGAATTTTCTCTTTTACAAGAGAAGTTAATCTTTCTTGTAACTTTTGACCTTCTTAGTCTGACATTTGCCCCTTTTTCCCGACTTTTGGCTTTATATGCTTTTTAAAGATAGCACAACATGACTCTTTTTCGGTCTTTCTACTGATATGCTTCTCTTTTTTTTCTTTTTTTTTTCTTCCCTTTCTTGTTGCTTTTGACAAGAAGAACATTTTTACAACTTCTTTCTCTCAAATCCTTTCCTTAACATTTTCATTTAACCGATTGTGGACGATGATCCCTAGGTTGGGGTGTGTTTTGGAAGAGAAAGATAACCGGCTCAATAGGTTCAACAAGGGTTGCTTTTAACTGTATGGAAGGTGAAATGATGGCCTCTCTTCATTTTGAACAAGATTGCTTGATCCATAGAGTCTTCACGTTACTTCAGCTTGATGGTCGATGATATTATCTGCCAGATCTTCTGCTACATGTCTGCCCCAGTGTGGGGGGATGGTCTCAGATCAGGGTTGACAAGAAAAATCTTCTGCTTTCTGCGAGGTACTAATGGGTTAAGCAAAGGAATTATTTTTGTGTATGGTAGAAGAAATGAGGGCCTTTCATCACTTCAAATTAAATTGCTTAGTCCATAAAGCCTTTATACAAAATTTAGACAATGTTTCTAAAAATGGTGTGTTTATGCCGAATCAACTACTTTGTGCTTACCCCAGTGTGGGGGATGGTTATAGGTTTGGGGATACCTGAAAAAAAGATCACTGTCAGCTCTAATGGGCTAAGCAAAGGATAATGTTTATTTGGGATGAATAGAACAATGGCTCCTCATCATTTTGAAAACTCGGCTACCCATCGCTTAGCTAGGATATCATGCAAGTGTCGCCTTTTCAATAAAATTAGCACTTCTTTGTTGAGATTGCCTTCCTCTCACTCTCGCTTTGTCTCTCAAAGGTCTTAACCCCTTTTAAATGGGTGGCCTATGCTATCCCATCCTTCAAGTCGAGTCATCACTAAATGGGAAAGAATCCTTAAATGCAACAATCCTCCACAAGAGTACGAGACAAAAGGGGATAAATTGGAAACTTCATCTTTTTCATTTCAAATCATGAATGCACGGCATATGTGTTTATTTAAATAAGATATGCAAGAAAATAGACAGACAAAAAGGAAATTGATGAATTTTATGAAAACCTCCCTTTTCTTGTGGGCCTTTTGGCGAGAATTCTTAATAGGGTTTTGGGACTACATCAATCTCTTGGTGCTTCATTCATCAGGTGTATCAATGGAGAGCGAGTTCACGATATTTGTCATGCATTTGGAAGTTAGAGGATGTGTTGTTGCAATGCACGGGTCTGACAAGACTTCGCAAATGGTGAGGTCCTCTTCTGCATGGATAGTGATTGTCTTGGCATGGCGCGAGGGTAGTTGCATAGAGGTAATATCTTGCGGATGGATGGTTAATTATTCCTTCACGTAGGTTCGGCCTCCTTCAATAGCCTGGCTCATCCTTGCATAAGTTTGAATTGGGCATGATACTAGAGGGGTTTCCAAGAGTTCAGTTGTGCTCTTTGACCTGAAAAAGAAAAGAAAAACAAAATATAGTTAGCATGTGGAGTTGGGGGTTCTATGCAATGCATGTCCTATTGAGGTCCCTTCTTTGAGGGAGTCTAGGAATTATGACAAGTCCATTTTGGAGGTAGGGTTTTGCCCCTATTATGCAATACAATACCTCTTCAGCGTGGGCCGGTTAATGATTTCCTATGTGGGCAATCCTGCCTCCATGGACTGAGAGAGATTTGGGCCTCTCTCAAAATATGGTTCTATGCATGCCATGAATCCTTAGGGTTTAAGAACCCGTAGGAAGCTTGGTAGGTTCGATTAACATGAGCTCGGATTGCACCTTTCTCTCTACGGTTGATGAGAACGAAATGACTCAAGTTTCTTGGAACTCTTGTCTTGCAATGGATATGGGTGCATGAGCATAAAAGAAGTGAATGTGCGAGCAATATGATAACAATGAATAAATGGTTTAGAAAAACCCCCTTCTTGTCTTGCTTCTGCCTTCGGTTCTCTTGGTGTTTGGAGATGAGGAGGGGGAGGATAGAAGACAAAAACAAAAAAGAAGTCAGTGCCTTGATTTGAAAATTTTTATGTAATGCATGTTCTAGGGTGCCCCTTTTTAAGAGGGAAACTAGTAATGATGTATCGGCTCACTTTTGGAGATAGGGGGTTTGCCCCTGTATGCAGATGCCTTACCATCAGGGAGGAACCTTCAGCCATTCATGCATTCATTCATAAAAATAAAGAAGTACATTAAATTCTGGGTTTAAAATACAAAAGAATTGAAATACATTTTAATAGGGGGAGGGGGAACATTTTCCTTTGGACTTCCACCTATCTATTTTTACAAAAGGAAACCCTAAACTACTCTTGAGTCTTCGGATTCGCCTTTCTTGGATTTGATGTCGAGGAGGCTGTTGAGAGACCTTGTTGATTGATTGCCCCTTGTCTTCTTGGCAACCCTATCTCCGTGAGCATAGAGGGATTGGGGCCCCTCTTATGGAATGAATCGAGATGCATGCAATGAGTCCCTCAGGGTTACGCGGGAACCCTTAGGGTTTGGGTAGGTTTAATGCAAGGGAGAGTAACGTTGGTGTCACTCTTAATGGGTTGATCATATGCATGATAATGTAGTGACTTGAGTTACTTGGAACTCTTGTCTTGACATGGAATATTGAATGCATGAACATGAATATGCAAAAAGTATAAGGAGAGAAAATATAATTGAAGTAAACATGCATGCATGAACAGTTAGATAGGCATTATAACAGTGTAAATACAAGCATTATAACAGCAGGTATAAATGAAAGTAAGAGCAGTCGCCCTTTCCTCCGTGATTTTGAAAATGGTGCTCGTGTCCTAAATCTGGCAGAGGTTCGGCTACGCATGGTGTCTATATGAGTATGAGGTTGAGGGTTGACTAATGCATCCTAAAAAGGCTCGGTCCCCGGATCTTCAAACCTAGGCCCACTCCCCGAGGTGGTGCCATGATCGGTTGGTGATCCGAGCGGGGGAACCATCAAGAGGCCGTAGGCGAAGAAACTGACATAGCATCTTGCCCACAACCAATATACCGTTCCCCCTTTCTAACTAGAAAGGACATATCAGGATATGCAAGTATGCAGAATGCAAGTGCACATGCAGTGTGTGTGTGATTTTTAAAAGTGGAGGAAAGAGCCCAACAACTCCCATTCATCCTGTACATCACATTCATGCAAAGCAGTTAATAAAACTTAAGCAAAAAGTGCACCTACAAAACAAAGATGCAAGTGTTAGTATGTGGATGACAACAGAATACAAGATAATATGAGTAAATGCATGTTTTTTTTAAAACAATTTTGAAAATTTGGTTTTGAAAATTTAAAGTGAATAGGATTGAACCAAGTTAATTGAAGACTCTACATGGGTGAAGGGTAAAGAGACACGACTACGGCCTAACCCTCTAAGTGTCCCTAGTGGAGTTGCCAGCTGGTGCGCCCAGATTTTTCGCACTCAAGGAATACTCCCACAAGCGGGAAAAATGTTGTACTCTCTCGTTAGAACTCACCCTCCTAGAAGAATGAGTGCGACTAGGTTTGAATTGAAAAATTGGTTTGAATAAAGGGCTTTTGAAAAAGATTCAGAGTTGCCACCTAACTTGATTAAGGTGAGTTAGGTCACCTAAAAACTAAGCATAATCCGAAAACTACACTTAGGGTTTTTGAAAAACGATTTGGAAAACGGGTTGTTTGGCAACCTTTTGGAAAACATTTAGCCCTTTTTGAAAAATAACTCCATTTTGGTCTTTGAAATCAGCGATCTAGGTTCAGAGGTTGGTTACGTGTAGGGAAGATGCACTAAGCTATCACCCTACCCCGCCCTTTCGGTACCTACATGTCAATCTACCCTAGATTCACCTATGAGAGTCTTCGACTAACTAATCGTTCAATCCTATTCACTTTAGAAAAACAATGTTTGAAAACTAACATGATGCATGATGTGCAAGTGCAAATTAAAAGAATTAAAAAATAGATTTGAAAAGAAATTGATTTGATTTGAAAATTGATTTGAAGAAATAGAATTGAAATTGGAAAGTTTGAAAATTTGGAAATAGAAATTTGAAAATAGAAAGTTTGAAAGTGGATGGGAATTTGAGATTTGAAAAGATTTTGAAAACCGCACCCATGAGGGTGGAATTGAAAGTTTGAAAAGTATTGTGACCGCACCTATGAAGGTTGCCTACGTATCCCTTTGGGGGAATCAGGTCAGTCGTAGTTCAGACCGGAGTCCGATTGAAAAGAGATTGATTTGAAGAGAGAAATTGGATTAGAAGAAAGAGATCAAATCGAAAACTGGATTTGATTTGAGATTAGAAGAGGAGATTGAATTTGAGAAGATTGGACTTGCTTTGGAAAGATTGATTTTGGAAATACTTGGTTTTAGGAAACCTAGACTTAGGAAAGAGAAGAGACTTAGAAAACATTTGACTTGACTTGGAAGGTTTAGGAAATTAGGGAAGATTGGATTTAGGAAATGTTTGAATTAAGAAAGGTTCGATTTAGGAAGGTTTTAGAATTAGGAAAGTTTCAACTTAGGAAAGCTTTGAATTTGGAATGTTTCAACTTTAGGAAAGTTTTGAATTAAGAAAGTTTCGAATTAGGAAAGTTTTCAAATTAGGAAATGTTTTGAAATAGACAAGTTTTGAAAATTGGAAAGTTTCGAGTTTAGAAAGTTTTCGAAAAAGGAAAGGTTTAAAGATTAGGAAAGTTCCCAAATTAGGAAAGTTTTTAAAATCGGAAAGTTTTGTTTCAAGAAAGGTTTTGAAATAGGAAAGTGTTGAATTTAGAAATGTTTTAAATTAGGAAAAGTTTAGTTTAAGAAAGGCTTAGAATTTAGAAAGTTTCAAATTAAGAAAGTTTTGAATTTTGTAATGTTTTGAAAAAGGGAAGTCTTGAATTTGGAAAGCTTTGAAAACAAGGAAATTTTGAAAATAAGAAAGTTTTGTTTTAGGAAAGGTTTGAAAAAGGAAAGTTTTCAGTTTAGGAAATGTTTGAATTAAGAAATTTTTGAGTCTAGAAAAGTTTTAGATTTGAAAAGATTTTGAAGTTTTGGAAAATTTAGAATTTAGAAAGATTTGAAATTTAGAAAGTTTAAGATTTAGAAAGTTTTAGGGTTTTAGGAAATCATGAGATTAGGAAAGGTTTGAGTTTAGAAAAAGTTTGAAAAAATAGATTTGAAAAGTTAAGATTTGAAAAGAAGGTAGAATTAGGAAAAGATTAAATTAGGAAAGATTTTTATGTTCAAATTTTAGAAACTTAAGATTTAAGAAAGTGGAGGGTTAGGAAGGATTTGAATTAGGGAAGATTTGGATTTGGAAGGGACTGGATTTGGTTCCTAAAATAAAAGATTTGATTTTGTTTCAAAAAACGGAGGACGGGATCTAGTTTCCTAAACGGGGAGATTTGATTCGGTTTCCTAAAGGGAAGATAGGATTTGGTAAGGATTTGGAAAGGAGATTCTAAAAACCCTAGATTTGGAAAATCATAGTTTTGACGTAGAAAATAGGTTTTGGAAACATGTGTAGTTTGGACGTGAAAACAAGAGATTTTGGAAACCTAGGTTTGGGGCAAAGTTTGAAAATCATGTTTTTGGAAAGAAAATTAGGGTTTCCTAATTGTAGGTTCTAGGGCTTGACTTGGGCTCTAAGGAAAGAGTTTTTTGGAAAGTGCATTTTCTAGAAGGGAATCCTAGGGAGGAGTTTCTGGAAAGTGTGTTTTTGGAAACGAAGGTTTTGGAAAGAAAACCTAGAGAGGAATTTCTAGAAGGAATATTTTGGAAAGAGAGTTTTTGGAAAGATTTTTGGGGAACGTTTTTAGAAAGTGGATTTTGGGAAAAGGATTTTGAAAAGGAGTTGAAAAGGGAGTTTTGAAAAGCAGATTTTGGAAGGGAGTTTTTGAAAGCAACTTTGGAGAGGAGAGTTTTAGGAAAGTATGTTGAAAAAGAGATTTTTAGGAAGAGATTTTTGAAGAGAGAGTTTTTAGAAGGAGTAAAAACATCTCACTTTCCTAAAGCAATTCTAACCATAAGAGGGCTAGAACCACTTTAGGAAGGCGGTTTTGAAAGACAATAAGATTTGAAAATATAGACCAAAAAGGTCACTTTTAATGTAACACTTTCCTAAAGCAACCCTAGCCATGGAAAGGCTAGAATCAGCCTAGGATTGTGGTTTTGAAAACAAGTTTTTGAAAAAGAGATTTTGATGCAATCTTGAAAACGAGTTTGAAAACGATTTTAAAAACAACTTTGAAAATGGTTTTTGGAAGTTGCAAGACTATGATATGCACAATGCAATTTGGGGTCGTGAACATACAAGGCTAAGGCTTCACCACATAATCAAGGGGGCCGGACCCACGTGGTCTTTGGTTAGACTAGAAGAAAGCCCCCGACATGGTAACTCTCCAATAGCCCAATCCTATACATGGACCGAGAATCCCCTTGTTTCAAGCAAGCAAAGAAAGAGGGGGAAAGAGATAGGGGATTAAAATAGTGAAAACCCAAGTGGGTTAGGAGAGAGAAGAGAGAGGGGGGAAGTGCGAAAATCTAAATAGAAAACCTATCGTATATCTTCTTTATTTTGCGCGCCTTGCTTATCTTTAATCTTCGGTCTTCGTCTTAATCTTCTTCTTCAACCTTCAAGGGTTGTCTTCAAGCTTTAGATGGCAGCTCTTCAAGTCTTCAAAGGATGGTTGAAGGCTAGTGTATGAGTGTATGGGGGAGTTTATAAGTGTATAGGGGGCTAGGGTTTGTGTAGAGTGGCTAGGGTTTGGAAAACCTAAGGAGGCTAGGGTTTAGGAGGTGCTTGAGCTCTACATATCGAAATATAGGATTTTTAGGTTAAGTTTGCAAACCCCTTTCACGTTGAATGAGGCTTTGTATTTATAGAAGTTGGACAAACCTGGCACCTGTTGCAGTGGCGCCAGGGCAAAATTGCTCTTGGCGCCACTAGGAGTGGCGCCAGGCCAATTCTTGGCTTGGCCTGGCGCCACTCCTAGTGGCGCCAGCCACTTAGGAAACTTTATAAGTCCGCAAGCAACGTATTTTTGACTAGATTTGGGCCCCTGTACTAGTGACTACCATGTAATTTTTAGCCTGGCTTTACTTGGAGTGACTCTGGAAAGTCCGAGAATGATTTGAAGGAGCCGGGAATGACCCGGAAGGCCGGAAAGGAGCAGGAACACTTAAAATAGTGTCCTGGAGATATTTGACTTGAAAAGTGAGGAAAAGATGTGTCGGAAAGGTTGACCGGGCCCTTAAGGGCAAAATGGTCAATCGGACTAGGAAGCTGCCGGGGCGAACTCAGATTGTCCTGGAAGAAGACTTGGGATTTGGAAACATTATTCAGAATGTTCCTGGAGGTTTCTGGTTTGATTCCCAGAGCCGGCATGGTCGGAAAAGGAGACCGGCCCACTAGGGGCAAAACGGTCGTTTCGTACCGGGTTGGCCGGAACTGACTCAGAATGGTCTGGAAAGGTAAAGGAAGGTTGAGAATACTATAAAAAGTATTCTCGGGACATTATCGGTTTGATACTCAGAGCCTGTGTGGTCGAAGAAGGAGACCGGCCCTCCAGGGGCAAAACGGTCATTTTGTACTGGGTTGGCTGGAACTGACTCAGAATGATCCGGAAAGGTAAAGCAAGATTGAGAATACTATAAAAATTATTCTTGAGACATTACCGGTTTGATACCCAGAGCCTGTGTGGTTCCCGGGGCATTCGGATGCCTAGGGGCAAAATGGTCATCTTGACCGGAAAAGGTCCAAAGGGTAGTTTGGTCATTTTTCACCGAAGTGGGCTAACAGACACTGGTGTTAACCTGGGTTTTGAGTTTTTCCACCACTCTAACGGCGGTCGTCGTGACACAGGGATTTGTTGCCAGTTCCCTATATCGACCTATTTGTGAGTATTTCCGCTACTCTAACAGTTTTGTGAGTATTTCCGCTACTCTAACGGTTTTGTGAGTAGTTTCGTTACTCAGACCATCTCGAGGAATAAACTGTCTTGAGAGAGGGATTGGAAAGGGGTCTTATCGTCTTCGAAGAGACGTGCCTGGATTGGAACCGTCTCGAGGAATAAACTGTCTCGAGAGTGGGATTGGAAAGGGGTCTTACCATCTCCGAAGAGACGTGCCTGGATTGGAATCGTCTCGAGGAATAAACTGTCTCGAGAGTGGGATTGGAAAGGGGTCTTACCGTCTCCTAAGAGACGCGCCTGGATTGGAACCGTCTCGAGGAATAAACTGTCTCGAGAGTGGGATTGGAAAGGGGTTTTACCGTCTCCTAAGAGACGCGCTTGGATTGGAACCCTCTCGAGGAATAAACTGTCTCGAGAGTGGGATTGGAAAGGGGTCTTACCGTCTCCGAAGAGACGCGCCTAGGTTGGAACCGTCTCGGGGAATAAATTGTCTCGAGAGTAGGATTAGAATTGGAATAAGAAAGGACAATGCCCCTAAGGGCATTTTGGATATTTTGCCTCTATTTGGGCTTGGTGGGCCCGCGAGGCGATGGACAGATAGGATTTGGACTTAGAAAGTTGGTTTCGATAGGAATATGCCCACAATGACTTGAAAACAAGTTTGAACGGAGTGTAGACTGTCGAGCGGTCAAACATGGGGTGCTTACACCACCTCAGCGTGTACTCTAGACAGCATTTGCCCCCTCTGCGGGTTCATACAGCTTTCAGAGGGGCTGCCCCATCATATCGTGCCTTCTTGGCAGAGATCGGATTTGGCGCCTTCATGGGATTATAGGCTAACCGCTTGAACTGGCATTTGGTATTGGCACTTGTTGAGAGGTGTTTCGGAGAGACCAGGACCTTCCACTTTGTTGGTTTTGAATTAGGCCCCACTCCCTTGGATTGGGCAATCATCACAGGGCTTTCCTTTGCCGGTCGACGGATCACCCTACAGTCAGTCAGTAGGGAGGAGGCCTGTTTACTGTTGGACTTGCCTCCTCCTGAGCGTTCTACCTTCCCAGTCTCTTGGCTTAGTCTAGATGACGCCCCTTTGCTGTTGAGCGATCGCCTGCCCGATGGGACATTATGAGACGGCGACTTGTTTTGTACATCATCTTTATTTGCTTCTGCAACAACAACAAGTCGCTTGTACCTTTCCGATTGGTGAGTATTGTAGCTGATCTTGGAGCTTTATCTGAGCTGGACTGGGGATCCTTCTCCTTTAGCTGCTTCCTTCGGTCGATGCGGGTTTGGACTTCTTCTCGTTGGGGCAGCATGACTAGTTTCTGGCCTTTTCTCGTTTGGTGAAGCTACGAGTACCTTCCTGTTCGTCGCCCTGCAGTTGTTGAGGATGACCTCTATCCTCATGCCTTAAGGTGGGCTCGTGACCGGGTAGCTCAGCAGTCAGAGATTATTGATTTTGTGACACTCCGGGCTAACCTGAAGCTAATTGAGGCAAGGGATGTGACTTGGCGGCCCTTCATTGGATCAGTTCATTACGAGATAGTCCGTTACTTAGTCCCATTGTCCCTGTTGAGAGCTGCTTTTCTCAGTGATGACACTTGGGAGTCCTATCTTGGAGAGCGACACTGGTGGCAGTTTCATGAGGAGTTCCGATCAGTAGGAGCTCCTCCAGAGTATATGTTTGGAGCCCTAGTGGTGGGAGTGCCTATCCCTTATCAGAAGCGTCAGCCAGGTGCCGAGTTCTTGCTTCCTCCAGATACAGATTATGCTAGGCACTTTGGGGCTCATTTGGTCGGTGCCTTCACCTAGTTTGAGGTAGTAGTCAGCGGGTACGCTGTGGGCCAGGAGGTGGTCGACTTATGGCACCATGCCGGAGGATATGTGCTCCAGGCCGAGTTTACTGCTGTGAGAGACCAGAGGGATCAGTACCAGATGGAGCGGGATCAGTACCAGGCCGAGGTAGCTTCCCTGACGGCTCGGTTATCTCAGATGGGCGGTGGGGGGGTATGTTATTCTTTTTCTGCTTCTTCTGTTTACTCTGTTGTTGTTTAGTTCTGCTTTCATATGGCTAATTTCGATTCTATCTTCCTTGCAGGATGACGGTGCTTCGAGTAGTTATCCACCTCCTCCGATGTCGAGTTTCGGGGATTTCGATCCAGATGATATCGACTTTGACCTACGATAGATGCCCTTTGTGGAGACTATGATCTTCTTTTGCCCCTATTCCTGAGATGTATTTATGTTAGACAATTTTATTTTGATATTTTGTACAAAAATGAATATTTATGACATTCAGTTGCATGGATAGACAAAGACATTTACGATCTTTTTAGTTAAGTATATGATCAGATGCATGTGGTGGATGATGGTGTTATGTATCTATTGATGTTGGTGACTTTTATTTCTACAGGGAGTAATACCCTATGTGTGCAAAGCCCATGCTGATTTTTGTTTTTTAACATATGCACAGGTTAGAAATATGTTAATAGAATGACACAGGGTGCTGTTAGACTGGTAGTCTTGGGAATGGTAACTCCCTTCTCTTCGGGGATTTAGCCTCTCTTTTGGCTCAACCCTACCTTGATTGGATGATAGCACTTCGCACTTTCTCAACCTTTTGATCGCCTCCAGCTCTCTACTTCGAGGTTAGTGTATGGGGTTACTGAGCTGAAACTCTCGACTCTCGGAGTTTTAGCGACCACTTGCCTGAACTTTGGCAGAGTGATAAGTGGCCAGTCCTTTCAATCTGAGGAGACTTTGCTTGCGTCCGTAATGTAGGCTAGGTTATGGGGTTTCAGAAACAACGGGATATATAGGCTCAAATTCGATGTTGTTTTCAATAGGGTTTAGATCCATATTGTCCTTGACTAATTTTTAGTAGGGTTAACGTCCTTCTTTAGCTTTGGCAGCGTATCTAGCTCATTTAGATCAAGCAATCCATTTTCAATCAGAGTGGACTTCGATAGGGTTGTAATGTAGGCCATGGTTTCGGGGCCTTGCAAGAAAGGGTAAAGGCTCGAACCTATTGTTTCCACTGGGCTTCTTTGTAACCTAGGATCACCTTTGAATTTCCTCCTTGCTTTTTACATGACTGCTCAGGGTGAAAATGACCTTGTTCTCTCACCCTTTCTATATGCTTTTTAAGAGAAACATGACTTTCTTTTCTTCTGATCCTCTTATTATGCTTTTGAAGATGACTCAATCGTGGCTCTTTAGGCCTTTCCTTAGAATCATGGTTTTTTTTTTTTTTGCTTGGCCTCTTGCCCCTTGGCGACTCCTTTCCTTTGCTTTTTCTTTCTATTCCTTCATGAAATGAATAATTCTTCGACCCTTTTTCCTTAGGCCTTTTCCTTGGCAATTCAATCTACCCAATGTGGGCGGTGATCCCTAGGTTGGGGTTTTCTCGAGGAAACGATAAATGGCTCAACAAGTTTGGCAAGGGGTTACTTTTGACTGTATGAGAAATGAAATGAGGGTTTTTCTTCACTTTGAATTAGATTGCTTGATCTATATAGCTTTCGACAATATCCTAGCATGATAGAGGTGGATACCACTCCTAAAATTCTCAACTATTGTCTGCCCTAGTGTGGGGAGGATAGTCTTGGATCGGGGTTGACAAAGAAGATTTTCGCTTTCGGCGAGGCATTAGGGGTTAAGCAAAGGGAATATGAGCACATTTGTTTATTTATTTAGTCTTTTATTTATATGTGAGGAAATGAAAGATGGCTCTTCTTCATTTTGATAAAACTGACCACACATCGCTTAGCTTTAGAGTCTTGCAAAAGCTGCCTTTGGGTAGTATCCTCACTCATCCTTATCTTCTCTCTCTCTGGAAAGCTGATCATTTGGTGAGTGGCTAACTCATGCTATCATCCCTTCAAGTTGGATCACTCCTTAAGATATACTATGCCCCTTGTATAGAAAGTAGCTACCATTCCCAAGAGAAGATAAGATAACCGTAATGGAATAAAAGACTATTATTTGATTATTACTATCATTTCTTATGGAAAACATAAAGTTCTTAAGCAATAAGAAAATGTAAGCATTAATTTAAAGACAGGAAGTAAAAGGGATAGAAAGAAAGTGGATGAAAACACCCTTCTCTTGTACGCTTTTGCAAGGAACCCATTTTTAGTAAGGTTTTAGGACAATTCCCACGTCTTTGATGCTCCATTCACGACCCAGATCCTTGACCAAGGCAAGACAGGCAAAGGATTCTCCTACAGCTCCGAAAATGTTGACGCTGCTGGCGCAATTGTCAACCTCCTTCTTGTTCTTTGTAGTGGGTTCTTCTGTGAACAGGGTGACTAGTTCACCCCCTTCCAACTCGAAAAGTTCTATCTGTGCTCTTGGCTTCTCTATCCCCCAGCTCATTTCCTCATAGTCGTACTCATTTGTGGGCCAAGGGTTTTCTAGTAAGTGGCGTTCCACCGCGGCATACTTTGGATGTAGAAACTCAGTGCCCCATCCATCAACAGCCATGTTCTCAGCAAGCTCATCTTCTGGAAACATTGGCTCCTCAATAGGCCAGTTAGAAGCATCAGGCACCTCGTCTGGGTTATGGAGATAAATTGGGCATAATAGGAGATCCTCCTCCTAGTCATCTTCTTCGTCGGTCTCCCAATTGTCCTCATAACCTTCGGCCTTGAGTTCGTCAAATTGTCCCTCGCCTTCCATTTCTACTAATATCAAGCTGATGGTGTGATCCGGCAGAGGGTTAGTGGTTACATTGGGTGCAAGAGCGGGTTTTACTGGCTGCAAATCAATAATCTTATTGTCGATCAAGTCTTGGATTTTGTGCTTGAGAGCGAAGCAGCTTTCGGTGTCATGCTCCTAGCCACTCGAATGGTATTCACATGTAAGGGCAGCATTAAAGGTTGAGGGTAGAGGGCTTGGCAATGGACGAGCAGGCACGGGCTTCAAGATGTTGTTCTTCAGAAGGCTATGGTAACCCTCGGTTTGGGTGCAGGCTAAGGCGTCGAAGGTACGGATGCGTCGAGCAGGTCTATTAAAGTTGGGTTGTTCCCCAGCGAGACCATAGTTAGGGGTTGGAACAAGCATGGTTAAGGTAGGTAAGGGCAGGACTGGGGGTAATTGTAGCGAGGGTCGGTATTGGGGTGGTTGGTTAGGCAGAATAGCGGACACTTCACTTTCCTTCCTGATCGTGCTCCTTGTAGTGGCCACCTTTTTTTCTATGTTGGCGGTATTTTCTCCTGTCTTGGCATAGGGATCTGTAATTCTTCCTGTCTTGAGACCGTTTTCTATCATTTCTCCATGTATGATGAGCTCGGAGAAGCTTTTTCCCACGCTTGTGCAGAGCTTCTCGTAGAATATACCTTGAAAAGTATGTACAAACAGTTGTACATACTCCTTCTCCTCCAGCGGGGGATTAACTTGTGCAGCGGCCTCCCTCCATCTTAGGGCGTATGTTGTAAAGCTCTCCTTCTCACCCTTGCTCATCGTCATCAAGGACCATCGATCAGAAGTGAGGTCGATGTTGTGACAGTATTGGGCTTTAAACGCATTGACTAGCTCCATCCAGGTTATGATCTTTCTTAAGCCCAGACGAGCAAACCATTGTAAAGTAGACCCTGTGAGACTGTGTTGGAATAGCTACATAAGGAGTTTCGGGTCATTGCTATGACCACTTAGCGCTCTAGCATAGAGACGAAGATGAGCAACAGGGTTACCGGTGCTGTCGTACTTCTGGAAGTCGGGCGTTTTGAACCTAGCTGGTCTCGGGTGGTCAGGGAAAAAGCAAAGCTCATCGTAAGAAGTGAACCCGTAAGCATCATGGCCATGAAGACTTTGCAATGAATCTTCCGACCCTTGGATTTTCAGACTGAGAGGGTCTAGAGGGGCCTTCTTTATGGCGGGTGAAAGCAATATGGTCTCTTCTTCTTCAGTGTTGACTCCTTTGGCATCTTCCTTAGTCATCTCTGTATTGTCAGACTGAAGCATGACCCTTGGATTAGCGGGTTCAGGGTCCTTGGATGAAGTCATAGATGATGACAGGACTGCAGTAACATTCTTCATGACCATAGTTTGAATGAGTTTGAGCATCTCATCCATCTTAGTCCTCATTTCGTTGACTTCCTCTCGAGAGACTTGAGAGGATTCTTCAGGGTTAGTAGCCATTAGTGATGCTCTTTGCCTGGTGATAATGGGATCCCTAGATGGATGTTGCCCTTTCTTAGGAGCAATGTTGACTCAGTGCAAGGTGACTTCTATAAATAGAAATAAAAAGGAAGAAAGAAAAAGACAAAAACACAAGTCACAAGTCAGTTTTTGGCTTTTAGAGAGCTTTATGCAATGCATGTCCTAGGGTGCCCCTTTTTGGGAGGGAAACTAACGTGGTGAATTGGCTCACTTCTAGAGATAGGATGTTTGCCCCTGTATGCAGATACCTTACCGTCAAGTAGGAACCTTCAGCCATCCATGCATTCATTCATAAAAGTAAAGAAGTACATTAAATTTTGGGTTTAAGATACAAAAAAATTGAAATACATTTTAATAGGGGGAGGGGGAACATTTTCCTTTAGACTTCCACCTATCTAGTTTTACAAAGGGAAAACCTAAACTACTCTTGAGGCTTTGGATTCGCCTTCATTAGATTTGATGTCGAGGAGGTCGTTGAGAGACCTTGCTCATTGGTTGTCCCTTATCTTCGTGGTAACTCTATCTCCGTGAGTATAGAGGGATTGGGGCCCCTCTTATGAAATGGATCGATGAGCATGCCATGAGTCCTTAGGGTTACGTGGGAACCCTTAGGGTTTAGGTAGGTTTAATGTAAGGGATAGTGAGCTTGGTGTCACTCTCAATGGGTTGATCATATGCATGAGAATGTAGTGACTTGAGTTACTTGGAACTCTTATCTTGACATGGAATATTGAATGCATGAACATGGATATGCAAAGAGTATAAGAAGAGAGAATGCAATAGCAAGGTAAACGTGCATGCATGAGCAGTTAGATAGTCATTATAACAGTAAGAATACAGGCATTATAACAATAGGAATAGACAGGTATAAATGAAAGTAAGAGCAGTCGACCTTTCCTCCATGATTTGAAAGCAGTGCTCGTGTCTTAAATCCGGCAAAGGTTCGGCTATACATGGTATTTTTATGAGTATGAGGTTAGGGGTTGACTAATGCGTCCTAAAAAGGCTCGATCCTCGAATCTTTAAACCTAGGCCCACTCCTCGAGGTGGTGCCATGATCGGTTGGTGATCCGAGCAGGGGAACCATCAAGAGGCTGTAGGCAAGAAATTGACACAGCATCTTGCCCACAACCAATATACCGTTCCCCCCTTCTAACTAGAAAGGACATATCAGAGTAACAATGCAAGTATGCAGAATGCAGGTGCACATACAGTGTGTGTTTGATTTTTTAAAAGTGGAGGAAAGAGCCCAACAACTCCTATTCATCCTGTTTATCATATACATGCATAGCAGTTAATAGAATTTAAACAAAATGTGTACCTACAAAACAAAGATGCAAGTGTTAGTATGTGGCTGACAAACTTAATACAATATAATATGAACAGATGCATGTTTTTTTTTTTTTGAAAATAACTTTGAAAATTTAACGTGACTAGGATTGAACAAGTCAATTGAAGACTCTACATGGGTGAGGGGTAAAAAGACATGACTACGGCCTAACCCTCTAAGTATTCCCAGTGGAGTCGCCAGCTGTCGTGCCTAGATTTTTCGCACTCGAGGAATACTCACAAAAGTGGAAAAAATACTGTACTCTCTCGTTAGAACTCACCCTCCTAGAAGAATGAGTGCAACTAGGTTTGAATTGAAAATTAATTTGAATAAAGGGCTTTTAGAAAAGATTTGGATTCGTCACCTAACTTGATTAAGGTGAGTTAGGTCACCTAAAATCTAAGCATAATCCGAAAACTACACTTAGGGTTTTTGAAAATATCTCCTCAAGTGAGGGTTTTTAAGAAAGCAGGTTGTTTGGCAATCTTTGGAAAACAATTAAGCCCTTTTTGAAAAATAACTCGTTTTTGTCTTTCGAAAACGGTGATCTAGGTTCGGAGGTTGGTTACGTGTAGGAAAGACACACTAAGCCATCACCCTACCCCGCCCTTTCAATACCTACATGTCAACCTACCCTAGATTCACCTATAAGAGTCTTCAACTAACAAATGCTAAATCCTATCCACTTTGAAAAAAACAATGTTTGAAAGGAAACTAACATGATGCATGATATGCAAATGCAAGAAAAGAGACTTGATTTGGAAATAGATTCGAAAAGAATTTGATTTGATTTAGAAGAGATTTGAAAAGATAGAATTGAAATTGGAAAGTTTGAGAAATTAGAAATAGAGATTTGGAAATAGAAATTTGAAATTGGAAGTTTGAAAATAGATTGGAGATTTGAAAAGATTGTGGAATTTGAGATTTGAAAAATGTGGAGACCGCACCCATGAGGGTTGCCTATGTATCCTTTTGAAGGAATCAGGTCAGTCATAGTTCGGACAAGAGTCCGATAGAAAATAGATTTTGGATTTGAACTTAGAATAGACGATTGGAAATTGGAATTTAGAATTTTGGAATTAAAAAGATTAGATTTAGATTTCGAAAGATAGAACTTGGAAGAAAGATTTAGACTTGTTTTAGAAAGATGAATGATTAGGAAACCTAGACTTAGGAAAGAGAGGAGACTTAGGAAAGATTCGACTCGGAAGGATTTAAGAAAGATTCGACTTGACTTGAAAGAGTTTTACAAAAGATTAGATTTAGGAAAGGTTTGAATTAGAAAAGGTCCGATTTAGGAAAGTGTTCAAATAGGAAAGTGTCATTTTTGGAAAGTTTTATTTTTTGGGAGAGTTCCGTTTTAGGAAAGTTTTAAAAAGGAAATGTTTCACTTGAGGAAAATTTGGATTTAGGAAAGTTTTAACTTAAAAAAATTTCATTTTTGGAAAGTTTCGTTTTAGGAAAGGTTTTGAAATTAGGAAGTTTTGAAAGTTGAAAAGTTTAGAATTTGAAATGTTTTGAAATAGGGAAGTTTTGAATTTGGAATGTTTTGAAAGTAAGAAAGTTTCGAGTTTAGAAAACTTTAGATTTGGAAAGATTTGAAGTTTAGGAAAGTTTAGAATTTAAAAAGTTTGGAAGTTTAGAAAGATTTAACTTAAGAAAGTTTTGAATTTAGAAAAACTTTGAATTTGGAAAGATTTGAAATTTGGAAAGTTTAAGATTTACAAAGTTTTAGAGTTTGAGTTTTAGAAAATCTTGAAATTAGGAAAGGCTTGAATTTAGGAAAGATTTGGAAGCTTAATGTTTAAGGAAAGATTTGAAAGTTTTGGGAAACTTATGATTTAGGAAGGTAGGAAATTAGGAAAGAGGGGAATTAGGAAAGATTTGGATTAGGAAGGGATTGGATTTTGTTTCTAAGAAGAAGTGTTTGATTTTGTTTCAAAAAACGGAAGATTGTATCTAATTTCCTAAATGGGAAGATTGGACTAGGTTTCCTAAAGGGAATGTAAGATTTGACAAGGATTTGGAAAAGGAAGTTTCTAGAAGCCCTAGATTTGGAAATGTTTAGTTTTGACATAGAAAAGAGGTTTTGGAAATGTGTATAGTTTGGATGTAAAAAACAAGAGGTTTTGGAAACCTAGATTTGGGACAAAGTTTGAAAACCATGTTTTTGGGAAGAAAATTAGGGTTTCCTAATGGTTAGCTCTAGGGCTTGACTTGGGCTCTAAGGAAAGAGTTTCTAAAAAGTGCGTTTTTGAAAACGAATGTTTTTAGAAGGGAATCCTAGAGAGGAGTTTTTAAAAAGTGTGTTTTTTAGAAACGAAAATTTTAGAAGGAAAATCCTAGAGGGGAGTTTCTAGAAGGAAGATTTTGGGAAGAGAGTTTTTTAGAAAGATTTTTAGGGAGCGTTTTTAGAAAGTGGATTTTGGGGAGAGTATTTTGGAGAGGAGTTAAAAAAAGGAGTTTTGAAAAATAGATCTTTGGAGGGAGTTTTTGAAAACAACTTTGGAAAGGAGAGTTTTAAGAAAGTATGTTGAAAAAGAGATTTTTAGGAAAAGAGACTTTTGAAAAGAGAGTTTTTAGAAGGTATAAAAATGTCACACTTTCCTAAAGCGCTTCTAACCATATGAGGGCAAGAACCATTTCAGGATAGTGGTTTTGAAAATAACAAGATTTGAAAATATGGACCGTGAAAGTTACTTTAAATGTAACACTTTCTTAAAGCAACCCTAGCCATGGAAAGGCTAGAATTACCCTAGGCTTGTGATTTTAAAAACATGTTTTTGAAAAGGATATTTTGATGCAATTTTGAAAACAAGTTTAATGCAAATTTTGAAAACGAGTTTGAAACGATTTTTGGAAGATGCAAGATCATGATATGCATAATGCAAGTTTGGGGTCGTGAACATACAAGGTTAAGGCTTCACCACATAATCAAGGGGGCCGAACCCATATGGTCTCCGGTTAGACTAAAAGAAAGCCCCCGACAAGGTGAGTCTCCAATAGTCCAATCCTACACATGGATCGGGAATCCCCTTGTTTCAAGCATACAAAGAAAGGGGGGGAAAGAGATGAGGGATTAAAATAGAGAAAACCCAAGTAGGTTAGGAGAGAGAAGAGAGAGGAGGAAGAGCGAAAATTTAAAGAGAAAGCCTACCGTATGTCTTCTTTATTTTGCGCGCCTTGCTTTTCTTCGGTCTTCATCTTGATCTTCGTCTTCAGTCTTCAAGTGTTATCTTCAATCTTCAAACTTCAGATTTTACCTCTTCAAGTCTTCAAAGGAGGGTTGGAGGCTAGTGTATAAGTTTATGGGGGTGTGTATGAGTGTATAGAAGGCTAGCGTTTAGTATATGGTGGCTAGGGTTTGGAAAACCTAAGGAAGCTAGGGTTTAAGGAGTGTTCGAGCTCTGTATATCGAATATTAGTGTTTTTAGACTGAGTTTGCGAACCTCTTTCACGCTGGAGGAGGCTCTGTATTTATAGAGGTGGGATAGACCTGGCGCTTGTTGCAGTGGCGCCAGGCCAAAATTGCTTCTGGCGCCACTAGGAGTGGCGCCAGGCCAAATATTGGCTTAGCGCCACTATTAGTGGCTCCAACCAATTAGGAAACTATTAAGGTCGACAAGCAACGTATCTTTGACTAGATTTGGGTGCCTGTACTAGTGATTACCATGCAACTTCTTGCCTAGCTTCACTAAGAATGACTCCAGAAAGTCCGAGAATGATTTGAAGAGGCCGGGAAGGACCCGAAAGGTCGGAAAAGAGTAGGAACACTTAGAATAATGTCCTGGAAGTATTTGACTTGAAAATGAGGATATGATGTGTCGAAAGGGTTGACCGGGCCTTTAGGGGCAAAACGGTCAATCAGATCGGGAAACTGTCGGGACGGACTCGGACTGTCCCGGAAGAAGACTCGACATTTGGGAACATTATTCAGAATGTTCCCAAAGGTTGCCAGTTTGATACCCAGAGCCAGTGTAGTCAAAAAACGCGACCGACCCTCTAGGGGCAAAACGGTTATTTTACACCGAGTTTACCGAAATTGACTCGAAATGATCCGAGAAGGATAAAGAAAGGTTGAGAATACTATAAAAAGCATTCTCGGGAGATTACCGGTTTGCTACCCAAAGCCGGTGTGGTCGGAAAAGGTGACCGGCTCACCAGAGGCAAAGCGGTCATTATGCACCGAGTTTGCCAGAACTGACTCGGAATGATCCGAAAAGATAGAGGAAGGTCGGGAATACTATAAGAAGTATTCTCGGGAGGTTACTGGTTTGATACCCAGAGCCAGTGTGGTTCTCGGGGCGTTCGGATGCCTAGGGGCAAAATGGTCATCTTGACCAAAAAGTCTCGGAAAAGGCCCAAGGGGCAGTTTGGTCATTTTTCACCGAAGTGGGCTAGCAAGCACTGGTGTTGACCAGGTTTTTGAGTGTTTCCGCTACTCTGACAGCGGTCTCATGATACAGGGGTTTGTTGGCAATTTCCTATATCAGCCTACTTACGAGTATTTCCGCTACTCTAACGGTTGTGATGTTTGTTAGTATTTTCGCTACTTTGACGGTTCGCGATCATTCCCGAGACTACCTGATCTCGGGAAGCTACTAAAGGGGACTCAGCGCCTGAGAAGTCAACTTTCTCGAAAGGCGTGCCTAAACGGACATTTCTACATTGGCGGGCTAGCAGGCGCCAAAGGTGGACCATTCTACTATCTAGGGGACTTGGGGTCTCGTCCCAGTCGACAGGTTTAAAAGGACTTATTGTTTCGAAGAGATTTTTTTCAAAAAACGTGCCAAACCGTCTCGAGGAATAAACTGTCTCGAGAGAGGGATTGGAATTGGAAAGGGGTCTTATCGTCTTCGGAAAGACGCGCCTGATTGGAGTAGATTTACCATCTCGAGGAATCAACTATCTCGAGAGAGGGATTGGAATTGGAAAGGGGACTTACCGTCTTTGGAAAGACGCACTTGATTTGGAATTTAGAAAGGGGACTTACCGTCTTTGGATAGACGTGCCTGATTTGGAATTTGGAAAGGGGACTTACCGTCTTTGGAAAGATGTGCCTGATTTAGAATTGGAAAGGACAATGCCCCTAAGGGTATTTTGGTCATTTTGCCTCTATTTGGGCCTGGTGGGCCCACAAAACTATGGATAGACTGGATTTGGACTTAGAGAGTTGGTTTGGATTGGAATACGTCTATATTGACTTGAGTACAAATTTGGACGGAGTATAGACTACTGAGCGGTAAAAAATGGGGTGCTTACAAGGGATAGAAAGGAAGTGGGTGAAAACACCCCTCTCCTGTATGCTTTTGTGGAGAGTCATTCTCAGTTGGGCTTTGGGACGATGCCCACATCTTCCACACTCCATCCATAGTTGTAACTTCCAGCCAAGGTAAGCTAGGCAAAAGCTTTTTCTAGAACTCCGGGCATGTTGGCAGTGACCGGGCAATTGTCAGCTTTATTCGCCTCCTTGTTGTCCTTGGCTGCAGGCACTTATGTAAACAAGATGGCTAACTCGCCTCCCTGCAACTCGAATGGCTTTGTTGGTACCTTTGGCTCCTCTAACTCCCAGCCCATGTCTTCATAGTCAAACTTAGTCATTGGCCAGGGGTTCTCCAATAAGCAATGTTCAGCCGTGACATATTTCGAGTATAGAAACTCGGCACCCCATCCATCAACAACCATGTCTTCAGCAAAATCCTCCTCCATAAGCATTGGCTCCTCAACTGGTCAGTCAGAAGAATCAAGCACCTCATTAGGGTTATAGAGATAGATCGGGCATAATGGGAGATCCTCCTTCCAATCATTCTCTTCATCAGCCTCCCAATTGTAAGCACCCCATTTTTTACCGCTTGACAGTCTACGCTCCGTCCAGACTTGTACTCAAGTCAATATGGACGTATTCTAATCGAAACCAACTCTCCAAGTCCAAATCCCATCTGTCCATCGCCTCGCGGGCCCACTAGGCCCAAATAGAGGCAAAATGACCAAAACGCCCTTAGGGGCATTATCTTTTCCAATTCCAACCCCTCTCTCGAGACAGCTTATTCCTCGAGACGGTTCCAAATCAGGCACATTTTTTCAAAGACGATAAGACGTCTTTCCAATCCCTCTCTCGAGACAGTTGATTCCTCGAGCCGGTTCCAAATCAGGCACGTCTTTCCGAAGACGATAAGACCATTTTCCAATTCCAATCCCTCTCTCGAGACAGTTTATTCCTCGAGACGGTTCGACACATTTTTTGAAGAAAATCTCTTTGAAATGGTAAGTCCTTTTAAACCTGTCAACCGAGGTGAGACCCCATGTCCCCTAGATGGTAGAACGGTTCACCTTTGGCGCCTGCTAGCCCACCAATACAGAAATGTCCGTTTAGGCATGCCTTCCGAGAAAGTTAAATTCTCAGGCGCTAAGTCCCTTTAGCAACTTTTCGAGAACAGGCAGTCTTGGGAATGATCGCAAACAGTCAAAGTAGCAAAAATACTCGCAAACATCGCAACCGTTAGAGTAGCAGAAATACTCGCAAACAGGTTAATATAGGGAATTGCCAACAAACCCCTGTGTCATGATGATCGCCATCAGAGTGGCGCGAACACTCAAAATCCAGGTCAACACCAATGCTTGCTAGCCCACTTCGGTGAAAAATGACCAAACTACCCCTTGGGCCTTTTTTAAGACTTTCCGGTCAAGATGACTATTTTGCCCCTAGGCATCTGAACGCCTCGGGAACCACACCAGCTCTGGGTATCAAACCGGTAACCTCCTGAGAATACTTCTTATAGTATTCTCAACCTTCCTCTACCTTTCCGGATCATTCCGAATCAGTTCCGGCTAACCCGATACAAAATGACAATTTTAGCCTTGGTGGCCCGGTCGCCTTTTTCCGACCACGCCAACTCTGGGTATCAAATCGATAACTTCTCGAGAATGCTTTTTATAGTATTCTCAACCTTTCTTTATCCTTTAGGATCATTCTGAGTCAGTTCCGGCAAACCTAGTGCGAAATGACCGTTTTGCCCCTGGTAGGCCGGTCACCTTTTCTGACGACACCGGCTCTGGGTATCAGACCGGAAACCTTTGAGAACATTCTAAATAATGTTTCCAAATCTCGAGTCTTCTTCCGGGACAATCCGAGTCCGTCTCAACAGCTTCCCAATCCGATTGACCGTTTTGTCCCTAAAGGCCTGGTCAACCCTTCCGACATATCCTATCCTCACTTTTCAAGTCAAATACCTCCAGGACACTGTTTTAAGTGTTCCTACTCATTTCTGGCCTTCCGGGTCATTCCTGGTCTCACGAACTCATTCCCAGACTTTTCAGAGTCACTTCTAGTGAAGCCAGGCTAAAAATTACATGGTAGTCACTAGTACAGGCGCCCAAATCTAGTCAAAGATACGTTTCTTGCTGACCTTAATAGTTTCCTAATTAGCTGGCGCCACTAGTAGTGGCGCCAAGCCAAATGCCACTAGTAGTGGCGCCAAGCTTGGCCTGGTGCCACTCCTAGTGGCGTTAGAAGTATTTTTGGCCTAGCGCCACTGCAATAGGCGCCAAGTCTATTCCATGTCTATAAATACAGAGCCTCTTCTAGCGTGAAAGAGGTTCGCAAACTCAGTCTAAAAATCAAATATTTCGATATACAAAGCTCGAATACTCCCTAAACCCTAGATGGAGGGAGGCCGCTGCACAAGTTAATCCCCTGCTGGAGGAGAAGGAGTATGTACAACTGTTTGTACATACTTTTCAAGGTATATTCTACGAGAAGCTCTACACAAGCGTGGGGAAAAGCTTCTCCGAGCTCATCATGCAGGGATAGATGATAGAAAACGGCCTCAAGACAGGAAGAATTACAGATCCCTATGCCAAGACTGGAGAAAATACCGCCAACATAGCCAAAAAGGTGGCCACTACAAGGGGCACGATCAGGAAGGAAAGTGAAGTGTCCGCTATTCTGACTAGCCAACCACCCCAATACCGACCCCCGCTCCAATCACCCCCAGTCCTACCCTTACCCACCTTGACCATGTCTATTCCTACCCCAAACTATGGTCCCGTTGGGGCACGACCCAACTTCAATAGGCCTGCTCGACACATCCATACCTTCGACGCCTTAGCCTGCACTCAAACCGAGGCTTACCATAGCCTTCTGAAGAACAACATCTTGAAGCCCGTCCCTACTCGCCCGTTGCCAAGCTCTCTACCCCCAACCTTTAATGCTGCCCTTACATGTGAGTACCATTCGGGTGGCCAAGGCATGACACCGAAAGCTACTTTGCTCTCAAGCACAAAATCCAAGACTTAATCGGTAATAAGACCATTGATCTGCAGCCGGTAAAACCTGCTCCTACTCCCAATGTGACCGCTAACCCTCTGCCAGATCACACTGTCAATATGATACTAGTAGAAATGGAAGGCGATGGAGAATTCGACGAGCTCGGGCCCGAAGGTTATGAGAACGGTTGGGAGGTCGATGAAGAAAATGACTGGGAGGAAGATCTCCCATTATGCCCGATTTATCTTTATAACCCTGAGGAGGTGCCTGATGCTTCTGACTGGCCCATTAAGGAGCCAATATTTCCAAAAGATGAGATGACCAAGAACATAGTTGTTGATGGATGGGGTGTTGAGTTTCTGCATCCGAAGTATGCAGCGGCGGAATGTCACTTACTAGAAAACCCTTGGCCCGCAACTGAATACAACTATGAAGACATGGGCTGGGAGCTAGAGGAGTCAAGAGAACAGACAGAACCTTTCGAATTGGAAGGGGGTGAGCTGGTCACCCTTATTACAGAAGAACCCACTGCAAAGAACAAGAAGGAGGCTAACAACCGCATCAATAGTGTCAACATCTTTGGAGCTCTAAGAGAAGCCTTTACCTATCTCGCCTTAGCTGAGGATCCGAGTCACGAATGGAGCATCGAAGATATGGGAATTGTCCCAAAGCCGTACTAAAAATGGGTTCCTTGCACAAGCAGAGGGGTGTTTTCACCCACTTTCTTTCTATCCCTTTCACTTTCTATCTTTAAATTAATGTTTACATTTTCTTATTGCTTACGAACTTTATGCTTTCCGTAAAAATAATAATAATCAAATGACAGTCTTTTATTCCATTGTTGTTGTCTTGTCTTACTTGGAGAATAGTGACTACTTTCTACGCAAGAGGCATGGTTTATCTTATGGAATGATCCAACTTGAAGGGATGATAGCATGAGATAACCACTCGCCAAATGATCAGCCTTCCACAGAGAGAGAGAATAAGGATGAGTGAGGATACTACCCAAAGGCAGCACTTGCAGGACTCTGAAGCTAAGCGATGTGTGGCCAGTTTATCAAAATGAAGAGGAGCCATCTTTCACTTCCCCACATATAAATAAAAGGAATGAATCACTAAATAAATAAACAAATGTACCCATATTCCGTTTGTTTAACCCCTAGAGCCTCACAACAAACGAAGTTTTCTTTGTCAACTACGATTTGAGACTGTCCTCCCCACACTGGGGTAGACAATAGTTTGAGAACTCTAGGAATGGTATCCTCCCCCCGACGTGCTAAGATAGCAATGAAAGCCCTATAGATTAAGTAATCTAATTCAAAGTGAAAAGAGGCCCTCATTTCATTTCCCATGCAGTTAAAAGCAACCCCTTGCCAAACCTGTTGAGCCACATATCCTTTCTTAACAAAACCCCAACCTAGGGATCACCGCCCACATTGGGTATATTGAACTACCAAGGAAAAGGTCTAAGGAAAAAGGGTTAAAGAATTGTTTCGTTTCATAAAAGAAAAGAAAAGAAATAGAAAGAAAAGGCAAAGGAAAGGAATTGCCAAGGGGCAAGAGGCCAAAAAAAAAAAAAAATCCTTTAAAAAAAGGCCTAAAGGAGCCAGGATTGAGTCATCTTCAAAAGCGTGATACGAAGATCAAATGAGAAGAAAGTCATGTTTATCTCAAAAAGTATATAGAAAGGGTAAAAGAACAAGGTCATTTTCACCCTAGAAGTCTTGTGAAAAGGAGGGAGGAAATTTAAAGGTGATTCTAGGTTACGAAGAAACCCAGTAGAAACAATAGGTTCGAGCATTTACCCTTTTCTTGCAAAACCGCGAAACTATGGCCTACATTACAACCCTATTGAAGTCCACTCTGATTGAAAATGGATTGCTTGATCTAAATGAGCTAGACACGCTGCCAAAGCTAAAGAACGATACTAATCCTACTGAAAAGTAGTCAAGGATGGTATGGATCTAAACCCTATCGAAAACAACATCAAATTTGAGCTTATATATCTCGTTGTTTCTAAAACCCCCATAACCTAGCCTACATTACGGTCCTAAACAAAGTCTCCTTGGATTGAAATGACTAGCCACTTATCGCTCTACCAAAGGCTAGGTAAGCTGTTGCTAAAACCCCGAGAGTCGAGAGTCTCAGCCCAATAACCATATACACTAACCCTAAGACAGAGAGTGGGAGACGATCAAAAGGTTGAGAAAGGTGCTAAATGCTATCATCCAATCAAGGTAGGGCCGAGCCAGAAGAGAGGCTAAATCCCCGAAGAGGAGGGAGTTACCATTCCTAGAACTACAAGTCTAACAGCACCCTGTGTCATTCTATTAACATGTTTCTAACCTGTGCATATGTTAAAAAAAAATAAAAAATCAGCATGGGCTTTGCACAAATAGGATATAACTCCCTGTAGAAGTAGAAGTCACCAACATCAACTCATGTAATAGATACATAACATCATATCCATCATATGCAACTGATCATATTCTTAGTAAAAAGGATCGTAAAGGTCTTTGTCTATCCAGGCATCTGAATACCATAAATATTTATTTTTGTACAAAATATCAAAATAAAACTGTCTAACATAAATACATCTCAAGGACAAGGGGCAAAAGAAGATCAAAGTCTCACAAGGGGCATACATCATAGATCAAAGTCGATATCATCTGGATCAAAATCCCCGAAACCGGACATCGGAGGAGGTGGATAACTACTCAAAGCACCACCATCCTGCAGGGAAGATAGAACCAAAATCAACTGCATACAAAAAGAACTGAGCAACAGCAGAGCAAGAAGAAGCAAAGAAAGAATAACATACTCCCCCACCGCCCATCTAAGATAATCGAGCCGTCAGGGAAGCTGCCTCGGCCTGGTACTGATCCTGCTCCATCTAGTACTGATCTTTCTGGTCTCTCACAACAGTAAACTCGGCCTCGGGCACATATCCTCCAGCACGGCGCCACAAGTCAACCACCTCCTGGCCAACAACGTACCCACCGACTACTACCTCAAACTGAGTGAAGGCACCGACCGAATAAGCCCCAAAGTGCACAACATAATCTGTATCCGGAGGAAGCAAGAACTCAGCACCTGGCTGACGCACCTGGTAAAGGATAGGCACTCCCGCAACCAAGGCTCCAAACATATACTCCAGCGGAACTCCTGCCAATCAGAACTCCTCATGAAACTGCCGGTAGTGTCGCTCTCCAGGATAGGACTCCTAAGTGTCATCATTGATAAAAGCAGCTCTCGACAGGGACAACGGGACCACGTATCGAACTGTCTCGTAATGGACTGATCCCATGAAGGGCCGCCAGGTTAGCCTGGGGCGTCACTAAATCAGTAATCGCTGATCGTTGGGCTACGCGGTCACGAGCCCACCTCAAAGCACGAGGATAGAGATCATCCTCAACAACTGCAGGGCGATGAATCGGAAGGTACTCGTAACTCCACCAGACGAGGAAAGGCCAGAAACTAGTCATGCTACCCCAACGGGAAGAGGTTCGAACATGCATCAACCGAAGGAAACAGCCAAAGGAGAAGGACCCCCAGTCCAGCTCAGATAAAGCTCAAAGATTAGCTACTATACTCACCAAACGACACGACACAAGTGACTTATTGTTGTTGTAGAAGCAGCTAAAGATGATATAAAAATTAAGTCATCGTCCCATGATGTCCCTCCTAGTAGGCGATGGCTCAATAGTAAAGGTACGGTCATCCTGACTAATCCAAGAGACTAGGAAGGCGGAACGCTCAGGAGGAGGCAAGTCCAACAGCAAACAGGCCTCGTCCCTACTGACTGGATGCAGGGTGATCCGCCGGCCGACAAAGGAGAGCCCTGTAATAATCGCCTAATCCAAAGGAATAGGACCTAACTCGAAGCCGACAAAATGAAAGGTCCCGGTCTCCCCGAACTACCGCTCAACCAATGCCAATACTAAATGCCAGTTCAGGTGATTAGCCTATAATCCCATGAAGGCACCAAATCCGATCTCTGCCAAGAAGGCACGATATGATGGAGCGGCCAGCTGCATGGTCACAAAGACCTGATGAACAACCCCTCTAAAAGCTGTATGTACCCGCGGAGGAGACAAATGCTGTCTAGAGTACACACTCGGGTGATAAGCAAGATCCCCGAGCGGTGGGATGTGCGGTATCAGCAGATCTCCCAAGTCGGCATCCGTCTGCCTATGCTTGGAAGAAGCTCTCTCGTAACCGGTCACCTGATTCCCAGGACCAGATACATCCTACTCGGCCCCAATTTTCTCTGCGAAAGCCTGCTCAACCGAGGAAAAGGGTCGACAAGTGGCCTACTCCCCTGCCCACTCTGACTGGAGGAGGATTATCCGGTAGATCGTCGACTACCTCTAGATTAACTAGAATCGCCAGTGGAATCTGTTCGAGCCGCCTTCCCCGGGTGGCGCCTCCTCTCAGAACCGTCATCAGCCGCGTCTGCCATCCTGAAAAGGTAAGCCAAGGTAAGAGATGTTAACATACCATGCATGCAATTCAAACAATAGTAAAATAAAATAAACAACTAACATAAACAGAATGAATGAAAGATTTTAAATGATAAAATAAATTTCCTATGTACACATATCGATTTTCCAACTTCAAATCAAATCTCAAGTGTTTTCTGTCTTTTTCCTTCAAAAAGATTTTATTTCTAAAAAACTTTTTCTAACTCTTTCCTTGATTTCTAAAAATTCCTGCAGAATTTCGTTTTAAAATGACACCTACAACACCCATGACATCAGCACAAAACACAGAATGTGCACTTCACATTGTCTTAATCACATGACACCACCACCCGTGCACACTTTTCAATTTTCAAAACACACGTTTTATTTCTTCAATAAATCCATGGTTTCCAAAAATGCCTTAAAATTCCTCAAAATTCTTTCAAATGTTTTCGAAAAATATTCCTACCTTTTCCAAATTTTAAACTCTAAAAATTCCATCAATTTACTGAGTTTTCTCATTTTCCTAAATTTTCTAAATATTTTCCTCTTTTTCAAAAAGTCAAAAATTCACCGAGTTTTCAAAAATCACAAAACTTCATACAGTTTAAACACATTTTTTTAAGGCACATTGCACAAAAATATAGCCAGAAAAACCTAATGCCCAAGCTTGTAGGAACAAATCCCCTATTCCTACAGAAAGCCCCCTTTCACATATTCACATATAATCACTCAAATTCAATCAAACAAGCACCAAAATGCAAAAATAATATCACCATCATGTTCAAAACACATCAAAACATCAAGTTCCACTATTCACATGATTCAAACGAAGTTCTACACGTTAAAATCAACAAAATTGGAAAACTCACTATTTGGAAGTTCTCTGGCAAAATCTTCTCTTCCGGCGACTTTTCCGGCGACGTGGTCTCCTTTCGGCAATCACCCGTGGTCTCCAAGAAGTGCCCCTTCAAGGTTCAAGTCGATTTTCATGCAAAGTCTCTTCAATTTGCGAAAATTCTCCAAAATGCCATACCTGTTCGAACTAGAAATTTTCTGGTTTTAATTCCAAGCTTGGCGCCACTAGTAGAGGCGCCAGGCGTTTTCTGCCTCAATGTCGTCAGTTGCAAATTCTGGGTAGCTTTGCCCCCTTTCCCGCCGAATCTCATTTTCGAAGGCTTTTTTGGGCCCACTATCTATTTTCGACCCCCGTTGTCGAAGGATTCCCAATGTCTGTCCCTCTGACTGCCTCGCAGTCAACATGGGACTCTTACTCTTATCATTTTCTGTCTTTGACAAGTAAAGACAGAAAAAGAGGGGCAGCTGTAAGCACCTCATTTTTTACCGCTCGGCAGTCTACGCTCTGTCCAGACTTGTACTTAAGTCAATATGGACGTATTCTAATCGAAACCAACTCTCTAAGTCCAAATCCCGTCTGTCCATCGCCTCGCGGGCCCACTAAGCCTAAATAGAGGCAAAATAACCAAAATGCCCTTAGGGGCATTATCTTTTCCAATTCCAACCCCTCTCTCGAGACAGCGTATTCCTCGAGACGATTCCAAATCAGGCACATCTTTTCGAAGACGATAAGACCCCTTTCTAACCCCTCTCTCGAGACCATTTTATTCCTTGAGACGGTTCCAATTTAGGCACGTCTTTCCGAAGACGATAAGACCCCTTTCCAATACCTCTCTCGAGACAGTTGATTCTTCAAGAAGGTTCTAAATCAGGCACGTCCTTCCGAGGACGATAAGACCCCTTTCCAATTCCAATCCCTCTCTCGAGACAGTTTATCTCTCGAGACAGTTACCATTCCCAGGACTACAAGTTTAACAGCACCCTGTGTCATTCTATTAACATATTTCTAACCTGTGCATATGTTAAAAAAAAAAAAAAAATCAGCATGGGCTTTGCACACATAGGATATAACTCCCTGTAGAAGTAGAAGTCACCAACATCAACTCATGTAATAGATACATAACATCATCATCCATCATATGCAACTGATCATATTCTTAGCAGAAAGGATCGTCAAGGTCTTTGTCTATCCAGGCATCTGAATACCATAAATATTTATTTTTGTACAAAATATCAAAATAAAACTGTCTAACATAAATACATCTTAAGGACAAGGGGCAAAAGAAGATCAAAGTCTCACAAGGGGCATACATCACAGATCAAAGTCGATATCATCTGGATCAAAATCCCCGAAACCAGACATCTGAGGAGGTGGATAACTACTCGAAGCACCACCATCCTGCAAGGAAGATAGAACCGAAATCAGCTGCATACAAAAAGAACTGAGCAACAGCAGAGCAAGAAGAAGCAAAGAAAGAATAACATACCCCCACACCGCCCATCTGAGATAACTGAGCCGTCTGGGAAGCTACCTCGGCCTGGTACTGATCCCGCTCCATCTGGTACTGATCTCTCTGGTCTCTCACAGTAGTAAACTCGGCCTGGGGCACATATCGTCCAGCACGGCGCCACAAGTCAACCACCTCCTGGCCAACAGCGTACCCGCCGACTACTACCTCAAGCCAGGTGAAGGCACCGACCGATTGAGACCCAAAGTGCGCAACATAATCTATATCTGGAGGAAGCAAGAACTTGACACTTGGTTGACGCTCTTCGTAAGGGATAGGCACTCCCGCAACCAAGGCTCCAAACATATACTCCGGTGGAACTCCTACCGATCGAAACTCCTCATGAAACTGCCGCCAGGATCACTCTCCAAGATAGGACTCCCAAGTGTCATCATTGATAAAAGCAACTCTCGATAGGGACAACGGGACCAAGTACCGGACTGTCTCGTAATGGACTGATCCAATGAAGGGCAAGTCACATCCTTCGCCTCAATTAGCTCCAAGTTAGCCCGGAGCGTCACAAAATCAGTAATCTCCGATCGTTGGGCTACCCAGTCACGAGCCCATCTCAAAGCACGAGGATAGAGATCATCCTCAACAATTGCAGGGCGATGAACAGGAAGGTACTCGTAACTCCACCAGACGAGGAAAGGCCATAAACTAGTCATGCTACCCCAGCAGGAAGAAGTCCGGACATGCATCAACCGAAGAAAGCAGCCAAAGGAGAAGGACCTCCAGTCCAGCTCAGATAAAGCTCCAAGATTGGCTACTATACTCACCAAACGACACGACACAAGTGACTTATTGTTGTTGTAGAAGCAGCTAAAGATGATATACAAATTAAGTCATCGTCCCATGATGTCCCTCCTGGCAGACGATGGCTCAACAGCAAAGGTACGGTCATCCTGACTAATCCAAGAGACTGGGAAGGCAGAACGCTTAGAAGGAGGCAAGTCCAACAGCAAACAGGCCTCGTCCCTACTGTCTGGATGCAGGGTGATTTGCCGGCCGACAAAGGAGAGCCCTGTAATAATCGCCTAATCCAAAAAAGTAGGACCTAACTCGAAGCCGACAAAATGAAAGGTCCCGGTCTCCCCGAACCACCGCTCAACCAATGCCAATACTAAATGCCAGTTCAGGCGGTTAGCTTGTAATCCCATGAAGGCGCCAAATCCGATCTTTACCAAGAAGGCACGATATGATGGAGCGGCCAGCTGCATGTTCACAAAGACCTGATGAACAACCCCTATAAAAGCTGTTTGTACCCGCGGAGGAGGCAAATGCTGTCTAGAGTACACACTGGGGTAATAAGTAAGATCCCCGAGTGGTGGGACGTGCGGTATCAGCAGATCTCCCAAGTCGGCATCCGTCAGCCTATGCTTGGAAGAAGCTCTCCTGTAACCGGTCACCTGATCCCCAAGGCCCGATACATCCTACTCAGCACCAATTTCCTCTACGAAAGCCTGCTCAACCGAGGAAAAGGGTCGACAAGTGGCCTACTCCCCTGCCCACTCTGACTGGAGGAGGATCATCCGGTAGATCGTCGACTACCTCTAGATCGACTAGAACCGCCAGTGGAATCTGTCCGGGCCGCCTTCCCCGGGTGGCGCCTCCTCTCAGAACCGTCATCACCCGCGTTTGCCATCCTGAAAAGGTAAGCCAAGGTAAGAGATGTTAACATACCATTCATGCAATTCAAACAATAGTAAAATAAAATAAACAACTAACACAAACAAAATCAATGAAAGATTTTAAATGATAAAACAAATTTCCTATGTACACATATCGATTTTCCAACTTCAAATCAAATCTCAAGGGTTTTCTGTCTTTTTCCTTCAAAAAGATTTTATTTCTAAATATTCTGGCAGAATTTCATTTTGAAATGGCCCCTACAACACCCATGATATCAGCACAAAACACAAAACGTGCAATTCACATTGTCACAATCACATGACATCAGCACCCATGCACAGTTTTCAATTTTTCAAAATTTTCAAAACACATGTTTTATTTCTTCAATAAATCCATGGTTTTCAAAAATGCCTTAAAATTCTTCAAAATTCTTTCAAATGTTTTCCAAAAATATTCCTACCTTTTTCAAATTTTAAACTCTAAAAATTCCAACAATTTCCTGAGTTTTCTCATTTTCCTAAATTTTCTAAATATTTTTCTATTTTTCAAAAAATAAAATATTCACCGAGTTTTCAAAAATCACGAAACTTCATATGGTTGTTAAACACATTTTTCTAAGACATATTGCACAAAAATATAGCCAAAAAACTTAATGCCCAAGCCTGTAGGAACAAATCCCTTATTCTTGCAGAAAACTCCCTTCACATATTCACATATAATCACTCAAATTCAATCAAACAAGCACCAGAATACAAACATAATATCACCATCATCTTCAAAACACATCAAAACATCAAGTTCTACTATTCACATGATTCAAACGAAGTTCTACACGTCAAAATCAACAAAATTTGAAAACTCACTTTTTGGAAGTTCTCCAGCAAAATCTTCTCTTCCGGCGACTTTTCCGGCGATGTGGTCTCCTTCCGGCAATCACCCGTGGTTTCCAAGAAGTGCCCTTTCAAGGTTCAAGTTGATTTTCACGCAAAGTCTCTCGGATTTGTGGAAATTCTCCAAAATGCCGCAGCTGTTCGAACCAAAACTTTTCTGGTTTTAATTCCAAGCTTGGCGCCACTAGTAGAGGCGCATGGCATTTTCTGCCTCAATGGCGTCAGTTGCAAATTCTGGGCAGCTTTGCCCCCTTTCCCGTCGAATCTCATTTTCGAAGGCCTTTTTTGGCCCGCTATCTATTTTTGACCCTCGTTGTCGAAAGATTCCTAATGTCTGTCCCTTCGACTGCCTCGTGGCCAACATGGGACTCTTACTCTTACAATTTTCTGTCTTTGACAAGCAAAGATAGAGAAAGAGGGGCAGTTGTAAGCACCCCATTTTTTACCGCTTGGCAATCTATACTCCGTCCAGACTTGTACTCAAGTCAATATGGACGTATTCTAACCGAAACCAACTCTCTAAGTCCAAATCCCGTCTGTCCATCGCCTCGCGGGCCCACTAGGCCCAAATAGAGGCAAAATGACCAAAATGCCCTTAGGGGCATTATCTTTTTCAATTCCAATCCCTCTCTCGAGACAGCTTATTCCTCGAGATGGTTCCAAATCAGTCACGTCTTTCCGAAGACGATAAGACCCCTTTCTAACCCCTCTCTCGAGACAGTTTTATTCCTCGAGATGGTTCCAATTTAGGCACGTCTTTCTGAAGATGATAAGACCCCTTTTCCAATCCCTCTCTCGAGACAGTTGATTCTTTAAGACGGTTCCAAATCAGGCACGTCTTTCCGAAGACAATAAGACCCCTTTCCAATTCCAATCCCTCTCTCGAGACAGTTTATTCCTCAAGACAGTCCGACATATTTTTCAAAAAAAATCTCTTCGAAACGGTAAGTCTCTTTAAACCTGTCGACCGGGAAGAGACCCCAAGTCCCCTAGATGGTAGAACGGTCTACCTTTAGCGCCTGCTAGCCTGCCAATGCAGAAATGTCCGTTTAGGCACGCCTTTTGAGAAAGTTGACTCCTCAGGCGCTAAGCCCTTTAGCAGCTTCTCGAGATCAGGCAGTCTTGGAAATGATCGCAAACCGTCAGAGTAGCGAAAATACTTGCAAACATCGCAACCGTTAGAGTAGTGGAAATACTCCCAAACAGGTCGATATAAGGAATTGCCAACAAACCCCTGTGTCACGACGACCGTCGTTAGAGTGGCGCAAACACTCAAAAACCAGGTCAACACCAGTGCCTGCTAGTCCACTTCGGTGAAAAATGACCAAACTGCCCCTTGGGCCTTTTTCGAGACTTTCCGGTCAAGATGACCATTTTGCCCCTACGCATCCGAATGCCCCGGCAACCACACCGGCTCTGGGTATCAAACAGGAAACCTCCCGAGAATACTTTTTATAGTATTCTCAACCTTCCTTTACCTTTCCAAATCATTCTGAGTCAGTTCCGGCTAACCTGGTACAAAATGACAATTTTGTCCTTGGTGGGCCGATCGCCTTTTTCCGACCACGCCAGCTCTGGGTATCAAACTGGTAAATTTTCGAGAATGCTTTTTATAGTATTCTCAACATTTCTTTATCCTTTCAGATCATTCTAAGTTAGTTCCGGCAAACCTGGTGCGAAATGACCGTTATGCCCCTGGTGGGCCGGTCACCTTTTCCGACCACACCGGCTCTGGGTATCAAACCGGAAACCTTTGGGAACATTCTAAATAATGTTTTCAAATCTGGAGTCTTCTTCCGGGACAATCTAAGTCCGTCCTGGCAACTTCCTGATCCAATTGACCGTTTTGCCCCTAAAGGCCCAGTCAACCCTTCCGACACATCCTATCCTCACTTTTCAAGTTAAATACCTCCAGGACACTATTTTAAGTGTTCCTACTCTTTTCTGGCCTTCTAGGTCATTCCTGAACTTTCCGGAGTTACTCCTAGTAAAGCCAAGCTAAAAATTACATGGTAGTCACTAGTATAGGCGCCCAAATCTAGTCAAAGATACGTTGCTTGCCGACCTTAATAGTTTTCTAATTGGCTGGCACCACAACTAGTGGCGCCAAGCCAATATTTAGCCTAGCGCCACTCCTGGTGGCGCCAAAAGCATTTTTAGCCTGGCACCACTTCAACAGGCGCCAAGTCTATTCCATGTCTATAAATACAGAGCCTCTTCTAGCATGAAAGAGGTCCGCAAACTCAGTCTAAAAATCATATATTTTGATATACAGAGCTTGAACACTCCCTAAACCCTAGCTTCGTTAGGTTTTCCAAACCCTAGCCACCATATACTAAACCCTAGCCTTCTATACACTCATACACACCCCCATACACTTATACACTAGCCTCCAACCCTCCTTTGAAGACTTGAAGAGCTGCAATCTGAAGTTTAAAGATTGAAAGCAACTCTTGAGGATTGAAGACGAAGATCGAATACAAGCAAGGCGCGCAAAATAAACAAGACACAAGGTAGGCTTTCGTTTTACGTTTCTGCACTTCCCCCTCTCTCTTCTCTCTCCTAACCCACTTGGGTTTTCTCTATTTTAATCCCTCATTTGTTTCCCCCCCGCGCCCCCTTTCTTTGCATGCTTGAAACAAGGGGAGTCCCGGTCCATGTGTAGGATTAGACTATTGGAGGGTCATCGTGTCGGGGGCTTTCCTTTAGGCTAACCGGAGACCACGTGGGTTCGGCCCCCTTGATTATGTGGTGAAGCCTTAACCTTGTATGTTCACGACCCCAAATTTGCATTGTGCATATCATGATCTTGCATCTTCCAAAAACCGTTTTCAAACTAGTTTTCAAAGCTTGCATTAAACTTGTTTTCAAAATTGCATCAAAATCTCCTATTTCAAAACATGTTTTCAAAATCACAATCCTAGGGTGATTCTAGCTTTTCCATGGCTAGGGTTGCTTTAATAAAGTGTTACATTCAAAGTGACCAATATGGTCCATATTTTCAAATCTTGTTGTTTTCAAAATCGCTTTCCTAAAGTGGTTCTAGCCCTCTTATGGTTAGAATTGCTTTACGAAAGTGAGATGTTTTTACACCTTCTAAGAACTCTCTTTTCAAAAGTCTCTCTTTCTAAAACCCTATTTTTCAACATGCTTCCCAAAAACTCTTCTTTCCAAAGGTGTTTTCAAAAACTCCCTCCAAAAATCCATCTTCTAAAACTTCTCTTTTCAAACTCCTTTTCAAAACACTCTCCTTAAAATTCACTTTCCTAAAAACTCTCTCCAACAATCTCCTTCCAAAAATCCTTCTAAAAAACTCTCTTTCCAAAATCTTCCCTCTAGAAACTCCTCTCTAGGATTTCTTTCCAAAAACTTGTTTCCAAAAAAACACACTTTCCAATAATCTTTCTTTCCTTAGAGCCCAAGGCAAGCCCTAGAACCCATAATTAGGAGACCTTAATCTTCTTTCCAAAAACATAGTTTTCAATCTTGCCTTAAAACCTAAGTTTCCAAAACCTCTTGTTTTCACATCCAAACTTTACACATTTCCAAAACCTCTTTTTTACGTCCAAACTATAGCCTTCCAAATCTAAGGTTTCTAAAACCTCACTTTCCAAATCCTAGCGAAATCTCATCTTTCATTTAGGAAACCAAACCCATTCTTCCCGTTTAGGAAAACTAGATCCTATCCTCCGTTTTTGAAAACAAAATAAAACATTTCTTCTTATAAACAAAATCCAATCCCTTCCTAATCCAAATATTTCCTAATTCCCCTCTTTCCTAATTTCCTACCTTCTTAAATCATAAGTTTCCTAAAGCTTTCAAATCTTTCCTTAAACATTATGCTTAAAAATCTTTCCTAATTCAATCCCTTCCTAACTCTACCCCTTTTCAAGTCTTAACTTTTCACATCTTTCCTAAACTCAACCTTTCCTAATCTCAAAATTTTCTAAAACTCAAGCTCTAAAACTTTCCAAATCTTAAATTCTCTAAATTTCAAATCTTTCTTAATTCAAAACTTTCTTAAGTTAAATCTTTTTAAACTTCCTAAATTTTTCTAAAACTCTAAACTTTCCTAAAACTTCAAATCTTTCCAAATCTAAGACTTTCTTATTTTCAAAACTTCCTTATTTTCAAAACCTTTCCTTTTTCAAAATCTTTCTTAAAATGAAATTTTCTTAATTCAAAACTTTCCTAAGTTGAAACATTCCAAATT
Source organism: Euryodendron excelsum (assembly GCA_033060915.1). Lineage (NCBI taxonomy): Eukaryota > Viridiplantae > Streptophyta > Magnoliopsida > Ericales > Pentaphylacaceae > Euryodendron > Euryodendron excelsum. The sequence goes on along the minus strand of CM065391.1, from coordinate 7,301,651 downwards.
CAAAACGTTCCTAGTTTGAAAACTTTCCTAATTCGAAACTTTCTAAAAATAAAACTTTCCTAATTCAAAACTTTCCTAAATCGGACCTTTCCTAATTCGAACATTTCCTAAAATCCAATCTTTCCAAATCTTCCAAGTCCAATATTCGAGTCAAATCTTTCTAAATCTTAAGTCTTTCCTAACTCTCCTGTCTTTCCTAAGTCTAGGTTTCCTAAACCTCCATCTTTCCAAAACAAGTCTAAATCTTTCTTCCAAGTTCTATCTTTTCAAATCAAAATCCAATCTCTTCAATTCCAGAATTCTAAATTCCAATTTTCAATCTTCTATTCTAAGTTCAATCTCTCAAATCTTCCAATCCAATTTTCAATTCAATTTCCTTCTTCCAATCAACTCTTCTATTTTCAATCGGACTCTTGTCCGAACTACGACTGACCTGATTCCTCCAAAAGGATACATAGGCAACCCTCATGGGTGCGGTCACAACATTTTTCAAATTTCTATTTCCACAATCTTCTTCAAATCTCCAATTCTACAATCTTATTCAATCTCCAGTTCCATATCTATTTCAAGTTTCTAATTCCAAAAATCTATTTTCAAATCTTTATTTCCAATTTCTAAATCTTTCCAATTTCAATTCTATCTCTTCAAATCTCTTTTAAATCAAATCAATTTCGTTTCAAATCAATTTCCAAATTGATTTCCCAATTCTCTTTTCTTGCATTTGCATATCATGCATCATGTTAGTTTCTTTTCAAACATTCTTTTTCAAAGTGGATAGGATTGAATATTCGTTAGTTAAAGACTCTCATAGGTGAATCTAGGGTAGATTGACATATAGGTACCGAAAGGGCGGGGTAGGGTGATGGTTTAGTGCGTCTTCCTTACACATAACCAACTTCCAAGCCTAGATCACTGTTTTCAAAGACCGAATGGAGTTATTTTTCTAAAAAGAGCTAAATGTTTTCCAAAGGTTGCTAAACTACCCGTTTTCTTAAAAACCCTCTCTTGAGGATGTTTTCCAAAATCGTTTTCCAAAACCCTAAGTGTAGTCTTCAGATTATTCTTAGTTTTTAGGTGACCTAACTCACCTTAATCAAGTTAGGTGGTGACTCCGAATATTTTTCAAAAGCCCTTTATTCAAATCTATTTTCAATTCAAACCTAGTCGCACTCATTCTTCTAGGAGGATGAGTTGGAACGAGAGAGTACAGTATTTTTTCCGCTTGTGTGTGTATTCCTCGAGTGTGAAAAATCTGAGCGCGACACCAATCCTCTTCATAATCCTTAGCCATGGTCTCATCTAACTCTCCTTCGTCTTCTATTTCTACTAGTATTAGATTGACTGTGTCTTCTATTTCTATTAGTATTATCGGTTGCAAATCAATGGTCTTATTATCGATTAAGTCTTGGATTTTATGTTTGAGGGAGAAGCAACTCTTAGTGTCATGACCTTGGTTGCCCGAATGGTACTCACAGGTGAGGGTGCTGTTAAAGTTAAAGCGTAGGGGACTTGGCAATGAACGGGCCGATATGGGGTTCAGGATGTTGTTCTTTAAGAGGTTATGATAGGCTTCAGTTTGGGTGCAGGCTAAAGCATCAAAGTTACAGAAGCGTCAGGCGGGCCTATTGAAATTAGGTCGTGCCCCTGAAGGGCCAATATTGGGTGCTTGACCAGGCATGGTTAGAGTGGGCATGGGTAAGATAGGGTGAGACTAAAGTGGTGGACGATATTGAGGTGGTTGAACGGGTAAGATGGCAGACACCTCGTTTTCCTTCTTGACTACTCCTTTTGTGGTGGCCACTTTCTTAGCTATGTTGGCCGAGCTTTCTCCAATTTTTGCATAGGGATCGGTAATCCTCCCCATTTTAAGACCATTTTCTATCATTTTCCCTTGCATGATGAGCTTAGAGAAGCTCTTTCCCACACTAGTGCAAAGCTTCTTGTAGTATATGCCTTGGAAAGTGTGCACAAACAATTGCACATACTCATTTTCTCCCAATAGGAGATTGACTTGCGCAATGGCTTCCCTCCATCTTAGGGCATAGCCCTTGAAGCTTTCTTTCTCACCTTTACTCATCGTCATCAATGACCACTGATCGAAAGTGAGGTCGAAGTTATGACGGTATTTGTAATTACCCAGATTTTTCTAACCATTAAGAAGTAAATCTGATACCAACTTTTGTCAAGACCCACTTCACTCTCTAGATCTAGACAAGGGGTTATTAATTAGAAGTTCATCATATACATGGTTCCAATTTGAGCATTACATCATAAGAACATTATTACAACAGTTGAATCGACAACTTTATTTTGTTTACAACCCAAAACCAAAACAAAACTAAAGTTATGTAAGAGCTTTGAAATTTATTCCCCGTATTCATTTCCTCGAAACCCAGTTGATGTCTCAATTCCTGAAAAGTTGTCCTATAAGATAGGAGTGAGCTGTGAAGCCTAGTAGGAATTCTATGACTTCCATAATACACAGGTTTAAAATGCAATGCAGTAAAATAATGCTATGACATGCATATGTACTTGTTTCTTTTTAGCATTTCTAGGATCCTGTAGGAATGTCTTGCCTGGGGCATCATGAAGCCCAATGGGCCCACCCTTGACATTCTTCTTCAAGTTTAGTGGGGGCCCACCATGATTATATAGCCCATATCAAGTTAATGAATACTAATTCGTGGTAGCCCCGATACTAGTTGATCAGTAGTCACCCATGATATAAACTCGGGGTCCTTTCATTTATCCGATTATGCCTCCCTTATTACTCCCCAGTGACGCGAACATACATGAAATGCAACTTTTATAACTTATGCAATATAATAAAGCAGGATATAAAATTTAGCATTTAAACAAAGCTTTGGTTAGAAAAGAAATGAGCATGTATCTTAGAATATGCACAATTTCCTACCTAAAAACTATTTGGCTAGCTCGGTGGCATTCTTGATTTTCGTGCCCAATCTTATATGCATTTCACTTTCTCGATAAGATTTCTAGAGTATCCCCATTAACTATATTAAGTCCATAACCTATGAATTAGTAAAAATTGAACCATTTTCAAACAAAGACTTCCTAGAGTGACTTGAGTCCGGTTTGAAGAAATAAATTCAATAATGACAACCATGTGTGCTATTTGTGAAACTCTTCAAAAAGGTAGGTTTATTATGTTGCGAATAAAGTCCTAAAATAGTTCACCCAAACTCTAATAGCTTGTAGGGCTCCACCACCAATATCTCCTAAGTCCTCTAGGCTACCAATTATGAGCTAGATCTGGTAAGATGAAAATAACTTCATAAGCTTTTATCAATAAATTTCAAAACTTGTGGTATCTAAAAATAGACCTTTCAGGGAGTATTTATACCAAATTTCATGATTTTAGGACAAATCTAGGTATTTATTTGGTAGGCTCCAAGACAGGATAGTGCTATAGAGATAAAATTTCTGCAGTAGATTGTCCAACTTTAAGAGGTTTGAAATCTAGGCAAATAACATCAACAGACCTGAAATTTGGTACACAACCCACCCATATATCCAGAAAACTCAGTAAAAATTTTATGATCTTTTGAAGAATCTAACTTGGTCAAATCAGTTGTCAAAGCAAGGGTCTCAGGGTAGAGCTTCAAAATTCTACAGTGGCAGTTTAAATTTGAAAAATTACCATAATTCGAATACTAAAGATTTTTGGCTAAAACCAAAGCCCAGATTTCCCTTAGATATCAAAGTTTAAGTGTACAAAAATTCATCTAAGAAAAAGATATTTAGATAGGCCAAACAGTCCCCGAAATTGGCTGTTTTCTACAGATTTTGCATCAGAAACTCTTCAAACTTTACATAGTGTTTTCTCTTTCAGTTCTCAATGGAATCATTCAAAATTTAATTCCAAATCAATTAATATTTCGAGTTACTTCCACCTATAGTCTCAGAATTAACAACAGAGGTCATTTGGGCTTCCAGAACAGCTCTGCAGTGTCATAATTTCTGGGTTTTCTAGAACCAATGACCTGCAACACCTTATGTCTTTCATTTTCTCCATAATCTGACAAAACCAAGGCTATAACTGACCAAATACACTTGTTTAACTTCTTCCTAGTGAAGCTATTGCGATGACATGAAAATAGAGGCATAGAGGGAGGGTGTATACCTTCTTATCCGTGCCTCTTCTTCTTGCCTTCGGAGCAACAGGTGGTGTGAGAGGTGAGGAGAAAAGCTTTTCTACCTTCCTTGTTGACCAAAATCCAGCTCTCCTGCCCTTTCAGATTTCTTCCTTTTCCTCTCTTTTGTTCTCTCTTTCTATCTCTCTCTCTCTCTCTCTCTCTCTCTCTCTCTTTCCTGATTGTAAGCACCCCATTTTTGACCGCTCAGCAGTCTACACTCCGTCCAGACTTGTTTTCAAGTCATTGTGGGCATATTCCTATCGAAACCAATTCTCTAGGTCCAAATCCCGTCTGTCCATCGCTTCGCGGGCCTGTCAGGCCCAAATAGAGGCAAAATGACCAAAATGCCCTTAGGGGGCATTCTCCTTTCCTTTCCAATCCCACTCTTGAGACAGTTTATTCCTCGAGATGGTTCCACTCCAGGCACATCTCCTCGGAGACGGTAAGACCCCTTTCCAATCCCACTCTCGAGACAGTTTATCCCTCGAGACGGTTCAAATCCAGGCATGTCTCCCCGGAGATGGTAAGACCCCTTTCCAATCCCACTCTCGAGACAGTTTATTCCTCGAGACGGTTCCACTCTAGGCTCGTCTCCTCGGAGACGGTAAGACCCTTTTCCAATCCCACTCTCGAGACAGTTTATTCCTCGAGACGGTTCCAATCCCACTCTCGAGACAGTTTATTCCTCGAGACGGTTCCAATCCAGGCACGTCTCCTCGGAGAGGGTAAGACCCCTTTCCAATCCCACTCTCGAGACAGTTTATTCCTTGAGACGGTTCCAATCTAGGCATGTCTCCTCGGAGACGGTAAGACCCCTTTCCAATCCCACTCTCGAGACAGTTTATTCCTCGAGACGGTTCCAATCCAGGCACATCTCATCGGAGACGGTAAGACCCCTTTCCAATCCCGCTCTCGAGACAGTTTATTCCTCGAGACGGTTCCAATCCAGGCACGTCTCCTCGGAGAGGGTAAGACCCCTTTCCAATCCCACTCTCGAGACAGTTTATTCCTCGAGACGGTTCCAATCCAGGCACGTCTCCTCGGAGAGGGTAAGACCCCTTTCCAATCCCACTCTCGAGACAGTTTATTCCTCGAGACGGTTCCAATCCAGGCACATCTCATCGGAGACGGTAAGACCCCTTTCCAATCCCGCTCTCGAGACAGTTTATTCCTCGAGACGGTTCCAATCCAGGCACGTCTCTTCGGAGACGGTAAGTCCCCTTTCCAATCCCTCTCTCGAGATAGTTTATTCCTCGAGATGGTCTGAGTAGCGAAACTACTCACAAAACCGTTAGAGTAGCGGAAATACTCACAAATAGGTCGATATAGGGAATTGGCAACAAACCCCTGTGTCACGACAACCGCCGTTAGAGTGTCGGAAACACTCAAAACCCAGGTCAACACCAGTGTTTGTTAACCCACTTTGGTGAAAAATGGCCAAACTGTCCTTTGGACCTTTTTCGAGACTTTTCGGTCAAGATGACCATTTTGCCCCTAGGCATTCGAATGCCCCAGGAACTATACCGGCTATGGGTATTAAATCGGTAACCTCCTGAGACAACTTTTTATAGTGTTCTCAACCTCTCCATACCTTTCCGGATCATTCTGAGTCAGTTGCGGCCAACCCGATGCGAAATGACCGTTTTGCCCCTAGTAGGCCGGTCTCCTTTTCCGACCACGGCAGCTCTGGAAATCAAACCAGAAACCTCTGGGAACATTCTAAATAATGTTTCCAGATCCCAAGTCTTCTTCCGGGACAGTCCGAGTCCGTCCCAGCAGCTTCCCGATCCGATTGACCGTTTTGCCCCTAAAGGCCCGGTCAACCCTTCCGACACATCTCGTACCCATTTTTCGAGTGAAATACCTCCGGGACACTATTTTAAGTGTTCCTGCTCCTTTTCGGCGCCAGTATAAAATTTGGCCTGGCGCCACTATAACAGGCGCTAGTGTTGTCCAACCTCTATAAATACAGAGCCTCATTCAACGTGAAAAGGGTCTGAAAACTTAACCTAAGAATCATATATTTCGATATACAGAGCTCGAGCACCTCCAGAAACCCTAATTTCCTTAGGTTTTCCAAACCCTAGCCACCCTACACAAACCTTAGCCTCCTATACACTTACCTTAATCAAGTTAGGTGGCGACTCCGAATCAAGTTAGGTGGCAACTCCGAATCTTTTCCAAAAGCCCTTTATTTAAATCCAATTTTCAATTCAAACCTAGTCGCACTCATTCTTCTAGGAGGGTGAGTTTTAACGAGAGAGTACAACATTTTTCCCGCTTGTGTGAGTATTCCTCGAGTGTGAAAAATCTGGGCGCGACAGCTGGCGACTCTGCTGGGTAGACTTAGAGGGTTAGGCCGTAGTCATGTCTCTTTACCCTTCACCCATGTAGAGTCTTCAATTAACTTGGTTCAATCCTATTCACTTTAAATTTTCAAAACTAAATTTTCAAAATTGTTTTCAAAAAACCTGCATTTCCTCATATTATCTTGCATTCTGTTTGTCATTCACATACTAACACTTGCATCTTTGTTTTGTAGGTACATATTTTTTTTAAATTTTATTAACTGTTTTGCATGAATGTGATGTACAGGATGAATGGGAGTTGTTGGGCCCTTTCCTCCACTTTTAAAAATCACACACACACACTGCATGTGCTCTTGCATTCTACATACTTGCATACCCTGATATGTCCTTTCTAGTTAGAAAGGGGGAACGGTATATTGGTTGTGGGCAAGATGTTGTGTCAGTTTCTTCGCCTACGGCCTCTTGATGGTTCCCCCGCTTGGATCACCAACCGATTATGGCACCACCTCGAGGAGTGGGCCTAGGTTTGAAGATCCGGGGACCGAGCCTTTTTAGGACGCATTAGTCAACCCTCAACCTCATACTCATATAGACACCATGCATAGCCGAACCTCTGCTGGATTTAAGACACGAGCACCGTTTTCAAAATCACGGAGGAAAGGGCGATTGCTCTTACTTTCATTCATACTTGTCTATTCCTGCTGTTATACTGACAGTATTTATACTGTTATAATGCCTGCATGTTTACTTCAATTGTACCTTCTCTCTTTATACTTTTTGCATATTCATGTTCATGCATTCAATATTCCATGTCAAGACAAGAGTTCCAAGTAACTTAAGTCACTGCATTCTCATACATATGATCAACCCATTGAGAGTGACACCAAAGTCACTCTCCTTTGCATTAAACCTACCTAAACCCTAAGCGTTCCCACGTAACCCTAAGAATTCATGGCATGCACACCAACCCATTTCATAAGAGGGGCCCTAATCCCCCTATGCTCACGGAGATAGGGTTGCCAAGAAGACAAGGGGCAATCAATCGACAAGGTCTCTCAGCGACCTCCTCAACATCAAATCCAAGGAAGGCAAATCCGAAGACTCAAGAGTAGTTTAGGGTTTTCTTTTGTAAAAGTAGATAGGTGGAAGTCCAAAGGAAAATGTTCCCCCTCCCCCTATTAAAATGTATTTCAATTCTTTTGTATCTTAAACCCAAAATTTAATGTATTTCTTTACTTTTATGAGTGAATGCATGAATGGATGAAGCTTCCTAGCTGATGGTAAGGCATCTGCATACAGGGGCAAATCCCCTATCTCCAAAAGTGAGCCAATACATCATGAATAGTCTCCTCTCTGAGTAGGGGCACCTCTAGGACATGCAATGCATAAAAATTTTCAAATCAAGGCACTAACTTCTCTTTTGTTTCTTGTCTTCTATCTTCCCCATCCTCATCTCCAAGTACTAAGAGAACCGAAGATAGAAGCAAGACAAGAAGGGGGTTTCCTCAACCATCTATTTATGATTATCCTACTGCTCACATATTCACTTTTATTTTGTTCATGCATCTATATCCATTCAGAGACAAGAGTTCCAAGAAACTCAAGTCATTTCACTCTCATACATCTAATCAACAGTAGAGAGAAAGGAGCAATCCAATCTCATGTTAATCGAACCTACCAAAACTTCTATGGGTTCTTGAACCCTAGGGATTCATGGCATGCATAGAACCATATCTCGAGAGAGGCCCAAATCTCTCTCAGTCCCTGGAGGTGGGATTGCCCAAATAAGGAAACATCAACCAGCCCACGCCGAAGAGGTATTGTATTGCATAATAGGGGCAAAACCCCATCTCTTAAATGGACTTATCATCATGCCTAGATTCCCTCAAATAAGGGACCTCCATAGGACATGCATCGCATAAAACCTCCAACTTCACATACTGACTGCATTCTGTTTTTCTTTTTCTTTTTGTAGGTCAGAGAGCACGATTGAATTCATGGAATCCCTCTAGCACCTCACCAGATTCAAACTCATAGAAGGATAAACCTAGTTGTTAGAAAAGGCCAAACCTACATCAAAGAGCAAGAAGAACTGACCGTCCACCTACAAAACATTACCTCCACAACATGTCGCAACAATCACCATCCAAGCAGAGGAGGACTTCAAGCAGAAGAGGACTTCACTAGATCCGAAGTTTTATCAGACCCGTGCATTGCAACAACACATCCTCTAACTTTCAAATTCATGACAAATATCGTGAACTCGTCGTCCATTGATACACCTGATGAATGAAGCACCAAGAGGTTGATGTAGTCCCAAAACCCTATTAAGGATTCTCACCAAAAGGCCCACAAGAAAAGAGAGGTTTTCATAAAATTCATCTGTTTTCTTTTTGTCTGTCTATTTTCTTGCATGTCTTATTTAAATAAACACACATGCCATGCATTTATGATTTGAATTGAAAAAGATGAAGTTTCCGATTTATTCCCTTTGTCTCATACTCTTGTGGAGGATTGTTACGTATAAGGATTCTTTCCCATTTAGTGATGACTCGACTTGAAGAATGGGATAGCATAGGCCACCTATTTAAAAGGGGTTAAAACCTTCGAGAGACAAAGAGAGAATGAGAGATAGGAGGAAGACATTCTCAATAGAGAAGTGTAGAGTTTATTGAAAAGGCGACACTTGTGTGATATCTTGGCCAAGCGATGGGCAGCCAAGTATTCCAAATGATGAGAAGCCCTTATTCTATTTATCCTAAATAAACACTACCCCTTGCTCAGCCCACTAGAGCCATAACTGATTTTTATTCAGATGTCCCCAAACCAATAACCATCCCCCATATTGGGGTAAGCACAGAGCAGTTGATTCGGCAAAAACACACCATTTTTTTAGAAACATTGTCTAAATTTTGTATAAAGGCTTTATGGACTAAGCAATTTAATTTGAAGTGATAAAAGGCCATCATTTCTTCTACCATACACAAAAATATCCCCTTTGCTTAACCCACTAGTGCCTCACAGAAAGCGGAAGATTCTTTGTCAACCCCGTTCCGAAACCATCCCCCCACACTGGGGTAGACATGTAGCAGAAGATCTGGCAGATAATATCATCGACCATCAAGCTGAAGTAATGTGAAGGCTCCATGGATCAAGTAATTTGTTCAAAATGAAGAGAGGCCCTCATTTCACTTCCCATGCAGTTAAAAGCAACCCTTGTCGAACCTATTGAGCCGGTTATCTTTCTTTTCCAAAACACACCCCAACCTAGGGATCACCGTCCACAATCGGTTAAATGAAAATGTTAAGGAAAGGATTTGAGAGAAAGAAGTTGTAGAAATGTTCTTCTTGTCAAAGGCAACAAGAAAAAAAAAAAAAAAAGCATATCAGTAGAAAAACCGAAAAAGAGTCATGTTGTGCTATCTTTAAAAAGCATATAAAGCCAAAAGTTAGGAAAAAGGGGCAAATGTCAGACTAAGAAGGTCAGAAGTTACAAGAAAGGTCAACCCCTCTTGTAAAAGAGAAAATTCGAAGGTGATCCTAGGTAATAAAGCCACCAAGTAGAAGCTATAAGTTTGAGCCTTTACCCTTTCTTGTTAAACCCCAAACCATGGCCTACATTACAACCCTACTAAAGTCCACTCTGATTGAGAAGGATTAATTGATCTAAATGAGTCAAATATGTTTCTGAAGCTAGAGGAGGATATCAGGGGACAAAACCTCGCTGGAAGACCGACTAAGGATGGTGTGGATCTAAACCCTATTATAAACAACATCAAATTTGAGCCTGCGCATCCTTTTCATTCATAAACCCCTTAACCTAGCCTACGTTACAGTCCAAATTAAAGTCCTCTCTGATCAAAGAAAATTGCTTAGCCCAAATAAGCCTGAACAATACCAAGACAACTAGGCTAAGAAAGGAGAATTGGAAGGGAATGCAAGGGGCAATCTCATGCTCCAAGGTGTACTCAAATGGTTTTGGTTTAAACAACCCACTAAAAGAAGATCTTTGAGCCTAAATATCCTTTCGTTTCTTACAACCTCTAAACCCAGCCTACATTACGGTCCTAAAAGAAGTCTTCTCGGATTGAGGGCTTAGCTGTTTATCGCTCTGCAAAGGGCATGCAAGTCGTCGCTCGAGCCATGGTGGCATTTTGGAGATCTGAGAGAGAAAACCAAGTGAGATCAGAAAAACCCCAAACAGCAACCCTGTAGAAAGTTGGGATAGGATAGCAAATCAAAAGGTCAAAATCCCTAGAGAATGGTGTAAATGCTATCACACCTCGATATGAATGGGACAAAACTGAATGGGGCAGGATCCTAGAAAGAAAATAGAATTTTGAGAGTGTGGGGACTGGGGTAATCCTGGGGCATTCTTTGTAAATAGCTTATATACATGTAGTACTGATGCATCCATGACATGTATAACCTGTAAATCCATTTAGATTCCTGTGAAATTTGTATCTATTCATGCATTCAACTGTATTCCTGTATGGACCTGTTCATTTGTAAGAAAGTAGGTCATGCACTTAATTCAATTCTTTGTAAGAAAGTAGGTCATGCACTTAATTCAATTCTTACATTTATCACAAAAATGGGGGACATTGTATTTAATTCTATTCATGTATGTGCATTGTCCAAAAATATAACATGCATTCATTTCCACTTCTGTGTGAACCTGTGCATTTATAAAAAAATAAATAGGATATGCATTCGATTCAATCCTTATATAAACATGTGCATTCATAAAAAAATAGATCATACAATTAATCCCATGGGCAATCATCATAAAAAAATGATGACACCCCTTACCGAGGCATTTTTAAACTGTTTTTGCACAAAAACTCACTCTTTGTCCTTCTGTCTCTCTCAAATAGGAAACAATGAATAAGGCAAAATATAAAAAGGAGCTAAAGCCACCCCTCAGATATCTCCAGTATCGGCTCACACCTCAGAAAGCTCAAATTTCCATGACCAACAAGAAACAAAGAATGGGGCAATGGCCCACCCTCGACCTCCCCAATTAAACACTTCGAAAGAAGGGTAGTGAATAAGTATCCAATCACCCAAAGCTGAAATAATGAAGCACATCCCCAACAATGAACATCGTCCCCCTACCAAAGTCTGATAAGGCTCACGAAGGTCTCTCCCACGACCATAGGAGCATGGGAGTGTCCCTCGCGGATCTTGACAAGCAGTGCACATAACCGACAATCGACCAAGTCATCCCGCCCAGCGGAAACATCAACAAGTTCAGGAGAAGCAGAGCTAGGGTTACCATGGAAAAATGGACCCATCGTGAGGAGTATGCCAGTCCCCTATCTGTCACAAACTCAAAATGAGAGAAACAGGAACTTCACCGGGACATGAAGAAACTGGGGCAGCAGATCAGAAGAAAAGGCTGCACAACGGAGGCCAAGCTGAGAAGAGACAATCGCAACGCAGCCATTAGAAAAAGTAGGTCCCATAATGTCAGTCGAACCATCCTGAAGACCTAGGAATAAGCCATACTCATGGGGAGTAGGGGCAAGCTCACATTCCCCAAGAAAGACGGGTCAGGTGGCCAAAAAGGAACCATTACCAGAAAACAAGTTGCGCCAATAGGAGAGAAGCCATGCAACCAAAGAACCGGTGAAAAATGTCTTGCTCACCTGGAAGATATTTGTCATATCAAATCCACAGTCGACTCAAAATAGCATCGGCCATCCTAAAGGTCAAAAGGTGGGAAACTTCAACATTCATTTTCTCTTCAAAGGCTGGCTTGACTAAAAGGAAGGGGTCGACTGGAGATCTACTTCCCCCTCCCACTCTGGCTAGAAGATGCTTGATTGGCAGAGTGCTAACTACCCCTAGAGCGGCTGGAGCTGCCGACAGAATCTGTTTGGTCCACCTTCTCGAAGCAGTGTTTCCCATCGGAATCGTCATCGCCCGCGTATGCCATCCTCAAAGGTGAGTCAAGGTAAGAGGTATTCATACATGGTATATGCAGTTCAAAAAGATAAGAAATAAAAGCAAGGAAAAAATTAATAATGATAATAACCAAAGATAAATATAAATGAAAATGAATGACATAACTTTCATGTAAATTCTACTCAAACCAACTTAAAGGGTTTTTAAACTTTCCAGTCAAAGTTTCTTTTCTAAATCAACTCTCAAAAGTTCCTTAAAAAATTTCTCAAAAAGTTTCTTAACTTCTTCCCTTCAAAAGTTCTTTTTCAAAAATCAATTTCCAATGGTTTCCTATTATTGTCCTCCAAAAGTTTTCAAAAATTCATTCTTCTAAAAGTTCCTTTCCAAAATCAGTTTTTAAAAGGTTTTCTAATTCTCTTTTCCAAAAGTTCATCTTCAAAATCACTTCTCAAAATCAAATTCTACTTCGAAAATCAGGGTCAAAATTCGTTTTCAAAATCAGATCTCAAATTTTTTCAATCCATCTCCAAGTTTTTCTGATTCGGTTCTTCAAGAAAATCCCTTTTCCAATTATGTTTAAGGTGCCCCCCCAAACTTTTCTTTCAAAAGAGTCTTGGACAAAGTAAATCCTTAAAAATTTTTAAGGTTTCACTCAAAAAATTCTTCCTTCCAAAATTTCTATCAAATTCCGAAGTTTTCCATCCTAAATCCTTGTCAATCTAAAAAAATTCTTGAATTCTTACATCCAAAATGTTTCCTAAAATGCTATTTTTCAAAATCTTTCCAAGTTTTCTGTCCAACAAGATTTCAAAACTCAAGTCTTAGGTCAAAATGAATTCCCTCCAAATTCTGGGCAGTTTTGCCCTTTTTCCCGCCAAAACTCATTTTCGAAGGCCTTTTTGGCCCGTTATCAGTTTTCGACTCCCGTTGTTGACAGATTTTCAATGTCCGTCCCTTCGACTGCCTCGCGGTCAACATTGGACTCTTACTCTTATCGTTTTCTGTCTTTGACAAGCAAAGACACAAAAAGAGGGGCAGCTATAAGTACCCCATTTTTGATCGCTCGGCAGTCTACACTCCGTCCAGACTTGTTTTCAAGTCATTGTGGACATATCCCAATCGAAACCAATTCTCTAGGTCCAAATTCCGTCTTTCCTTCGCTTCGCGGGCCTATCAGGCCCAAATAGAGGCAAAATGACCAAAATGCCCTTAGGGGCATTGTTCTTTCTTATTCCAATTCCAATCCCTCTCTTGAGACAGTTTATTCCTCAAGACGGTTCCACTCCAGGCACGTCTCCTTGGAGACGGTAAGACCCCTTTTCCAATCCCACTCTCGAGACAGTTTATTCCTCGAGACGGTTCCAATCCAGGCACGTCTCTTCGGAGACGGTAAGTCCCCTTTCCAATCCATCTCTCAAGACAGTTTATTCCTCGAGATGGTCTGAATAGTGAAACTACTCACAAAACCGTTAGATTAGCGGAAATACTCACAAATAGGTCGATATAGGGAATTGGCAACAAACCCCTGTGTCACGACGACCGCCGTTAGAGTGGCGGAAACACTCAAAACCCTGGTCAACACCAGTGTTTGTTAACCCACTTTGGTGAAAAATGGCCAAACTGTCCTTTGGACCTTTTCCGAGACTTTCCGGTCAAGATGACCATTTTGCCCCTAGGCATTCGAATGCCCCGGGAACCATACCGACTCTGGGTATTAAACCGGTAACCTCCTGAGACTACTTTTTATAGTGTTCTCACCTCTCCATACCTTTCCGGATCATTCCGAGTCAGTTGCGGCCAACCCGGTGCGAAATGACCGTTTTGCCCCTGGTGGGCCGGTCTCCTTTTCTGACCACGCCGGCTTTGGGAATCAAACCGGAAACCTCTGGGAACATTCTGAATAATGTTTCCAGATCCCAAGTCTTCTTTCGGGACAGTCCAAGTCCGTCCCGGCAGCTTCCCGATCCGATTGACTGTTTTGCCCCAAAAGGCCCGGTTAACCCTTCCGACACTTCTCGTACCCATTTTTCGACTCAAATACCTCCATGACACTATTTTAAGTGTTCTTGCTCCTTTCCGGCCTCCCGGGTCATTCCCAGCTCCTTCAAATCATTCCCGGACTTTCCGGAGTCACTCCTAGTGAAACCAGGCTAAAAATTACATGGTAGTCAGTAGTATAGGCGCCCAAATCTAGTCAAAGATATGTTGTTTGCCGACCTTAAACCTTTCCTAATTGGCTGGCACCACTAGTAGTGGTGCCAAGCTAAAAAATGGCTTGGCACCACTCCTAGTGGCGCCAGTATAAAATTTGGCCTGGCACCACTGCAGCAGGCGCCAGTGTTGTCTAACCTCTATAAATACAGAGCCTCATTCAACGTGAAAAAGGTCTGAAAACTTAACCTAAGAATCATATATTTCGATATACAGAGCTCGAGCACCTCTAGAAACCCTAGTTTCCTTAGGTTTTCCAAACCCTAGCCACCCTACACAAATCCTAGCCTCCTATACACTTATACACTCCCCCATACACTCATACACTAGCCTTCAACCATCCTTTGAAAACTTGAAGAGCTGCAATCCAAAGCTTGAAGACAACTCTTGAAGACTGAAGGTGAAGATCAAGACAAAGACTGAAGACCGAAGATTGAAGACAAGCAATGCGCGCAAAATAAAGAAGACATACGATAGGCTTTCTATTTAAATTTTCGCACTTCCCCCCTCTCTCTTCTCTCTCCTAACCCACTTGGGTTTTCTCTATTTTAATCCCCCATCTCTTTCCCTCCCTTTCTTTGCATGCTTGAAACAAGGGGATTCCCGGTCTATGTGTAGGATTGGGCTATTGGAGAGTCACCGTGTCGGGGGCTTTTTTCTAGTCTAACCAAAGACCACGCGGGTCCGGCCCCCTTGATTATGTGGTGAAGCCTTAGCCTTGTATGTTCACGACCCCAAATTGCATTGTGCATATCATAGTCTTGCATCTTCCAAAATTCGTTTTCAAACTCGTTTTCAAAACCGCTTTCAAACTTGTTTTCAAAATTGCATCAAAATCTCTTTTTCAAAAACTTTTTTTTCAAAATGACAATTCTAGGGTGATTCTAGCTTTTCCATGGCTAGGGTTGCTTTAGGAAAGTGTTACATTAAAAGTGACCAATATGGTCCATATTTTCAAATCTTATTGTTTTCCAAAACCGCTTTCCTAAAGTGGTTCTAGCCCTCTTATGGTTAGAATTGCTTTAGGAAAGTGAGATGTTTTTACACCTTCTAAAAATTCTCTTTCCAAATCTTTCCTCCTAAAAATCTCTTTTTCAACATACTTTCCTAAAACTCTCCTCTTCAAAGTTATTTTCAAAAACTCCCTTCCAAAATCTATTTTCCAAAACTCTTTTTTTTCAACTCCTTTCCAAAATCCTCTCCCCAAAATCCATTTTCTAAAAATGTTCCCCAAAAATCTTTCCAAAAACTTTCTCCAACAATCTTCAACCAAAAACCTTCCTAGAAAAACGTTTTCCAAAAATCTTTCCAAAAAATCTCTCAAACAATCTTCAACCAAAAACTTTCCTACAAGAACTCTCTCCAAAAATCTTTCCAAAAACTCTCTTTCCAAAATCTTCCTTCTAGAAATTTCCTCTCTAGGATTTTCCTTCTAAAATCTACGTTTCTAGAAACACACTTTCCAAAACTCCTTCTCTTTAAAATCTTTTTCCAAAAACTCTCTCTTCAAATTCACTTTCCAAAAATTCCTCCCTAGGATTCCCTTCTAGAAAACCTTCGTTTCCAAAAATGCGCTTTCCAAAAATCCTCTTTCCTTAGAGCCCAAGTCAAGCCCTAGAACCCAGAATTAGGAAACCCTAATTTTCTTCCCAAAAACATGGTTTTCAAACTTTGCCCCAAACCTAGGTTTCCAAAATCTCTTGTTTTCACATCCAAACTATACATGTTTCCAAAACCTCTTTTTTTACGTCAAAACTATAATTTTCCAAATCTAGGGTTTCTAGAATCTCCTTTTCTAAATCCTTGCCAAATCCTATCTTCCCTTTAGGAAGACGAATCAAATCTCCCCGTTTAGGGAACTAGATCCCGTCCTCCGTTTTTGGAAACAAAATCAAATCTTTTCTTTTAGAAACCAAATCTAATCCCTTCCTAGTCCAACTCTTTCCTAATTCAAATCCGTCCTAAACTTCCACTTTCCTAAACTTTAAGTTTCCAAAACTTGAACATAAAAATCTTTTCTAAATTTTAAAACTCAACTTTCAAATCTTTCCTAATTCTACCCTCTTTTCAAATCTTAACTTCTTAAACCTAAGTTTTCAAACCTTTCCTTTTTCAAACCTTTCCAATTTTCAAAACTTTCCTTTTTTCAAACCTTTCTAATTTTCAAAACTTTCCGATTTTCAAAATTTTCTTAATTTGGGAACTTTCCTAATCTGAAAACCTTTCCTTTTTTCGAAAACTTTCTAAACTCGAAACTTTCCAATTTCAAAACTTTCCTAAACCTAAAACTTTCCAATTCCAAAACTTTCCTAATTTGAAACTTTCCAAAAAATGAAACTTTCCTAATTCAAAGCTTTCCTAATTTGAAACTTTCCTAATTTGAACATTTCCTAAATCCAACTCTTCCTAATTTCCTAAATCTTCCAAGTCGAGTCAAACCTTTCCTATGTCTAGGTTTCCTAAACCTTCATCTTTCTAAAACAAGTCCAAATCTATCTTTTCAAATCAAAATCTTCTCAATTTCAATTTCCAATCTCCTCTTCTAATCTCAAATCAAATCCAATTTTCAATTCAATCTCTTTCTTCCAATCCAATCTCTCTCTTCAAATCAATCTCTTTTCAATCGGACTCCGATCCGAACTACGACTGACCTGATTCCCCCAAAGGGATACGTAGGCAACCTTCATAGGTGCAGTCAGAACACTTTTCAAACTTTCAATTCCACCCTCTCCACATTTTTCAAATCTCAAATTCCAATCTATTTTCAAAATTCCAATTTTTCTATTTTCAAATTTCTACTTTCAATTTTCAAACTTTCCAATTTCAATTCCATCTCTTCAAATATATTTTCAAATCAAATCAATTTCAAATCAATCTCTTTTTAAATCTATTTTTCAATTCCCTTAACTTGCACTTGAATCTCATGCATCATGTTAGTTTCTTTTCAAGCATTGTTTTTTTCAAAGTGGATAGGATTGGCCAATAGTTAGTTAAAGACTCTCATAGGTGAATCTAGGGTAGATTGATATGTAGGTACCGAAAGGGCGGGGTAGGGTGATAGTTTAGTGCGTCTTCCCTACACGTAACCAACCTCCGAACCTAGAATCACTGTTTTCATAGACCAAAAAGGAGTTATTTTTCTAAAAAGGGCTAAATGTTTTCCAAAGGTTGCCAAACAACCCGTTTTTCTAAAAAACCCTCTCTTGAGGATGTTTTCCAAAATCGTTTTCCAAAAACCCTAAGTGTAGTCTTCGGATTATTCTTAATTTTTAGGTGACCTAACTCACCTTAATCAAGTTAGGTGGCGACTCCGAATCTTTTCCAAAAGCCCTTTATTTAAATCCAATTTTCAATTTAAACCTAGTTGCACTCATTCTTCTAGGAGAGTGAGTTCTAACGAGAGAGTACAACATTTTTCCCGCTTGTGTGAGTATTCCTCGAGTGCGAAAAATCTGGGCGCAACACTGATCTCTTTCTTTCTCCCTATTTCTTTCTTGTTTCTTTGGTTTCTCTTGGCTGCATCATGGCAGCCCCTCTCTCTCTTTTCTTCCTCTTTTCTTTTGCTAAAATCATGGTGCATGACTAATGGATTGAAGGAGAGAGTTCCTATATGTTCTTGGCTCGAGATGGAGGTGATGTGTCATTGCTTAGAGTGGGGAGAGGAGCACGTGTCTTGGCATGAGAAAAATTGGCCGAAATGCTCTCATGGGGGGTGTCCTTTGGCTAGTTGAGGAGTCTCCTTTTAGAATTGATCTTCGCCAAATTGGGGGAGGGGGGGTGGTGTGAGGGGGTGACTCCTTTAGATGTCCTTTGGTTGGATGAAAGGTTATGGCCATGTGAGAAATAAAGTGTCACTTGGCTGGTGCAATACTAGAAGTGTGGGGTGACCTTTGGAGGGGTTACCTTCTAGAATGTGTTATTTGGCCGATTGATGCATAGAGAGACACCTCAAATGGGATGTCTCTTGGCAAAAGATAAGGTTATGTTCTAGAATTAATCTATGGCTAATGATATGGCTATTGCCATGTGAGATCTCTTGCACGGCTTAATCTCATCCTACTGCATGATATCATCAAAATGGATTAATGGGTGAAAGGTTAAGTAGCTAGTGCATGTGTGGGTGGGGCCGAGCATGGGTGAATACCAACTTACTTTGCATGAAGTTTTCCAATGTTTATCATTTTCACGACATTATGGAAGATGGACTCTTGAGCAATAGTGAGTTTAGTTGTTTTAATTAATTCTTAGCTGGGCTAATTAAAAATTTCCCTAAGATATTGTATAATGTTTCTTAATTTATTCCTAGGAAAACAGGCTCAATTAGTAAGTGTTACTTGTGGATTAATTTCTTAGTATCTCTCTTAATTTGCTAAACGAGAATTGGAAAGTCGCTAATCACTTTTAAGGATATTACAGTATTGAGCTTTGAATGTATTGACTAGCTCAATCCAAATAGTGATCTTCCATAGGTCTAGACGGGCATTGTAGAGCAGACCTAGTGAGACTATGTTGGAACAACTGCATAAGGAGTTTCGGATCATTGCCATGACCATTCAGTGCCACAACATATAGGCGAAGATGAGCAATTGGGTTACCAGTGCCGTCATACTTCTGCAAGTCAGGCATTTTAAACTTGGCAGGTCTCGGATGGTCCGGTAAGAAACACAACTCGTCATTGGAAGTAAAGCCATAAATGTCATGGCCATGGGGACTTCGTAGTGAATCTTCTAGCCCTTGGATTTTCAAACTGAAAGGGTCTAGGGGAGTCCTTTTCATAAAGGGCAAGAGCAGTATGGTTTCTCCTTCCTTAGTATTAGCCCCCTTGGCATCTTCCTTATTCTTTCCAGCATCATCAGATTGAAGCACAATTCTTGGGTTAGCTAGTTCAGGGTCTTTGGAAGAAGTCATGGATGATGATGAGATTGCAATAGCATCTTTCATAGCCATGGTTTGAATGAGCTTGAACATTTCATCAATCTTGGTCCTCATTTCATTGGCCTCCTCTCAAGAGACTTAGGATGATTCTTCTGGGTCAGTAGCCATAAGTGATGCTCTTTGTTGGGTGATAATGGGGTCTCTAGGTGAATTTTGACCTTTCTTGGTAGCAATGTTGACTCGTTATAGTGTGATCTCTGTAAATGAAAAAGAAAGAAGTAGAAAAACAAGGACACAAATCGCAAATTAGTTTTTGGTTTTCAGAGGGTTTTATACCATGCATGCCCTATGGTGTACCTATTTGAGAGGGAGGCTAAATATGATAGTTTTGGCTTACTTTCAGAGATAGGGGTTTTTCCCATGTATGCAGATACTTTATCATCAAATGGAAACTTTCTTTCATTCGTACATTCATTTGCGAAAAGTAAGGAATACACGGAACTTTGAATTTAGAATACAAGAAGAAATAGAGCACACTTTAATAGGGGAAAGGGAAACATTTTCCTTTGGACTTCCACCTATCTAATTTTACATTTAAAATTCTAAACTACTCTTGAGTCTTCAGATTCACTTTATTTGGATTTAATATCGAGGAGGTCTTTGAGAGACCTCGTTGATTGATTGCCCCTTGTCTTCTTGGTAATCCTATTTCCGTGAGCATAGAGGGATTGAGGCCCCTCTTATGGAATGACTTGAAATGCATGCAATGAATCCTTAGGGTTGCATGGGAACCCTTAGGGTTTGGGTAGGTTTAATCCAAGGGAGAGTGACCTTGGTGTCACTCTTGATCGGTTAATCATATGCACAAGGATGCAGTTACTTGAGTTACTTCGAAACTCTTGTCTTGGGATGAAATTTTGTATGCATGAATATGGATGCAAAGAGTTTAAGGAGAGAGAATGCAATTGAAGTAAACATACATGTATGAATAGTTGGACGAGCATTATAACGGTGAGAGTACAATCATTATAATAACAAGAATAAATAAATATAAAGGAAAGTAAAGTAGTCGCCCTTTCCTCCTTGGTTTTGAAAATGGTACGTGTGTCTTAAATCCAATAGAGGTTTAGCTATGCATGGTGTTTATATGAGCATGAGATTGAGGGTTTACTAATACTTCTTAAGAAGGCTCGGTTCCTAGATCTTTAAACCTAGGCCCACTCTCCGAGGTGGTGTCATGATCGGTTAGTGATCCGAGCAGGGGAATCATCAAGAGGTCACAGGCAAAAAAACTAACACAGTATCTTGCCCACAACCAATATACCATTCTCCCATCTAACTAGAAGGGACATATTGGGATAGAGAATGCAAATATGCAGAATGCAACTGCACGTGCAGTGCGTGTGTGACTGTTGAAAATTGGAGGAAAGAGCCCAACAACTCCTATCCTTCCTGTCCATTCCATACATTCATTCATATATGACAGTTAATATAATATGAGATAAATATATGAACAATGGTCCACCTACAAAAATAAATGTGCAAAATTCAGTACTTAAATGATAAACTTAATGCAAGATAGAATGAATAAGAGTAGAGTGTAAACAATGACGTTTTTTTTTTTTCAAAATAACTTGGAAAACTTGATTTTGAAAGTTTGCAATGGATAGAATTGGAAAATTAATCAAACACTCCAAATAGGTGAGGGTGAAAAAACATGATATTGGACTAACCCTCTAAGTGTTCCCAGTGGAGTCGCGCAGCTGTCACGCCCTAATTTTTTGCTCCCGAAAAAGATAAGTGCGAAAAACACAATGCACTTGTAAGCACCCCATTTTTGACCACTCGGCAGTCTACACTCTGTCCAGACTTGTTTTCAAGTCATTGTGGGTATATTCCAATCGAAACAAATTCTCTAGGTCTAAATTCCTTGTCTCCATCGCTTTGCGGGCCCGTCAGGCCCAAATAGAGGCAAAATAACCAAAATGCCCTTAGGGGCATTGTCCTTTCCTTTCCAATTCCAATCCCACTCTCGAGACAGTTGATTCCTCGAGACGGTTCCAATCCAGGCACGCCTCCTTGGAGACGGTAAGACCCCTTTCCAATCCCACTCTCGAGACAGTTTATTCCTCGAGACGGTTCCAATCCAGGCACGTCTCTTTGGAGACGGTAAGACCCCTTTCCAAACCCACTCTCGAGACAGTTTATTCCTTAAGACGGTTCCAACCCAGACACGTCTCTTTGGAGACGGTAACACCCATTTCCAAACCCACTCTCGAGACAGTTTATTCCTCGAGACGGTTCCAATCCAGGCACGTTTCTTCGGAGACGGTAAGACCCCTTCCAGTCTCACTCTCGAGACCGTTTATTCCTCGAGACGGTCCGAGTAGCAAAACTACTCACAAAACCGTTAGAGTAGCGGAAAAACTCACAAATCATCAACCCCGTCCGAGTAGCGGAAATACTCACACCGTTAGAGTGGCGGAAACACTTAAAACCCAGGTCAACACCAGTGTCTGTTAGCCCACTTTGGTGAAAAATGTCCAAATTGTCCTGTGGACATTTTTCGAGACTTTTTGGTCAAGATGACCATTTTGCCCCTAGGCATCCAAACGCCTCGGGAACCACACCGGCTCTGGGTATCAAACCGGTAATGTCCCGAGAATACTTTTTATAGTGTTCTCAACCTTCCTTTACCTTTCCGGATCATTCCGAGTCAGTTCCGGCCAACCTGGCACAAAATGACCGTTTTGCCCCTGGAGGGCCGGTCTCCCTTTTTGACCACACTGGCTCTGGGTATCAAATCGGTAACCTCCTGAGACTACTTTTCATAGTAATCTCAACTCCCCTTTACCTTTCCGGATCATTCCGAGTCAGTCCCGGCAAACCCGATACAAAATGACCGTTTTGCCCCTGGTGGGCCGGTCTCCTTTTCCGACCACACCGGCTCTGGGAATCAAACCGGCAACCTCTGGGAACATTCCAAATAATGTTTGCAGATCCCAAGTCTTCTCCTGAGACAGTCCGAGTTTGTCCCGGTAGTTTCCGATCCGATTGACCGTTTTGCCCCTAAGGGCCCGATCAACCTTTCCGACCCATTTTGTCCTCGCTTTTCAAGTCAAATACCTCCAGGACACTATTTTAAGTGCTCCTGCTCGTTTCTGACCTTCCGGGTCATTCCCGGCTCCTTCAAATCATTCCCGGACTTTCCGGAGTCACTCCTAGTGAATCGAGGCTAAAAATTGCATGGTAGTCACTAGTACAGACGCCCAAATCTAGTCAAAGATACGTTGCTTGCCAACTTATAAAGTTTCCTAAGTGGCTGGCACCACTAGTAGTGGCGCCAAGCCAAGAATTGGCCTGGCGCCACTCCTAGTGGCGCTAAGAGCAATTTTGCCCTGGCGTCACTGTAACAGGCGCCAGTTTTGTCCAACTTCTATAAATACAGAGCCATATTCAACGTGAAAGGGGTCTGCAAACTGAACCTAAAAATCCTATATTTCGATATACAAAGCTCGAGCACCTCCTAAACCCTAGCCTCCCTAGGTTTTCCAAAACCTAGCCACCCTACACAAACCCTAGCCCCCTATACACTTATACACTCCCCCATACACTCATACACTAGCCTTCAACCATCCTTTGAAGACTTGAAGAGCTACCATCTAAAGCTTGAAGACAATCCTTGAAGGTCGAAGAAGAAGATCAAGACGAAGATCGAAGATTGAAGACTGCACGGCGCGCAAAATAAACAAGACATACGGTAGGCTCCCTATTTAAATTTTCGCACTTCCCCCCTCTCTCTTCTCTCTCCTAACCCACTTGGGTTTTCTCTATTTTAATCCCCCATCTCTTTCCCTCTCTTTCTTTGCATGCTTGAAACAAGGGGATTCCCGGTTCATGTGTAGGATTGGGCTATTGGAGAGTCACCGTGTCGGGGGCTTTTTTCTAGTCTAACCAAAGACCACGTGGGTCCGGCCCCCTTGATTATGTGATTAAGCTTTAACCTTGTATGTTCACGACCCCAAATTGCATTGTGCATATCATAATCTTGCATCTTCCAAAATTCGTTTTCAAACTCGTTTTCAAAATCGTTTTCAAACTTGTTTTCAAAATTGCATCAAAATCTCTTTTTTAAAAACTTGTTTTCAAAATCACAATCCTAGGGTGATTCTAGCCTTTCCATGGCTAGGGTTGCTTTAGGAAAGTGTTACATTTAAAGTGACCAATATGGTCCATATTTTCAAAATCTTGTTGATTTTCAAAATCGCTTTCCTAAAGTGGTTCTAGCCCCCTTATAGTTAGAATTGCTTTAAGAAAGTGAGAGATTTTCATACTTTCCAAAAAAACTCTTTTCAAAGTTCTCTTCCTAAAAATTTCTTTTTCAACATACTTTCCTAAAACTCTCCTCTTCAAAATTGTTTTCAAAAACTCCTTCTCAAAATCTGTTTTTCAAAACTCTCTTTTTCAACTCCTCTCCAAAATCTTTTCTTCAAAATCCACTTTCTAAAAACGTTCCCCACAACTCTTTCCAAAAACTCTCTTCCCAAAATTTTTATTCTAGAAACTCTCCTTTAGGATCTTCTTTCCAAAATCTACGTTTCTAAAAACGCACGTTCCAAAACTCCTTCTCTTTAAAATCTTTTTCCAAAAACTCCCTCTTCAAATTCATTTTCCAAAAGTTCCTCCCTATGATTCCCTTCTAGAAAACCTTCGGTTCCAAAAACACACTTTCTAAAAATCCCTTTTCCTTAGAGCACAAATCAAGCCTCAGAGCCCACAATTAGGAAACCCTAATTTTCTTTCCAAAAACATGATTTTCAAACTTTGCCCCAAACCTAGGTTTCCAAAACCTCATGTTTTCACATTAAAAATATACATGTTTCCAAAACCTATTTTCTACGTCAAAACTATGGTTTTTCAAATCTAGGGTTTCTAAAACCTCCCTTTCCAAATCCTTGCCAAATCAAATCTTCCCTTTAGGAAACAAAATCAAACCTTTGCTTTAGGAAACCAAATCCAATCTCCCTGTTTAGGAAACTATATCCTATCCTCCGTTTTTTGAAACGAAATCAAACCTTCCCTTTTAGAAACAAAATCCAATCCTTTCCTAATCCGACTTTTTTCTTAATTCAAATCCTTCCTAAACTTCCACTTTCCCAAACCCTAAGTTTCCAAAAACTTGAACATAAAAATCTTTCTTAATTCAACCCCCTTTCCAAATCTTAACTTTCTAAATTCAAGCTTTTAAACCTTTCCTAAATTCAAACCTTTCTTAATTTCAAGATTTTCCGAGATTTTTCAAAACTCTAAAACTTTCTAAAATCTTAAATCTTTCTAAACTCTAAAACTTTCTAAATCCTAAACCTTTCAAATTTTAAATCTTTTCAAATCCAAAATTTCCTAAATTCAAAACTTTCTTAAGTTAAATCTTTCTAAACTTCCAAGCTTTCTAAATTCTAAATCTTTCCAAAACTTCAACATATTTCCAAATCCAAAACTTTCTTATTTTCAAAACCTTTCCTTTTTCAAAACCTTTCTTAAAATGGAGCTTTCTTAATTCAAAACTTTCTAAACTCAAAGCTTTCTTAATTCAAAACTTTCCCTTTCCTAATTCAAACATTTCCTAAGTTGAAAACTTCCCTTTTTCAAACCTTTCCAAAAATAAAACTTTCCAATTTTCAAAACTTCCTTATTTCAAAACTTTCCAATTTTCAAAACTTTCCTAGGTCCAAAATTTTCCTAATTCAAAACTCTCCAAAAGTGAAACTTTCCTAATTCTAAAACTTTCCAAAAATAAAAACTTTCCCAAAATGACACTTTTCTAAAACAGAACTTTCTTAAATCGGACTTTTTCTAATTCAAACATTTCTTAAATCCAATCTTCCCTAATTTCCTAAACCTTCCAAGTCAAGTCAAATATTTTCTAAGTCTCTTCTCTTTCCTAAGTCTAGGTTTCTTAAACCTCCATCTTTCCAAAACAAGTCTAAATCTCTCTTCCCAATTTTATCTGTTCAAATCAAAATTCAATCTTTTCAAATTTCAAAATTCTAAATTTCAATTTTCAATCCTCTATTCAAAGTTCAATCTCTCTTTCTTTTAATCAAACATTCTATTTTCAATCGGACTCTGGTCCGAACTACGACTGACTTGATTCTCCCAAAGGGATACGTGGGCAACCTTCATAGGTGCGGTCACAATACTTTTCAAACTTTCAATTCCACCCTCATGGGTGCGGTTTCCAAAATCTTTCCAAATCTCAAATTCCAATCTATTTTCAAAATTCCAATTTCAAATTTTCTATTTCCAAATTTCTACTTTCAATTTTCAAACTTTCCAATTTCAATTCCGTCTCTCCAAATCTATTTTCAAATCAAATCAATTTCAAATTAATCTCTTTTCAAATCTATTTTTCAATTCTTTTCTATTGCACTTGCATATCATGCATCATATTTTTCAAACATTATTTTTCAAAGTGAATAGGATTGGCCATTAGTTAGTTAAAGACTCTCATAGGTGAATCTAGGGTAGATTGACATATAGGTACCGAAAGGGCGGGGTAGGATGATAGCTTAGTGCATCTTCCCTATACGTAACCAACCTCCGAACTTAGGATCACTGATTTCAAAGACCAAAACGGAGTTATTTTTCAAAAAGGGCTAAATGTTTTCCAAAAGGTTGCCAAACAACCTGTTTTCTTAAAAACCCTCTCCCGAGGAGATATTTTCAAATTTTTTTCCAAAAACCCTAAGTGTAGTCTTCGGATTATTCTTAGTTTTTAGGTGACCTAACTCACCTTAATCAAGTTAGGTGGCGACTCCGAATCTTTTTCAAAAGCCCTTTATTTCAAATCAATTTTTCAATTCAAACCTAGTCGCACTCATTCTTTTAGGAGATTGAGTTCTAACGAGAGAGTACAACATTTTTCCCGCTTGGGTGAGCATTCCTCGAGTGCGAAAAATCTGGGAGCGACAGCACTCTCGTTAGAACTCATCCTCCTAGAAGGACGAATACGACTAGGTTTGAATTAAAAATTGACTTTTGAATAAGGGCTTTTGGAAAAAATTTGAAGACACCACCTAACTTGATTAAGGTGAGTTAGGTCACCTAAAACTAAGCACAATCAAAAAATTACACTTAGGTTTTTTTGAGAAAAAAAATTTGAAAACTTCCTCTAGAGAGGGTTTTAAGAAAATAAGTTGTTTGGCAACCCTAGAAAAGATTTAAGCCTTTTTTTTTTTTAAAATAACTCTATTTGGTCTTTGAAAACAGTAATTTAGGTTCGGAAGTTGGTTACGTGTAGGGAAGACGCACTAAGCCATCACCCTATCCTGCCCTTGCGGTACCTACATGTCTATTCAACCTAGGTTCACTCATTTGGAATCTTTGATTAATGAATGTCCAATTATATCCACTTTAGAAAAAAATATGGAAAACAAATTTCACATGATGCATAATATGCAAGTGCAAGAAAGAGGTTTGATTTTAAAAGTAGATTTGAGAAGAACTTGATTCGATTTTGAAAATAGGTTTGAAAAGACTTGATTTTATTTTGAAAAGAGATTTGAAAAAAAGACTTGATTTGAAATCGAAAGGTAGGTTTTAGAAATTAAAAATAGATATTCGAAAATAGATTTGAGAATTTGAAACTTAAAATAGATCATGAAATTAGAAGCTTGAAAAAGGTCATCGAATTGGAAGCTTAAGAAAAGTTATGAAATTAGAAGTTTGAAAAAGTTTATGGAATTAAAAACTTGGAAAAGGTTATGACGCACCCATGAGGGTTGCCTACGTATCCCTTTTTGGGAATCAGGTCAGCCATAGTTTGAACAAGAGTCTGATTGAAAATATAAGATTTTGATTGGAAAAAGAGTTTGATTTGAAACTTGGAATGGAAGATTGGAATCGAGATTGAACTTAGACCTAGAATTGAACTTGAAAGAGGGTTTGACCCTTGAAAGAGAACTTGAACTAGATTTGGAAAGATAGAGATTTGAAACTATTTTGAAGATTTGAGTTATTAATCCATCTTGGTTTAGAAAAGAGTTTTAGAAAGGAGTCGAAGCTTCCTAACTCTAAGGGTTAGGGTTAAACTCTGGTTTAGGCCTCTTAGGGTTTAGGTTACCTAAGATTGGAGCACGTAGTTGGATTAGGAAGGTTCGAATTAGGAAATATTTGAAAGTTGGATTTTAAGAAAGATTTTTTGAAAAGAAATTAGATTTGATTTGAAAAACTTAACTTGGAATAGATTTAGGAAAGCTAAGGTTTAGAAAGATTGAACTTCGAAAAGCTTTAGGATTTGGAAAGTGTGAACTTAGGAAAGTTTTCAAATTAGGAAAGTTTCATTTTAGGAAAGTTTCAGATTTAGAAAGTTTCAACTTAGGAAAGTTTTGAAATGAGAAAACTTTGAAATTTAGGAAAGTTTTGGTTTTGGAAAGATTTCAATCTAAGAAGGATTTGGAATTTGGAAAGTTTGATTTAAGAAGGATTTAGAAATTTTAGAAATTAGGAAAGGATTAAATTTAGAAAGATTGGAAAGTTTAAAATTTGGAAAGGTTTGACATTATGAAAGTTTAGAATTAGGAAAGGATTGAATTAAGAGAGATTTGATTTCTATTTCCAAAAAGAGATGATTGGATTTTGTCTCCAAAAACGGAGAATTGGATTTGGCATAGAATTGGAAAGATAGGGTTTTGGAAATCTTGATTTAGAAAATATGATTTAATATGAAAAAGAAGTTTAGGAAACCTAAGAGTTTGATGTAGAAAATAGAATTTTAGAAAGTTATGATTGGATGTGGAAAAGGAAATTGAAAATTAGGGTTTCCTAATCATTGGCTCTAGGGCCTGACTTTGGCTTCAAGAAAAAGAGATTTTGGAAAGTAGATATTTTGAAGAGAGTTTCTAGGAAGGAAACGGAAGAGAGTTTTTTGGAAAATAGATTTTTAAAGGGAGTTTTTAGAAATCAATTTTTAGAAAGCAATTTTGGAAAGGAGATTGGAGAGAGTTTTTAGAAAGTATATTGGAGAAGAGATTTTAGAAAGTAGATTTGAAAAGAGATTTTGGAGTGGATTTAAAAAGGAGGTTTTGGAATGTAAGTTTGAAAAGTAATTTGGAAAGGGATTTGAATGTGGACTTTTACAAGTTTCTAAAAATATCTCACTTTGCTAAAATGACTATAACCATATGAATATTAGAACCATTCTAGGATTATGGTTTTGAAAACAACAAAAATTTAAAAATCTGGACCATATTGGTCTCATTAAATATAACACTTTCCTAAAACGACCCTAACCATGGAATGGCTAGAATCAACTTAAGATTGTGATTTTAACGAAAAGAATTTTAGGGTTTCACTCAAAACTTATGTAACACATTCCTAAAACAACCCTAACCATGGAGTGATTAGAATCATCTAAGACTGTGATTTTTGAAAATATATTTGGAAGAAGAAGATTTTAATGCAAGTTATGAAAGAGATTTTGATGCAAGTTTTTGAAAAGAAGTTTAGAAAACGATTTTGAAGAGATGTATGAGTATGAAATGCACAATGCAAGTAGGGTCATGAACATACAAGGTTTAGGCTTCATCACATAATCAAGGGGGCCGAATCTACATGGTCTAAGGTTAAATTAGAGGAAAGCCCCTGACACGGTGACTTTCAACCATTCTTCCTACACATGAACCCGGGATTCCCTTGTTTCAAGCATGCAAGAAAGAAGGGGGGGGGGAGGGGGAGAAGAAGATAAGGGATTAAAATAGAAGAAAAACCAAGTGGGTTAGGAGAGATAAGAGAGGGGGGAATTGCGTAAACGTAAATAGAAAACCAACCTTGTGTCTTCTTTGATTTACTTACTTTACTTCGCGTTGATCTTCGAGAGCTTCGAGATTACAACACCTTGAGTCTTCAATGGTCGGCTTGGACGCTCGTATAGGCACGTATTGAATGTATGTATGCTAGGGTTTAAGGTGTATGGGGGCCACGGTTTGAGAAGCCTAAGAGAGCTATGGTTTAGAGAGAGCTTGAAGGTTGTATATCATGAGATAGATTTTCTGAAGTTAGATTGCCAACCCTTTACATGTAAGGAAGAGGCTCTGTATTTATAGACAAAAGACTAACCTGCGCCTGTTGTAGTGACACCAGGCTTAAAAATCTATTAGTGGCGCCAGGCACTTAGGAAATATTTTAGTGCAGCAAGAAACGTATCTTTGACCCTTGAAACGCAAGGCAGAAGATTTGGGGGTCTGTCCTAGTGACTACCATGTATTTTTTAGCCTAGCTCCACTAGGAGTGACTCCGGAATGTCCGAGAATGTTTCGGAAGGCCAGGAATGGTCTGGAGGGTTGAAAATGGGTAGAAACCCTTGAAATAGTGTCCCAGGGGTAACGGGCTTGAAAAGCATGGTCAGAATTGTCAACTGGGCTATTAGGGGCAAAACGGTCAACTAGACCGAAAAACTACCGAAGTGGACTCAGAACAATCCATGAGCATACTTGAGAGTTGGAAACACTATCCAGAGTGCTCCAAGGGAGTGCTTGGTTTGATATCTAGAGCTGATATGGTTGGAAAAGGCAACCGGCCCACTAGGGGTAAAATGGTCATTTTAACCGAATGATCACAGAAATGGCTTGGAATGATCCGAAAAGGTAGTGGAAGGTCGAGAATACTATTAAAAACATTCTCAAGAGATTACTGGTTTGATACCCAGAACCGGTATGGTTCCCGGAGGCATTCAGATGCGTAGGGGCTAAATGGCTATTTTGACCGAATGGTCCGAAATTGGCCCGGAACCAACTGGAAAGCATTTAAACATGTCGAATCGTCTTTGGGACGATCTTGAAATGGTGGACTTACCGTTCTGAGGACTTAGGTACCTTTTCAAGAAACGTGCCAGAAATGGCCCAAGGGCAGTTTGGTCACTTTTCACTGGAGTGGGCTAGCAAGCCCTGGTGTTGACTCGAGTTTTAAGTGCTTCCGTCACTCTGATAGTCTATGACAAGTGGGTTTCTAAAGGTATCTCGTCATTTGATAAATGTGTCACGACCAAGAGGAGAATTCAGTCATGTGACATAAGGGGTTTGTTGGCAATTCCCCAACGTCGACCTTCTTACGAGTGTTTTTGCCACTCTGATGGTTGCGATGTTTACGAGTGTTTTTGCCACTCTAACGGTTTGTGTTCATTCCGGAGACTACCTGATATCGGGAAGCTGCTAGGTGGACTTATCGTCTAAGGAATTAACTTTCTCGAAAGACATGTTAAATAATAGACATTTCTTCATTGGTAGGCTAGTAGGCGCCAAAGGTGGACCGTTCTACCATCTCGGCGACTTGAGGTCTCGTCCCGGTCGACGGGTTTGGGGGGACTTACCGTTCCAAAGAGTTTTCTCAAAAAACATGCTAGATTGAATGGTCTTACCACCTGAGGGATCAACTTTCTCGAAAGACGAGCTAAATTTGATTTAGAATTGGAATTGGAGTTAAAGTGGATTTTGATCTTGGAATTAAAATTGAAATGGGGACTTACAGTCTTCGAGAAGACGTGCCCAACGAATTTGGACCAGACAATACCTCAAGGGCATTTTAGTTATTTTGCCTCTATTTTGGCCCGATGGGCCCACGAAACAATTGATTGACTGGATTATGTCTAAAAAACTAGTTTGAACTGAAATATGTCTATATTGACTTGAATACAAGTTTGGATGGACTAGAGATTGCCGAACGGGAAAAAATGGGGTGCTTACAACTCCCTGCGTAAAAAAGGTTCACAAACTTAGTCCAGAAACTCCGTCTCTCTGAAAACAGAGCTCAAAATCTCTCCAAACCCTAATTCTTTCTAGCCTCTTCAAACCCTAGCCTTCATATACTCAAACCCTAACCTCCATACAACTTATACAGTCAAACACAAGCCTCTAAACATTCATTGAAGTCTTAAGTGCTGCAACTTCAAGGTTCTCAAAGTTCAAGTCAAGTAAAGCAAACAAAGCAATCAAAACAAGAAGAATACGAGATTGGTTTTCTATTTATTTTTATGTAATTTCCCCTCTCTATTTTCCTTCTTAACCCACTTAGGTTTTCTTTTATTTTAATCCCCATCTTCTACCTCTTCTTCTTGCATGCTTGAAACAAATGACTCCCCGGTTCATGCCTAGGAAGGACTGTTGAAGGCAATCGTGCTGAGGGCTTTCTTCTAGTTCAACCTTTGATTGTGTGGGTTTGGGCCCCTTCATTATGTGGTGAAGCCTAGCCTTGTATGTTCATAACCCTATTGTATTGTGCATGTAATATTCATACATCCATTCAAAATTGCATTCAAAGTTATTTTCAAACTTGCATCAAAACTTATATTCAAAATCTCATTTTTCAAACTTGTTTTCAAAATCACACTCTTACGATGATTCAAGCCTTTCCATGGTTAGGGTTGCTTTAGGAAAGTGTTATATTTAATGAGACCAATATAGTCTATATTTTCAAATCCTTGGTGTTTTCAAAACCATGATCCTAGAATGGTTCTAATTTTCCTATGGTTAGAATTGTTTTAAGAAAGTGAGATATTTTTAGAGACTTGTAAAGGTCTATATTCCATTCCCTTTCCAAATTGCTTTTTCAAATCTCTTTCCAAACTTCTTTTCCAATCTACTTCCTAAAACGCTTTAAAAAATCTCTTTCCTAAAAACTTTCTTTCCAAAAGTTCCGCTTTCCAAAACTTCTTTTCAAACTCCTTTCGAAAAACTCTCTTCAAAGGTTCTACTTTCTAAAAACACTCTTCAAGTTTCCTTCCTAGAAACTCCCTTCAAAAGATTTACTTTCCAAAATCTCCTTTTCTTGAAACCCAAGTCAAGCCCTAGAGCCAATGATTAGGAAACCCTAATTTCCACTTTCTTTTGCCACATACAATCATAACTTTCCTAAATTCTATTTTTCTTTATCAAACTCTAAGGTCTCCAAAAAACCTCTTTTTCATGTCAAATCATATTTTCTAAATCTAAGTTTTTCAAATCTCATTATTTTCAATTCCATGTCAAATCTAGTCTTCCAACTTAGGAAACCAAATCCAATCCTTCGTTTTTTGAAACAAAATCAAATCATCTTCTTTTTGAAAATAGAAATAAAATCTTTTTTAATTCAATCATTTCCTAATTTTAAAATTTTCTAATTTCGAATCTTTCTAAATTTCAAACTTTCCAATCTTTCTATATTTAAATATTTCCTAATTTCTAAACTTTCTAAATCTTTTTTAAATCAAACTTTTCAAATTCCAAATCTTTCTTTGATTGAAATCTTTCTAAATTCAAAACTTTTTAAATTTCAAAGTTTTCTAAATTCAAAACTTTCTTAAGTTGAAGTTTTCTAAATTCAAAACTTTCTTAAGTTGAAACTTTCTAAATCGAAAACCTTCTTAGGTTGAAACTTTTTAAATCTGAAACTTTCCTAGTTTGGTACTTTCTTGAAATGGAACTTTCCTAAGTTCAAACTTTTCAAAATTCTAAGGCTTTCCAAAGTCCAATCTTTCCTAAACTTTTACTTCTCTAAACCCATTCCAAAAAAATTTATTTTCAAATCAAAACTCTTTTTTAAATCAAACTCCTTTCTAATCTAATATTTTCAAATCAAACTTTTCGAAACCTAAAAGTGTCTATTTTTAATCGAACTCTTATCCGAACTATGACTGACCTGATTCCCAAAAAGGGATACGTAGGCAACCCTCATGGGTGCGGTCACAACCTTTTTCAAGCTTCTATTTTCATATTCTTTTTCAAACTTTCAATTCTATGATCTATTTCAACTTTCTAATTCTAAAATCTATTTTCAAATCTCCAATTCTAATTTCTAAAACTTTCTTTCAAACTTCAAAATCTATCTTTTCACATCTATTTTCAAAGTCAAATCTATTTTCAAAATCAAATCAAATTCTTGCACTTGCATATCATGCTTCATGTCAAAAATATTTTCAAAATTCTTTTCCAAAGTAGATAGTTTTTGGACATTTATTAATCGAAGATTTTGAATGAGTGTGTCTAGGGTGAATAGACAAGTAGGTATCGCAAGGGCGGGGTAGGGTGATGGCTTAATGTGTCTTCCCTACACATAACCAACCTCTGAACCTAGATCACTATTTTCAAATACCAAATTAAGTTATTTTCAAAAATGGGCTTACATATTTCCAAAGGTTGCCAAGCAACCTATTTTTTTCAAAAACCCTCTTTTGAAGAATTTTCAAATTCTTTTCAAAAACCCTAAGTATAATATTCGGATTGTGCTTAGTTTTAGGTGACCTAACCCACCTTAATCAAGTTAGGTGGTGATTCCAAACTTTTTTCAAAAGCCCTTAATCAAATCAAATTTTTAATTCAAACCTACTCGCCCTCATTCTTCTAGGAGGATGAGTTCTAACGAGAGAGCACTGTATTTTTCTCACTTGTCTTTTTCGGGTGTGAAAAATGGGACGCGACAACTGGCAACTCCACTAGGGACGCTTAGAGGGTTAGGCCACTGTCATGTCTCTTCACCCTCACCCATTTGGGGTCTTTGGTTAATTTGTTTAATTCTATCCACTCCAAATTTTCAAAAACAAGCTTTTCCAAGTTGTTTTCAAAAACATGTCATTACTTGCTTTTAATTACATTCAATTATTCAATCTTGCATTAATTTTGTCATTCAAGGTACTAACTTTTGCATATTTTTTGTAGGTGCACCCTTGTTCACATATTTATTTCATGTTATATTAACTACCATGTATGAATGAATGTATGGAATGGATAGGATGGATGGGAGTTGTTAGGCTCTTTCCTCCAATTTTAAAAAATCACAAATGCACTGCACGTGCACTTGCATTCTACATATTTACATTTTCTACTCTAATATGTTCCTTCTATTTAGAAGGGAGAACGGTATATTGGTTGTGGGCAAGATGCTGTGTCAATTTCTTCGCCTACTACCTCTTGATGGTTCCCCCGCTCAGATCACCAGCCGATAATGGCACCACCTCGGGGAGTGGGCCTAGGTTTGAAGATC
The DNA here is from genome assembly GCA_033060915.1 of Euryodendron excelsum. Taxonomy (NCBI): domain Eukaryota; kingdom Viridiplantae; phylum Streptophyta; class Magnoliopsida; order Ericales; family Pentaphylacaceae; genus Euryodendron; species Euryodendron excelsum. Next base: position 7,267,180 of record CM065391.1, on the reverse strand, counting down.
TGGGAACCGAGCCTTCTTAGGATGCATTAGTAAACCATCAACCTCATGCTCATATAGACACCATGCATAGCCAAACCTCTGTCGGATTTAAGACATGCGCACTGATTTCAAAACCATGGAGGAAGGGGCGACTGCTTTTACTTTCCTCTATATTTGTTTATTCCTATTGTTATAATAACTGTACTCTTACTGTTATAATACCTATATAACTGCTCATGCATCTATGTTTACTTTACAAATGCATTCTCTCTCTCTTGACTCTATGCATCCATGTTTATGCATTCAATATTCCATGTCAAGACGAGAGTTTTAAAGTAACTCAAGTCACTGTATTCTTATGCATATGATCAACCCATCGAAAGTGACACTAAGGTCACTCTCCCTTGCATTAAACCAACCCAAACCTTGAGGGTTCCCATGTAACCCTAAGGGTTCATTGCATGCATTTCAAGTCATTCCATAAGAGGGGCCCTAATCCCTCTATGCTCACGGAGATAGGATTGCCAAGAAGACAAGGGGGAATCAAACATGGTCTTTCAACGACCCCCTCAACATCAAGTCCAAAAAAGATAAATCCGAAAACTCAAGAGTAGTTTAGGATACCCAAATGCCAAAATAGATAAGTGGAAGTCCCAAGGAATTTATTCCCTTTCCCCCTATTACAGTGTATTCTAATTTCGTTGTATTTAAGCTTTAAAGTTCAATGTCCATCCTTATTCATGAATGAACGAATGAATGAATGTATGTTCCCACTCCAAATGGTAAGATACCTGCATATAGGGGCCAAGCCCTTATCTTAGAAAATGAGCTAAATACATCATGTTAGCCTCCCTCTCAAGTAGGGACACCCTTAAGGCATGCATTGTATAAAAGTTTGTCAAAACAAGGTGTTGCCTTTTTCCTTCTTCTGGTCTTAGGTCACTTTTCACTTTCCCCCATCGCTTCAGACTAAAAGCTAAGGAACACACATGGAATCACTCACACTCAATGCCTTGACTTAGATACTAGAGCAAGTAAGAGCATTTAGAAATAAGATGGCTAACATGGAAGCAATGCTCTCTTCACTTTTATCCCATACCGGAATGGAAACTCATGGGCTGCCCCTCGAAGCCAAACCCTTGAAGAATGCATGGCGCCCCAAAAAAGGATTAAGAGAGAGGACTAAGAGGAGACCCCAATCGTAGCCTACTGATAGATGCCCTAAGTTAATTTCCTCATTCTAACAGTTCCCGAGTCAGTCACTAGGCGAACCCCCAAATCATATAATTTATCCTATGAATACCGTTCCAACCCCCTAGGCCATGGTACTAAGAATTGTTCCACTTTGAAAAATGAAACCCAAAACCTTTTTGACTCCCAAGCCATCGACCCAAGTGTCATTACACCAGAACTTGATCCTCGGCCTCCAAGAACATCTAGGGCACCTCCCCAACCTAGGCGAATGAGTGGAAAAGATCAAGTTTTTACTAAACTTGCTTGCACGCAAACCACAGGTTATTTTGGTCTCCTAGCCGCGGGATATTTGAAACCTATAGCCCCTCGGCCTTGGTTTAATCCTCTACCACCTCACTTCAACCCAGAAGCATACTGTGTGTACCATTCAGACAGCCAAGGACACGATACCGAAGACTATTGGACCCTCAAGCATAAGATTCAGGATCTGATAGAAAGTAAAACCATTGACCTAAACCCGATAAGCCCCATTCACACTTCCAATGATACTGCAAGTCCTCTACCAGATTGCATTGTCAATGTTATCACGGAGTATGATGATAATAGGGTCTTGACTACTGTATGCCAAGAGATACACTACGAGGATGAAAATCACATGAATAAGGAATATCTAGAACAACATGACACCTTGTTCCTTCACAAAGTACAAAGCCCTTTCATACCAAATACCAAGGGCCCACAGTTATATGCATCCGAGGGGCAACAGAGCACGACTGACTGCAAAAGTAAGAAACTTAGGGCCCGAGTTAAGTCATTTGAGTCAGAATAAGGCAAACTGGCCTATCCATTTGGAGGAAATAAAGGAAAAGAGGAAGTGGGACTCAAAGAGAGAAAAGCTAGGAAAGGGAGGAAACACCATGAGGCAATTACAAGTCTTGGGGGGCACATAGTCATGTCTGCATCAATAAGGGAGGAAGAGATTGACAATTGCACCAACCTTAACTATTCTTGTGAAGATCTAGTCATCTACCCGGAGGCAAGTGGCAAGCAGAGCTTTAAAGACATAGACATTGTCCCAAAACCCAACTAGAAGGACTCTCCACAAAAGCGTACAAGAGAGGGGTGTTTTCACCCACTTTCTTTCTATCCCTTTACATTTCATCCTTAAATTAATGCCTGCATTTCCATTCCTTTGAAAAGAACTCTATGCTTGTCACTGATATAATAAAATGATGAAATCTTTTTATTCAATTGCTATTATCTCATATTTTTCTTGTAAATGGTGAATGCTTCCTACGCAAGGGGCGTGGTCTATCTTATGGAGGATCTGACTTGAAGGGTATGATAGCATAGGTTAGCCACTCGTTGATTGATCAACTTTCTAAAAAAAGAGACAATGAAGATGAGTGAGGAAACCACCGAAAGGCAACACTTGCAAGATACTGAAGCTAAGTGATGTGGGGCCGGATTATCAAGAGGAAGAGGAGCCGTCTTTCATTTTCCCATAAAAAAAAAAGTGTTTATATTCCCTTTGCTTAGCCCGCTAGTGCCTCGCAAAAAGAAAAAGTTTCCTTATCAACCCTGATCCAAGACCATTCACCCACACTAGGGCAGACAGATAATTGAGAACTCTACAAGGAATGTCATCCATCCTCTATCATGTTGGGGCAACGTTGAAGACTCTATGGATCAAGCAATCAACATCAAAGTGAAGAGAGGCTCTCATTTCATTTCTCATACAGTCTGAAGCAACCCTTGTCAAACCCGTTGAGCCATTGACCTTTTTTCGAGAAAACCCTAACCTAGGGATCACCGCCCACAATGGGTTAGATTGAATTGTTAAGGAAAAGATCTAAGGAAAAAAGAATTATAGAAATATTCATCTCATAAAAAGGAAAGAAAAGAAATGAAAGAAAAAAGAAAAGCAAAGGAAAAGAGTTGCCAAGGGGTAAGAGGCAAAAAAAAAAAAAAAAGAGCATATCTAAGAAAAGGGCTTAAGAAAGTCATGTTTGCGTCATCTTGAAAAGCGTATAAAAGAGTTGAAATAGAAAAGAGTCATATTTATCTTAGGAAACAAAATACATATAGAAAGGCCGAAAGAAAAGAAAAGAGTCATTCATCCTTAGAGGTATATAGTAAAGGCAAGAAGGAAAGTTCAAAGGTGATCCTAGGTAATAAGGAAGCCCAATAGAAACTATAGGTTCGAGCCTTTACCCTTTCTTGTTAAACCCTAAGCCATGGCCTACATTACAACCCTATTAAAGTCCATTATGATTGACAATGAATTGCTTAATCTAAGTGAGCTAAACACACTGCCAAAGCTAAAGAAGGATGCTAATCTTGTCGAAAAAAAATAGTCAAGGATGGTATGGATCTAAGCCGTACTGAAAGTGACACCAAACTTAAGCCTGTATATCCCGTTGTTTCGAAAACTCCATGACCTAGCCTACATTAGGGTCCTAAAGCAAATTCTCATCAGATTGAAAGACTGGCTGCTCATGGCTCTACTAAAGGTCAAGTAAGTTGTCGCCAAATAATCCTATACACTAACCTAAGGTAGAAAATCAGAGGCGGTCAAAAGGTTGAGAAAGGGCACAAAATGCTATCATCCAGTCAAGGTAAGGTTGAGCCAAAAAGGAGATCAAACCCCTGATAAGGCAGAAGTTGCCATCTCAAGGATGTATAATTTGACGGTACCCCATTCATTATATTAATTGTTGTGTCCCTAACATGTGTATCTATATCTATAAAAATTTTGGCATGAGCTTCGCACATATAGAACATAGATCCCTGTACAGAAGTCACCAAAGTAATTTAATATCATTCCATGTAATAAACATATGTTGTCATCATTATCCTTGCACATACATCTGTTTATATACCTAACTGTGTAAATATCCTTGAATGTTCATGCATCAATACATACATCTAACTATCTAGAATCACAAACATCCACTCCATGTAAAATTTACAAAATAAACTGCCTGACAATTAAGCTAAATACATGTCCAGGATAAAATACAAAAAAAAGCTGGGCCTATGTTAAAGAGCACTCATCAAAGGTCGAAGTCAACATCCGGATCAAAATCACCAAAACCTGGATCAAGAGGAAGCGGATAACTGCTAGAAGCACCAGCATCCTATAAGAAAGTAAAAACTAGAATCAGCAAGGCGAAGGGAATAACTAAGCAACAAAAGGAAAGAACAACATACCCCGCCACTGCTCATTTGAGCCAACTGTGCCGTCAAGGAAGCCACCTTCGCCTGGAAATGATCCCTGTCCATCTGGAACTAGTCTTTCTCTTTCTAGTACTGGTCTCTCTAGTCCCTCACATTGGTAAACTTAGCTTGGGGCACATATCCTCCCTCTCGGCGCCATAAGTCGACCACCTCCTGGCCAACGGCGTACCCACTAACTACCACCTCAAACTGAGTAAAGGCACCCCCAGAATGAACTCCGAAGTGTGTGGCATAGTCAATCTCTGAAGGAAGCAAGAACCCGGCACCCGGCTGGCGCTCCTGATAGGGAATAGGAACTCCCTCCACCAAGGCTCTAAACATGTACTCTGGTGGATCTCCTGTTGACTTGAACTCCTCATGAAATTGGTGCTAGTGTCGATACCTTAGGTAGGACTCTCAAGAATCATCATTGAGAAAGGAAGCCCTCGATAAGGACAACGAAACGAAGTACCTCACCGTCTCATAATAAATTGATCCAATGATGGGCTGCCAAGTCACGTCCCTCGTCTCAATGAGCTCCATGTTAGCTCGAATCGTCACAAAGTCGGTAATCTCCGACCGCTAGGCTACTCGATCATGAGCCTACCTTAAAGCACGGGGATAAAGATTATCCTCAATAATCTTCGGACGACGGACTGGCAAGTACTCATAACTCTACTAAATAAGAAAGGGTCAGAACCAGTCAGGCTGCCCCAACGAGAGAAAGTCTGAACCCGCATCGATCAAAGGAAGCAGCCAAAGGAGAAGAACCCCTAATCCAACTCAAACAAAGCCTCAAGATCAGCTACTATGCTCACCAACCTAAAAGGGACAAGCAACTTGTTGTTGTTGCAAAAGTAGCTGAAGATGATGTATAAAACAAGTCGCCGCCTCATGATGTCTCGCCTGGTATGTGGTGGCTCAACAACAAAGGTGATGTCATCCTGACTAAGCTAAGAGACTGGCAAGGTAGAACGCTCAGGAGGAGGTAAGTCTAGCAAATCACATGCATCGGTCCTACTGACTAACGGTAAGGTGATCCACCGACCGACAAAGGAAAGCCCCGTGATGATAGCCTAATCCAATGGAGTAGGTCCCAACTTAAAGGCCACAAAATGGAAAGTCCTGGTCTCCTTGAACCATCTCTCAATGAGCACCAACACTAGGTGGCAGTTCAGGCGATTAGCCTGAAGGCCCATGAATGCACCAAACCCGATCTCTGATAAAAAGGCTCGATAGGAGGGGGCAGCCCGCTGCATGGTCACAAATATCTAGTGAAGGCCCCCTCTACAGGATGTATGAATACGTGGAGGAGGCAGGTGTTGTCAGAATACACGCTGGGATGATAAGCAAGATCCCCCAGCGGTGGAATATTCGGTATCTCCAAGTCACCAAGATTTGCATCCGTCTGCCGATGTCTGATGGATGCCCGACCACAACCTGTCACCCGATCTCCCAAGCCTAGGGCCTCCACCCCCCCCCCCCCCCCCCCCGCGGCATCCATCTCCTCCTCGAAAGCTCCCTCAACCGGAGGGAAGGGGCTGACTGGAGGCTTACTCTCCCGTCTGCTTTGGCTAGAAGATGCCTGCCCAACAGATCGCTGACTACCCCAGGATTAACTGGAGCTACCAAAGAATCTGTCCGAGCGCCTTCCCGGAGCGACTTCTCCTCTCAGAACTGTCATCGCCTGCGTCTGCCATCCTAAAAGGTAAGTCAAGGTAAGAGATATTAATATACGGTATATGTAATTCAAAAGACAAGAAATACAATAAAAAATAATAAAACAAATGAAAATGAATGGCATAACTTTAAGATAAATTCTACTCAAGCCAACTCGAAATGTTTCTTAAAAACTTTTCCTTCATAAGCTCTTTTCTAAAAGCAACTCTCTGAGGTTTCATGAAAAGTTTTTCCCTTCAAAAATCCCTTTTCAAATCAAATTTCCAAGGGTTTTCTAACATTTTCCTCCAAAAAATTTCTCAAAAGAGTTTCTTAACTTTTTCCTTAAAAAATTCCTTTTCAAAATCCGGTCAAAAGATTTTTCTAACTCCCTCTTTCCAAAAGTTCATCTTTAAAATCAATTTTTAGAGTCAGATTCTAAGGATACATAATGGTTCCCTCCGAGATCCATTTCAAAAATCAAGACCAAAAATCATTTTCAAAATCGAATCTCAAATTTTTCAATCCATCTCAAAGCTTTTCTGATTCAGTTTTTCAAGAAAATTTCTTTTCCAATCAAGTTTAAGATTCTCCCAAACTCTTTCTTTCAAAAAGGTTTTAGTCAAAATAGATCCTTAAAAATTTTCAAGGGTTCACTCCAAAAATTCTTCTTTCCAAAATTTCTATCAAATTCCAAAGCTTTCCATCCTAAATCTTTCTCAATCTTGAAATTTTCTAAATCTAAAACTCATTTTCAAAAGAGTTCCTAAATTCTTCCCTCTAAATTTTCTTCTAAAATTCTACTTTCCAAAATTCCCCTAACTTTTCTTTCAAAATTTTTTTAAAAAGAACCCCGAGTTTCTCGGGCCTTCTCTAACAAAAAGGCCCTGCCCTCAATGGTTTTATATCTTCTTCCTTCAAAAAGATTTTATTTCAAAAATTTTTCAACTCTTTTTTAAATTTCAAAAAATTTTGGCAGAGTTCTGCTTAACAATGGTCCGTACAACACCCATTACACTAGAACCAAACACAAATCATGCACTTCATAGCATCATAATCACATAGCACCAACATCCGAGCACATTTTCTGGATTGTTTAGTTTTTGAAAGACATGTTTTTAAAAAAAACGAGTTCCAAGATAGCCGTAAAATGTCTCAAAATTGTTTCAAAATTTTTTTAAAATATTCCCATATTTTTTCTAAATATTATACTCTAAATAATTCCATCAATCTCTTAAATTTTCTTAATTTTCTATATTTTTCAAGTATTTTTCTATTTTTCAAAAAATCAAAAATTCATCGAGTTTTTAAAAAATCATGAAACTTCACACGATTGTTAAACATATTTTCTAAGGCACACAGGATAAAAATCTAGTCAAAACACTCAATACCCAAAGCTGTAGGGACAAACCACCAATTCCTGCAAAAATTTCCTTTCACATAATCATGCAAAATTGCTCTAACTAAATCAAACAAGCAGTAAAACATCAAAATACAATCACCAGAGCGTTCAAAACATGTTAAAACATCAATTTTGACTATTTACATGACTCAAACGGAGTTCTATACGTTAAAATCAACACAAAAGAAAAATCTTATCTCTTGGAGTTCTCAGGCGAAATCTTCTTCTCCGACAACTTTTCCAACAACGGTGACAACCTTCGGCAACTCCCCAGGGTCACCAAAGATCACTCTTTCAGTACTCAAGCTTCTCTCTTTTCAGAACACTCGAAATAGCTCTCTACTCTTCCAAAACCGCAAAGCTTCGAACTAGAAGTTTACTGGTTTTAATCTCAGGCCTTGCGCCACTAGCAGTGAGGCCAAGGCAAAATTAAGCTAGGCGCCACTCCTAGCAGTGTCAGTGTCAAGTTCCAGGTAGCTTTACCTTTTTCCTGCCTAAACTTGATGTCGAACACCCCCATGGGCCAAATATCCATTTTCAAACTCTAATTTTAAAAAATTTTCCAGTGTTCATTCCTCCGATCACCTCGCGATCAATATGGGATTCTTAATTTATCGTTTTCTATCTTCGATAAGCGAAGACAAAAAAAGAGGGGTAGCTGTAAGCACCCTATTTTTGCCCGCTCAACAATCCCTAGTATGTATAGACTTACATTCAAACCAACGCAACTATATTCAAGTCCAAATCAACTTTTCAAGCTCAATCCAATCAATCAAATCTGGCATGCCTTTCGAGAAAGTTGATCCCTCAAGCTGTAAGACCATTTAATCCGACACATTTTTTGAAAAAGATCTTTGGAATGGTAAGTCCCTTCAAACCCATCAACCAGGACGAGGCCTCAAGTCCCCGAGATAGTAGAACAGTCCACCTTTAGTGCCTGCTAGCCCGCCAATAAAGAATGTCCATTATTCGGCACGTCTTTCAAGCAAATTGATTCCTCAGACGATAAGTCCACCTAGCAGCTTCCTGAGATTAGGCAGTCTTCGAAATTAACTTGAACCGTTAGAGTGTCGGAAACACTCGTAAACATCGTAACTGTCAGAGTGGCGGAAACACTCGTAAACAGGTCGACATTGAGAATTGCCAACAAACCCCCTATGTCACGGGACCGAATTCGCCTCTTAGCTATGACACGTTTACCAAAGGATGAGATACCTTTGGAAACTAACTCGTCACAAACCATTAGAGTGACGGAAACACTCAAAACCTAGGTCAACACTAGTGCCTGCTAGCCCACTCCAATGAAAAATGACCAAAACGGGCCATTTCCAGCACGCTTCTTGATAAAGTACTTGAGTCCTCAAAATGGTAAGTCCACCATTCCAAGATCGTCCCAAAGACGATCTGGAATATTTAAGTACCTTCCAGTCGGTTTTGGACCAATTGTGAGACCATTCGGTCAAAATAACTATTTTGCCCCTGTGCATCCTAGTGCCTCTAGGAACCATACCGGCTCTGGGTATCAAACCGGTAACCTCCCGATAATGCTTCTTATAGTATTCTCTACCTTCCATTATCGTTTCAGATCATTCCAAGTTAGTTTCGGTAAACTCGGTGCAAAATGACTGTTTTGCGCCTGGTGGGCCGGTCTCCTTTTCCAACCACACTGGCTCTGGGTATCAAACCGGCACTCCTTTAGGGCACTCTGGATAGTGTTTCCAACCTTTAAGTCCACTCATGGATTTTTTCGAGTCCATTCCAATGGTTTTCCAGTCTAGTTGACTATTTTGCCCCTAATAGCCCGGTCAACAATTCTGACCTTATTTTTCAAGTCTGTTACCCCTAAGACACTATTTCAAGGGTTTGCACCCATTTTTAGCCTTCCGAACCATTCTTGGCCTTTTGGAACATTCCTAAAATTTTCAGAGTCATTCTTAGTGGAGCTAGGCTAAAAAATGCATGGTAGTCAATAGGACAGGCACCCAAATCTTCTGCCTTGCGTATCAAGGGTCAAAGATATATTTCTTGTTGCCTTAAAAAGTTTACTAAGTGGTTGGTGCCACTAGTAGTGGTGCCAAGCCAAAAAATGGCCTTGCACCATTCCTAATGGTGGTAATGGACTTTTAAGCCTAGCGCCACTATAATAAACACCAGGTCACTCTTTGGCCTATAAATACAGAGCCTCTTCCCTATATGAGAAAGGTTGGCAATCTAACTCCAGAAACTCTGTCTCTCGATATACAGCCCCCGAATTCTCTCCAAACCCTAATTTTCTTAGGCTTCTTCAAACCTTAGCCTCCATACACTTTAACCCTAGCATACATGCACTCAATATGCGCCTATACGAGCCTTCAAATCGACCATTGAAGACTCAAGATGCTGCAATCTTAAAGCTCTCGAAAATTGACGTGAAGTAAAGCAAGCAAATCAAAGAAGACACAAGGTTCGTTTTCTATTTATGTTTACGCAATTCTCCCCTCTCTCTTCTCTCTCCTAACCCACTTAGGTTTTCTTCTATTTTAACCCCCTATCTTCTTCCCCCCTTTCTTGTATGCTTGAAACAAGGGAATCCTCGATCATGTGTAGGAAGAATGGTTAAAAGTCACCGTGTCGGGAGCTTTCTTCTAATTTAACATTGAACCACGTGTGTTCGGGCCCCTTGATTATGTGGTGAAGCCTAAACCTTGTATGTTCATGATTTTACTTGCATTGTGCATATCATACTCATACATCTCTTGAAAATCGTTTTCTAAACTTGTTTTCAAAACTTGTATCAAAAATCTTTTTTGAAACTTGCATTAAATCTTCTTTTTCCAAACTTGTTTTCAAAATCACAATCGTAAGATGATTCTAGGCACTCCATGGTTATGATTGTTTTAGGAAAGTGTTGCATAACTTTCTGGGTGTAAATCCTAAAATTATTTTGTCAAAATCACAATCCTAAAGTGATTCTAGCCCTTCCATGGTTAGAGTTGATTTAGAAAAGTGTTATATTTAAAGAGACCAATATAGTCCATATTTTCAAATTCTTGTTGTTTTCAAAACCTTGATCCTAGAATGGTTCTAATCTTCCTGTGGTTAGAGTTGTTTTAGGAAAGTGTGATATTTTAGAGACTTGTAAAAGTCCATATTCCATGCCCTTTCCAAATTGCTTTTCAAATCTCTTTCCAAACTTCTTTTCAAATCTACTTCCTAAAAGACTTTCAAAAATCTCCTTCCTAAAACTTTTTTTCCAAAAGTTCCGCTTTTCAAAACTTCTTTTCAAACTCCTTTCCAAAAATTCTCTTTAAAGATTCTACTTTCTAAAAACACTCTTCAAGTTTTCTGCCTAGAAACTCCCTTCAAAAGACTTGCTTTTCAAAATCTCCTTTTCTTAAAGCCCAAGTCAAGCCCTAGAACCAATGATTAGGAAACCCTAATTTTCACTTTCCTTTGCCACATCCTATCATAGCTTTCCAAAATTCTATTTTTCTACATCAAACTCTTTGATCTCCAAAAAATCTCTTTTTCATGTCAAATCATATTTTCTAAATCCAAGTTTTCCAAATCTCATCATTTCCAATTCCATGTCAAATCTAGTCTTCCAACTTAGGAAACCAAATGCAATCCTTTTTCCATGATCAAACCAAATCTAGTCTTCCAACTTAGGAAATCTGGTCTTCTATTTTCATAACCTTTTTCAAACTTTCAATTCCATGATTTATTTCAACTTTCTAATACTAAAATTTATTTTCAAATCTCTAATTCCAATTTCTAAAACTTTCTTTCAAACTTCAAAATCTATCTTTTCACATCTATTTTCAAAATCAAATCAAGTCTTCTCAAATATATTTTCAAAATCAAATCAAATTCTTACACTTGCATATCATGCATCTTGTTAAACATCTTTTCAAAATTCTTTTCTAAAGTGGATAGTTTTTAGACATTTATCAATTGAATATTCTGAATGAGTGAGTCTAGTGTGAATAGACATGTAGGTACCACAAGGGCGGGCTAGGGTGATGGCTTAGTGCGTCTTCCCTACACGTAACCAATCTCGAAACCTAGATCACAGTTTTCAAAGACCAAATGAAGTTACTTTCAAAAAAGGGCTTACATATTTACAAAGGTTGTCAAACAAACTATTTTTTTTTCAAAAACCCTCTCTTGAGAAAGTTTTCAAATTGTTTTCAAAAACCCTAAGTGTAATATGCGGATTATGCTTAGTTTTAGGTGACCTAACTCACATTAATCAAGTTAGGTGGTGACTCCAAACTTTTTTTCAAAAGCCCTTAATCAAATCAAAATTTTAATTTAAACCTAGTCGCACTCAATTTTTTAGGAGGATGAGTTCTAACGAGAGAGCATTGTGTTTTGCTCACTTGTTTTTTTTAAGTGCGAAAAATCGGCACCCCCTGCGTAAAAAAAAGTTTAAAAACTCAGTTCAAAAGCTCTATCTCTCTGAAAATAGAGCGAAGTCTCTCCAAACCCTAATTCTCTCAAGTCTCTTCAAACTCTAGACTTCATATACTCAAACCCTAACCTCCATACACCTTATACACTCAAACACAAGCCTCCAAACATTCATTGAAGTCTCAAGTGCTGCAACTTCAAGGTTCTCAAAGTTCAAGTCAAGTAAAGCAAACAAAGCAATCAAAACAAGAAGAATACGAGGTTGGTTTTCTATTTATTTTTATGTAATCCCCCCTCTCTCTTCTCCCTCTTAACCCAATTGGGTTTTCTTCTATTTTAATCCCCATCTTCTCTTCTTCTTCTTGCATGCTTGAAACAAAGGACTCTCCGGGTCATGCCTAGGAAGGACTGTTGAAGGTCATCGTGCTAGAAGCTTTCTTCTAGTTCAACCTTTAATAGTGTGGGTTTGGCCCCCTTCATCATATGGTGAAACCTAGTCTTGTATGTTCATCTATTGTATTATGCATGTCATATTCATACATCCATTCAAAATTGCATTAAAAGTTGTTTTTGAACTTGCATCAAAACTCTCTTTCAAAACTTACATTTAAAATCTCCTTTTTCAAACTTATTTTCAAAATCACACTCTTATGATGATTCTAGTCATTACATGGCTAGGGTTGTCTTAAGAAAGTGTTATATTCAATGTGACTATTAAGGTCTAAATTTTGAGTGTAAACCCTAAATTATTTTTCTCAAAATCACAATCATAAGATGATTCTAACCATTCCATGGTTAGGGTTGTTTTAGGAAGGTGTGATATTCAATGTGATCATTATGGACCATATTTCAAATCCTTATTATTTTCAAAATCACAACCCTATAATGATTCTAATCTTTTCATGGTTAGAATCATTTTAGGAAAGTGAGATATTCAAGAGACTTGTAAAAGTCCATATTCAAATCTCTTTCCAAATCGTTTTGTAAATCTACTTCCTAAAAACTCTTTTCAAAGATCTACTTTCCAAAAACTCTTGGTCTTGGAGTCCAAGTTAAGCCCTAGAATCCATGGTTGGAAAACCCTAGTTCCCTTTCTTAAAATCAGGACTTCCTATTTTGTTTCAAATCGTAGGTTTCCAAAACTATTTTCTATATTGAATTATAGACTTCCAAAACCTCTTTTCCACCAAATCATAGATTTTCAAATTCAAGATTTTCAAAACTCATCCTTTCCAATTCCATATGAAATCAAATCTTCCAATTTATAAAACCAAATCAAATCCTCCAATTTTGAAAACAAAATCAAATTATCTATTTTTGGAAACAAAATCTAATCTTCAATTTTAGAAAATAGAAATCAAATCTTTCCTAATTTCAAACCTTTCCAAATCTCAACTTTCTAAATTTAACTTATCAAATCTTTACAAACTCCAAAATTTTCCTAAATTCAAACTTCCAAATCATATTTCCAAGTTTCAAATATTTCTGTCTTCAAACATTTCTTAAATCAAAATCTTTCTTAATTGGATCTTTAAAAATTCAAATCTTTCGAAAGTCAACTCTTTTCCAAAATGAAAACTTTCCTAATTTGGCACTTTCCTAAAATGGAACGTTCCTATTTTGAAACCTTCCTAATTCAAAACTTTTCAAAATCCAATCTTTCGTAAACTCTAACTTTCTAAATTCTTTCAAATGAAATAATCAAGTCAAATCTTTACAAGTCTTTTCAAGTCAAGTGTTTCTAAATCAAATTAAATCATTTTCAAATCTTTCTTAAATGAAACTTTTCTAATTTGGAACTTAACTAATTCGAATCTTTCTAAAATCAAATCCTTTTTATTGTACTTGAATGTCATGCATCATATCAAACCTTTTTTCTAAAATTATTTTCAAAGTGGATATAGTTGGACAATGGATAATCGAATATTCTAAATTAGTGAACCTAGGGTAAATAGACATGTAGGTACCGCAAGGGTAGGATAGGGTGATAGCCTAGTGCATATTCCCTATACGTAACCAATCTCCAAACCTAGAATCACTGGTTTCAAAGACAAAAAATGGAGTTATTTTTTCAAAAAGGGCTGAAATCTTTCCAAAGGTTGCCAAACAACATATTTTCTCAAAAAACCCTCTCTCGAGGAAGTTTTCAAAACCTTTTTAAAAAAATCCTAAGTTTAATCTTTGGATTGTACTTAGTTTTAGTTGACCTAACTCACCTTAACAAAGTTCAGCGGTGACTTCAAATCTTTTCCAAAAACCCTTAATCAAATCAATTTCTAATTCAAACCTAGTTACACTTGTCCTTCTAGGAGGATGAGTTCCAACGAGAGAATAATGTGTTTTTCTCACTCGTGTACTTTCTCGAGTGCAAAAAATCGAGACGCGACAATTGCTTAATCCATAAAGCCTTCACGTTCTTTTAGCTTGATGGAAGATAAGTGACACTCTTTGTTAAGTCCTCAGTTATTTGTCTACCCTAGTATGGGGGAATGGTTTTGGATCGGGATTGACAAGAAAATCTTTTGCTTTCCGCAAGGCACTAGTGGGTTAATCAACGGGAATATACATTTTTTTTTTAAAAAAAAAATAAAAGATGGCTCCTCTTCCTTTTGATAGTCTGGCTACTCATCATTTAGTTTCAATGTCTTGCAAGTGCTGCTTTTGGGAGGTTTTCTCACTCATTCGGTGAGTGGTTAATTCATGCTATCACAATCTTCAAGACTGATCTTCCATAAGATAGAACGCACCCCTTTTTAAAAGTATTCACCATTCACAAGAATATGAGATAATAATATTTGAATGACAAACTATCTTTTTATTATTTTAACTAGAAAGGCAAGAAGTTGTTATTGAAATGAAAACGCGGGCATAAATTTAGAGACTGAAAGTAAAACGGATAGAAAGAAAGCGGGTGAATACACCCCTCTCTTGCACGCTTTTTAGGAAAGCCCTTTAGTAAGGTTTTGGAATGATGCCCAGATCCTCGACGCTTCATTCATCATTGAGATCCTTGGACCAAGCAAGGCAAGCAGGGGCTTTTTTTAGGGCTCTGGGTATGTTGACGGTGATGGTGCAGTTATCAGCCTTAACAACTCTCTTGCCATCCTCTATTGCTCCCTTAGTTTCTTCAATAAATAGGTTGACTAGCTCGCCTCCCTCTAGTTCAAATGGCTTTGCCAGAACTTTTGGCTCTTCCAGTCCACAGCCCATGTCTTCGTAGTTGAATTCAGTCATGGGCCACGGGTTCTGTAATAGGTGGCGTTCAACCGCTGCATACTTAGAGTGCAAAAACTCATTATCCCAACCATCAACGATCATATTTTTGGCAGGGACCCCCTCCATGAGAACGGACTCTTGAACTGGCCAATCATAAGGATCATGTATTTTACCTACATTGTGGAGATAGATCAGGCATGGCGGGAATTCCTCCTCGCAGTTGCTTTCTTCATCGGTCTCCTAATCTCCATCATAATCTTCAACTACAATCTCATCCAATTCATCCTCTTCTTCTATTTCCTCTCGTATCAAGTTGATAGTGTGGTCCAATAAAGGATTTGTGTTTACATTGGGAGTAGGGGTAGGGTTTACCGGTTGTATGTTAACGGTCTTGTGTTCTACTGGGCCTTGAATTTTGTGCTTGAGAGAAAGCAACTTTCCGTGTCATACTCTTGACCGCCCGAATGGTATTCGCAAGTGAGGGAGCCATTAAAGGTTAGAGGTAAAAGGCTTGGCAATTGACGGGCCGGTATGGGCTTTAGTATATTATTCTTCAAGAGGTTATGGCAAGCTTCTGTCTGGGTGCAAGCTAAGGTATCAAAGGTGTGAATGCATCAGACTGGCTTATTGAAGTTAGGTCGTGCCCTAGTAGGGCCAAAGTTAGGTGCTTGAGCGAGCATGGTTAAAGTGGGTATGGGTAATATAGGATGTGATTGGAGTGGTGGACAGTATTACGGTGGTTGAATGGGAAAAATGGGAGACACCTTGCTCTCTTTCTTGATCACCCCCTTGTAGTGGCCGCCTTTTTGGCTATGTTGGCAGAACTTTTTCCAATTTTTGCATAGGGATTCGTAATCCTTCCTGTCTTGAGACCGTTCTCTGTCATCTCTCCTTGCATGATAAGCTCAGAGAAGCTTTTCTCTACACTTGTGCAGAGTTTTTCTTAATATATGCCTTGGAAAGTGTGCATAAACAATCGCACATATTCCTTTTCTTCTAACGGGGGATTGACTTGTACTGCTGCTTCCCTCCATCAAAGGGCATAGCTCTTGAAGCTTTCTTTCTCTCCCTTACTCATTGTCATCATAGACTACCAATTAGAAGTAAGATCTATGTTGTGATTGTCGTGCCCCGTTCTTGGACACCAAGCCCACTTAGCCTGCGAAAAAGTACGGTGCTCTCTCGTTAGAATTCATCCTTCTAGAAGGATGAATGCAACGAGGTTTGATTTTTTGAAATGGAATTGATTAGGGCTTTTTGAAAAGGTCTTTGGAGTCACCATCCAACATATTTAAAGATGTGCTAGGCCATCTACACCAAGTAAAACCCGTGGATTGAACTTAGGTTTTAGAATGTATTTTGAAAAAAGTCCTCATGAGGGTTTTACAAGGTGGGGTTGTTTGAGAACCCTAAAAATATTGGGAAGCCCTTTTGAAAATTAACTTCGGTTTTGGTCTTTGAAATAGAAATTCTTAAGTCCGGAGTTGGCTACGTGTAGGGAAGATGTCCTAAGACTATCACACTACCACGCCCTTGCGGTACCTATATGTCTATTCACCTTTTACTCACCTAATTATGACTCATCGGTTACCTATGTTTAATGCTATCCACTTAGAAAACATTTGAAAACAAAGTTTAAAAAAGAGTTTGAAAGATGGAATTGAGTTTGGAAATGGTTATGGAATTGGAAGTTTGGAAAGGATTATGGAATTGGAAATTTGAAAAGGGTTGTGACCGCACCCTATGCAGGGTTGCCTACGTGCCTCCTTAAAGAGGATCAAGTCAGCCGTAGTTCAGACAAGAGTCTGACAGAGTTGAAATTTTGAAATGGATCTCTATTTCTAAAAAGTTTCATTTTCAGAAAAGTTTAGTTTGAAAGTGTTTTCTTTTCAGAAAAGTTTGACTTTGAAAGGTTTCCTTTTCATGAAGATTGGATTGGATTTGAAATGCTTCCTTTTTATAAAGATTGGATTTGAAAAAGTGTCCTCTTTAGGAAGATTACATTTGAAATGAAATGTTTCCTTTTCAGGAAGACTTAATTGGATTTGAAAAGATTAAGATTTGATTTAAGAATTTTGAAAATATCCTCTTTCCTTTTTGGAAAAAAATTGTTTCCTTTTTTGAAAAATATTTGATTTGCTCCCTTTTGGAAAGATTTGAAAAAGATTTAGAAGATTTGAAAGGGTTTGAAAAGATTTGGAAAGCTTTTATTTCCTTTTTTGAAAAAGATTTGATTTGCTTGAAAAAGGTAAGGTTGGATTGTTTCCAAAATGGGAGGAATTAATTTAGGATTTAAATTTGGAAGGTTTGAAAAGGAGTGATTTGAGGGATTTGAAATGAAAGGTTTTGATTTGATCAATTTTAAAAAGGAAAAGTTTGATTGATTTGAAAATTGAGGATTTTAAGAGTTTTGAAAGATGTATGATTTTGGTTTGAAAAAAGGAAGGTTTCTAAGTTGGCAAAGACAAGATTTTCCTAGGATTGGACTTCTAGGGTTTCACAAATGTGAGTTTTGTAAATAGTTTGAAAACCGAGTGTTTGAAGACATGTTTTAGGGCCCGAAACTCTAACTTGCATTTTAGACATCCAAATGAATATCGCACTTTGCATAAAGCCATTCTAGACATTGAAATGCTAGAATCACTTTAGGCTTGTGGCTTGAAAAACAACAAAGGTGCAAGGCCAAAAATGTAGACCTTTTCGGGTTGTTTTGAATGTCACACATTTCTTAAGACAACTCTAGCGATGAAATGAGTAGGATCATTTCGGGAACGTGTTTTTGAAGAGACACAAATATAGACTAACAGGAGTTGTTCCAAATATCACACTTCTCTAGGAAAACCTTAACCATGAAACGGGTTAAGATCAACCTAGAATTGTGGTTTTTAGAAAACAACTTTGAAAGCAATTTTTAGAGATAAAAATGGCAATAATGCAATTGTATGACAACAATTATAATGACACGAATCATACAAGGCTAAGTATCACCGCATTGCAAGAGGGCCTTAAGGTCATGCCATGAGGTGAGTGAAAGTCAAGATGGGAGTCCCGATCCATGGTCCCCTCTCATCCACTCGACATGGACTTAGCGTCCTCTTATTCCAAGCATGCAACAAAGGGGAGTTTAGGATCATTTTGGGAACGTGTTTTTGAAGAGACGCAAATATAGGAAAACCCTAACCATGAAAGGGTTTCAATCAACCCAGAATCGTAGTTTTTAGAAAACAACTTTGAAAGAAATTTATAGATATAGAAATGGCAATAATGCAAATGTATGGTAATGATAATAACGGCATGAATCATATAAGGCTAGGTATCACCACATTGCAAGAGGGCCTTAAGGCCATGCCGTGAGACGAGTGAAAGTCAAGAAGGGAGTCTCGATCGGTAGTTCCCTCTCCACATAGATTTAGTGTCCTCTTATTTCAAGCATGTAAGAAATGAGGGTTTAAAGATAGGAGATTAAAAAGGATAAAAACTCAAGTGGGCTCAGAGGGAGAAGAGAGAATGGGGGAGTACGGGAAGTAAACGGAGGATTTACCTTGTCTCATTTCTTCTTTTTTTGACGGAGGCTCAGGCCTTGGACTCGGGAAGACTTCGAGAGCTTCCGGGCAGCAAGGCGAACCTTCGGTGGAGCTCGAAGGCTAAGGCTTCGAAGCTTCGGGCTAAGGCTCACTTGGCAAGACTTTAAGAGAGAGAGAGGGCTCTGAGAGTTATCTAGAACAAATGGGGAGAGTTTCTAGATAGATTTCTTGACCCAAAATAGTGAGGGGGGAGGTCTGTATTTATAGTACAAAAATGGACGACTTGTGTGCCATTCTTACTGGCGCACGCTTTAAGTTTGGCAGTGCGCCACTAAGAGTGGCGCAGGGACATTAATGAGGGTTGTAAAAAAGGCTGGATACAGGGCTTATTCGATGTTGGTCGATTTGTAACCGCTTTTGACAACCTGGGGGTTGGTGTGCACTTCTAGAAGTGGCTTAAGGCTAAAAAATGGTCGTGCTTCACTCGAAGTGGAGCAGGGAGGTTTAGGTTCAAAAAGGAAAGTGTCGGATGGGGGGGCCCATCCAGAAATGGAATGGAATACTCTTGAAGGTGCCCTGGAGGTTGCTGATTTGACTCCCAGAGCTGATGTGGTTGAAGAGAATGATCGGATCGCGGTCACCTCATCCTGGGAGCTTTAGGGTTGACCAAGATTGATCGGGATTGACCAAAGTTGACTGGAGTTGACTAAGGTTGACTAGGGTTGCCCAGTGTTTGACCGGAGTTAACCAGAGTTGAATGGGTTGACCAGAGTTGACTGGGGTGACTAGAGTTTACTGAAGTAGACCAAGGATGACTAGAGTTAACTAGAGTTGACTGGGGGTTGCCGGTTTGATACCCAAAGCCAGTGTGATTTTCTATGGCGTTTGGATGCCTAGGGGCAAAATGGTCATTTTGATCGGGGTACCTGTAAGAAAGGATCGGGGTGGACATACAGAACCGTTTAGGGATAGCCATGGAAGGTGGTCTTACCGTTCTGGGGACTTGGTACTTTCTTAAAGAATGTGCCAGGTCTAATAGGGGTAAAATAGTTATTTTTTATCGGGATGGGCTAGCAGGCGTCAATGTTGACCGGTCTAGACTTTTGTCCGAGGAATTGGTACTTTCTTGATGGACAAGTTTGAAAGGGTCTTATCGTCTTGAGAGATAAACTTTTTTGAAGGTCATGCTAGACTTGGACGGTCTTCCGTTTTTTAGGGGTTCATACTTTACTAAATAACACGCCGAACTTGGTTCGTCTTTCGTTCTTGAGGGGTTTGTGTTTTCTTAAAGAACACACCGGATTAGTGAACATTCTATATTGGTGGGCTAGTAGGCACCCAAAGTGAACTGCTCTTCCATCTCGGAGACTTATGTACTTTCCAGAGATGAGTGTGAAAAGGGCTTTACCGATTTGGGGAATAAACTTTCTCGATGATCGTGCCGTACTGGATTGAATGGTCTTACCATCAATGAGGGATCAACTTTCTTGAATGACGGGACAGTTAGAATTGATTTTGAATTTGAATGGACTTACCGTCTTACGGAAGACATGCTGGGCTAGATTAGATTAACTAATGCACGAGGCGCATTGTGGTCATTTTACCTCTATTGGGCCCAATGGACCCGCAAAGCGGTTGTTTGATTGGACTGGACCTAGAAAGCCAGTTTGGGCTTGAGTATGCTTGTGTTGGTTTGTAGGTGCTTATAGTCGGACTGAAGATTGCCGAGTGGCCAAAATGGGGTGCTAACAGTGATGATATTAGGCTTTGAACTTATTTGCCAGTTTGATCCAAGTTGTGATCCTCTTTAGAGTGAGTCAAGCAAACTATTGCAAGGCAGACCCAGTGAGACTATGTTGGAAAAATTGCATGAAGAGCTTTGGATCATTCCCATGACCACTTAATTCCCCAGTAGAAAGGCGAAGGTGGGCTATAGGGTTACTGGTGCCATCGTACTTCTGGAAATTGGGCATTTTGAACTTGGCCGGTCTTGGATGGTGTCATAGCCATGGAGGCTCCGTAGCGAGTCTTCCAACCGTTGGTTCTTCAAACTAACAGGGTTTAAGGGATCTTTTTTCACAACAAGTGAGAGAAATATAGTTTCATCTTCTTTGACGTTGACCTCCTTGGAGTCCTCTTTGCTTTTCCCTATTAAGTCAGATTGAAGCTCGATTCTTGGGTTGGCAATCTTAGAGTCTTTGGGGAAGGCCGCAGATGATGATGGGGCTAAAGAAGCATCTTTTATTGCCATGGCTTGGATGAGCTTGAACATTTCATCAATCTTAGTTCTCATTTCATTGACTTTTTCTCACGAGATCGAGGAGGTCTCATCAGGGTTGGCTGCCATTAGTAAAGCTCTTTGTCAGGTAGTGATAAGGTCCCTAGTTGGTTGTGAATCTTTTTTAAGAGTAATGGTGTCTCTTTATGATGTAATCTCTATAAAAGAAAAAAAAAACAAAAACAAAAACAAAGGCATAAGCCATGAGTTAGTGTTTGATATTTGAAAAGCTTTATGTAATGCATACCTTAGGGGTGTCCCTTCTTGAGAGGGAGACTAAACATGATGCATTTGGCTCACTTTTTGGAGATAGAGGGTTTGCTCCTGTATGCAAATATCTTATCGTTGATTGAGAATATACATTCGTTCATTCATCCATTTGCAAAATGTAGAAGAGTCCATTAAACTTTGAGTTTAAAATACAAGAGAATCGAAGTATATTTTAATAGGGGAAGAGGGAACGTTTTCATTGAGACTTTCACCTATCTACTTTTACATTTGAAATCCTAAACTACTATTGAGTCTTCAGATTCAGCTTCTTTCAATTTGATGTTGAGGAGGTCATGAGAGACCTTGTTGTTTGGCTGCCCCTCACTTTCTTGGCAACCTTATCTTTGTGAGCATAGAGGGATTGGGGCCCCTCTTTATGGAATGACTTGAAATATATGCCATGAGCCCTTAGGGTTGCAGGAAACCCTTAGGATTTTCGTAGGTTTTATACAAGGGAGAGTAAGCCTGGCACCACTCTCTATGGGTTGATCATATGCATGAGAATGTAGTGACTTAAGTTACTTTAGAACTCTTGTCTTGAAATAGAATATTATACAAGAGTATAGAGAAAGATAATGCATTTATAAAATAAATATGCATCGATGAGCATTTATACAAGCATTATAACAGTGGGAATAGACAAGCATAAAGGAAAGTAAAGCAATCGCCATTTCCTCCATGGTTTTGAAATTAACTTATATGTCTTAAATTGGGGAGAGGTTCAACTATACATGGGCTTCTACATGAGCATGAGGTTGAGGGTTTACTAATGCTTCTTAAAAAGGCTCAGTTCCCAGATCTTCAAACTTAGGCCCACTCCCCGAGATGGTGCCAATGTCAGTTGGTGACCCGAGCAGGGGAACCATCAAGAGGCCGTAGGCTAAGAAACTAACACAGCATCCGCCCACAACTAATATACCATTCCCCTTGCATATGCAATGTGTTTGTGAAATTTTGAAAGATGGAGGAAATGGCCCAACAACTCCTATCCATCTTGTCCATTCCATCGTATTCATTCATGACATACATGGCAATTAATATGACATAAAATAAAATGTGAACAAAGGTCTACCTACAAAAAGAAAATGCACAAAGTCAATATCATGATGACAAACTTAATGCAAGATAGAACTGATTGAATGTAAATTGAATGCAAGTGATGTCATGTTTTTTGAAAACATACTTGAAAAGTTTGATTTTTGAAAAATTTTGAAGTGGACAAAATTAGAGAAGTTAATCGAAGATTCTAGATAGGTGAAGGGTGAAAAGACATAATAATGGCCTAACCCTCTAGGCATCCAAGTTATCAACTGTCGCGCCCTGATTTTTTACACTCAAGGAAAATAAGTAAGAAAAACACGATATTCTCTTGTTAAAACTCATCCTTTTAGAATGACGAGTGCGACTAAATTTGAATTGAAAATTGATTTGATTAATGGATTTTCGAAGAAATTTGAAATTGCCACCTAATTTTGTTAAGGTGAGTTAGGTCACCTAAAACTATATGCAATCTGAAGATTAAACTTAGAATTTTTGAAAAGGTTTCAGAAAATTTCCTCAAGAAAGGATTTTTTTGGGAGAAAATAAGTTATTTGGCAACCTTTGGAGAGATTTAAGGCCTTTTTGAAAGTAACTCTGTTTTGGTCTTTCGAAAACAGTAATTCTAGGTTCAGAGATTGGTTACGTGTAGGGAAGATGTACTAGGCTATCACCCTATCTCGCCCTTGTGGTACCTATATGTATTTTTCACCCTAGGTTTACTTATTTAGAATCTTCGATTGTCCAATTTTCACTTGTATAAATTTAAAAAAATGTTTGATATGATGCATGACATGCAAGTGAAAGAAAATGATTTAATTTTTAAAATAACTTTAAAAAGGGGATTTAAAGTTTGAAAAAGGTTGTGAAAATAAAAAACTTGAAAAAGGTTGTAATCGCACCTATGA
Source organism: Euryodendron excelsum (assembly GCA_033060915.1). Classification (NCBI taxonomy): domain Eukaryota; kingdom Viridiplantae; phylum Streptophyta; class Magnoliopsida; order Ericales; family Pentaphylacaceae; genus Euryodendron; species Euryodendron excelsum. The sequence goes on along the minus strand of CM065391.1, from coordinate 7,244,101 downwards.
GTCTTGCCTATGTATCTTTTTGTTGGGAGTCAGGTCAGTCATAGTTCAGACTCGGGTCAGATTAAAAATAGATACTTTGAAGTTTTTGAAAAGTTTGACTTGAAAAGAGTTAGAATTGAACTTGATTTGAAATTGAACTTGATCATTGGAAATTGACTTGATTTGGAAAGACTAAGTTGAACTTTGAAATCATCTTGACTTGAATTGAATTTTGAAAACCATCTTGGTTTTGGACTTTAGTTTTAGAAACAAATTGAACCTTCCTAACTTTAGGGTTAGGGTTGAACTAGGGCTTGGTCTTCTACGGTTAATGCAACCTATGTTTGAAACATGCACTTGAAATAGAAATGTTTGATTTTAGGAAAGTTCCAAATTAGGAAAGTTTTGAATTAGAAAAATTTTATTTTAGGAAAAATTAATTTTAGGAAAGATTTGAATTTGGAAATTTTTGGATTTCGAAAGATTTGAACTTAGAAAGATTTAAAATCTGGAAAGATTTAGAAGTTTGAAATTTAGAAAGATTTGAAAGTTTAAAATTATGAAAGGTTTGAAAGTTTGAAATTAGGAAAGATTCGATTTCTATTTCCTAAAATTGAAGATTTTATTTTATTTTCAAAAATAGATTATTTGATTTTATTTTCAAAATTGGAGGACTTGATTTGGTTTCCTAAATTGGAATATTTGATTTTACATAGAATTGGAATGCTCAAATTTTGGAAATCTTAGATTTTAGAAACCTTTGATTTTATGTAGAAAAAGGAGTTTAAAAAATCTATGATTTAAGGCAACTAGAAATTCATGATTTTAATAAAGGAATTAGGGTTTCCTAATCATGGATTCTAGGGTTTTAACTTGGACTCTCAAGACAAGGAGTTTTTGGAAAGTAGATTTTTGAAAAGAGTTCTTAGGAAGTAGATTTGCTAACTATTTGAAAAGAAGTTTGAATATGGACATTTGCAAGTCTCAAGAATATCTCACTTTCCTAAAACGATTCTAACTATGAAAAGATTAGAACCATTCTAGGGTTGTGATTTTGACAACAACTAGGTTTGAAATATGGATCATAATGATTACTTTGAATGTAACACTTTCCTAAAACAACCCTAACCATAGAATGGCTAGAATCATCTTAAGATTATGGTTTTGATAAAAAAAAATTTAGGGTTTACACCCAAAATTTAGACATTGATGGTCACATTGAATATAATACTTTCCTAAAACATCCTTAACCATGGAATGGCTAGAATAATCCTAGAAGTGTGATTTTGAAAATAAGTTTGAAAGAAGGAGATTTGAATGCAAGTTTGAAAACAACTTTGAATGCAATTTTGAATACAATGCATAAACATGACAACCACATTGCAATAGGAACGTGAACATACATGCTTAGGCTTCACCACATAATCAAGGAGGCTGAACCCACACTGTCTTAGGTCGAACTTGAAGAAAGCCCCCAGCACGGTGACCTTCAACAATTCTTTCTAGGCATGAACTGGGGAATCCCTTGTTTCAAACATACAAGAAGAGGAGGTGGAAGATGAGGATTCAAATAGGAGAGAACCCAAGTGTGTTAATAGACAGAAGAGAGAGGGGGGATTGCATAAACTAAATAAAAAACTCACCTCGTCTTCTTCTTGCTTCGATTGCTTTGTTTGCATTACTTCTTGAACTTTGAGAGCTTTGAGGATGCAACACTTGACCTTCAATGGATGTTTAGAGGCTTGTATTTAAGTACATAGGGTGTATAGAGGCTACAGTTTGAGTGTATGGAGGTTAGGGCTTGAGGGGGCTTGAGAGAATTAGGGTTTTGAGAGAATTCGGGCTCTATTTTCAGAGAAGCAGAGTTTCTGGACTGAGTTTGTAGACCTAGAATACACAGGGGGAGAGTCTGTATTTATAAGCAAATCGAACAGGAACTGGCACTAGTGCTTTTTAAGCTTGGTGCCACTAGGAGTGGCGCCAAGCTGCCAAGCCAAATAATGGTGTGGCGGCAGCCACTTAGGCATGTTTTAAAGCAACAAATCTTTTGAATCTTAGGATGCAAGGTAAAAGATTTGGGCACCTATTTTAGTGACTACCATGAAATTTTTGGCTTGGCTCCACTGCGAGTAACTCCGAAAATTTTGAGAATGATTCGAAAGGTTTTGAGTAACTAGACTTCATTAGAAATGGACATGAACCCTTGAAAGAGTGTCCCAGAGGTAACTGGCTTGAGAAACAATGCCGAAATAGTTGAAAAAAGTTGACTGGCCCACAAAGGGCTAAACAGTCATTTAAACTGAAAAAACACTGGAATGGACTCGGAATGGCCTGTGAGAAGACTGGAAGGTTGGAATCACTGTGAAGAGTGTTTTGAGAGAATACCAGTTTGGTACTTAGTGTCGGTGTGGTTGTAAAAGGCCACCAGCCCACCACGAGCAAAACAGTCATTTTACACCGGGCTTACTGGAATAGACTCAGAATAATCTAGATAAGTATTAGAAGATTGATAATACTATTGAAAGCATCCTCAGAAAGTAACTGGTTTAATATCCAGAGCCAGCGTGGTTCTCAGAAGCGACCAGATGCATAGGGGCAAAATAATTATTTTGACCAGACACTATTGGAATCGATCTGGAAGCGACTGGAAGGCACTAAAACATGCTAGATTATCTATGGAATAAACTTAAAAGGGTAGACTTACAGCTTTGAGGACTTAGGTATTTTCTCGAGAAGTATGCTAGAGGGCCCAAGAGGTAGTTTGCTCAGTTTTGAATTAAGAAAGTTTAAGATTTAAGGAAGATTTGAATTGGGAAATTTTAAAATAAGAAAGGTTTAAAATTTATTAGGTTTGGGATTTAGCAAGTCTTAACTTAAGAAAGTTTTCAATTTAGAAAGCTTTGGAATTTAGAAAGATTTGAAATTTAGAAAATTTAAGAATTAGAAAGTTTGAGAAATTGAATTTTAGAAAATCTTGAAATTAGGAAAGGTTTGAGTTTAGAAGACATTTGAAAATTTAGATTTAGAAAGTTAAGATTTAAAACGGGGTAGAATTAAGAAAAGGTTGAATTAGGAAAGATTTGAAAGTTTAATGCTTAAAGATAGATTTGGAAGTTTTAGGAAACTTATGGTTTAGGAAGGTAGGAAATTAGGAGAAAGTTGAATTAGGAAAAATTTAGATTTTAAGTTTTAAAGTTTAGGAAAGATTGTTATGTTCAAGTTTTGGAAACTTAAGATTTAGGAAAGTGGAAGATTAGGAAGGAGTTGAATTACGAAACATTTGAACTAGGAAGGGTTAAGATTCCTATTTCCTAAAACAAAGGATTGGATTTTGTTTATAAAAGAGAAGGTTTGATTTTGTTTCTAAAAACAGGGGATTGGATCTAGTTTCCTAAACGGGGAGATTGGATTTGGTTTCCAAAAAGGAAGATTGGATTTGACAAGGATTTGGAAAATAAAGTTTAGAAACCCTAGATTTGGAAGTGTATAGTTTTGACGTTGAAAATAAGTTTTGGAAACTTATGATTTTGATGTAGAAATGGAGGTTTTAGAAATCTACGTTTGGGGGAAGGTTGAAAACCACGTTTTTAGAAAGAAAATTAGGGTTTTCTAATTATTGGCTCTAGGGCTTGACTTGGGCTCTAAAGAAAGGGATTTTTGGAAAGTGTGTTTTTGGAAACGAAGATTTTGGAGAAAGATTCTAAAAAGGAGTTTTTTAGGAAGCATATTTTGAAAAGAATTTTAGGAAGGAAGTTTTTGGAAAGTAAAACTTTGAGGGAGTTTTGAAAACAAGATTTTGGAAGAAGCTTTTAGGAAAGAGTTTTTAGGAAAGTGAATTTTGAGGAGAGTGTTTTGGAAAGGAGTTTGAAAAGAGAAGTTTTGGAAAATAGATTTTTTGAGGGAGTTTTTGAAAACAACTTTGGAAAGAAGAGTTTTTAGAAATCATATTGAAAAAGAGGGTTTTAGAAAGAGGGACTTTTGAAAAGAGAGTTTTTGGGGAAGTATAAAAACGTCTCACTTTCCTAAAACGATTCTAACCATAAGAAGGTTAGAACCACTTTAAGAAAGTGGTTTTGAAAACAACAAGATTTGAAAATATGGACCATAAAAGTCACTTTAAATGTAACACTTTCCTAAAGCAACCCTAGCCATGGAAAGGCTAGAATCACCCTAGGATTGTGATTTTGAAAACAAGTTTTGAAAAAGGAGATTTTAAAGCAATTTTGAAAACAAGTTTAATGCAAGCTTTGAAAACGAGTTTGAAAACGATTTTTAGAGGATACAAGATCATGATATGCACAATACAAATTTGGGGTCGTGAACATACAAGGTTAAGGCTTCACCATATAATCAAGCGGGCCAAACCCACGTGGTCTCCGGTTAGACTAAAAGAAAGCCCCCGACACGGTGACCCTCCAATAGTCCAATCCTACATATGGACCGAGAATCCCCTTGTTTCAAGCACGGAAAGAAAGGGGGGAAATAGATGGGGGATTAAACTAGAGAAAACCCAAGTGGGTTAGAAGAGAGAAGAGAGAGGGGGGAGTGCCAAAACTTAAAGAGAAAGCCTACCTTGTCTTGTTTATTTTCAATTGGCTTTGCGCGCCTTGCTCTTCCTGCTTCTTCTTCGGTCTTTGCTTTAATCTTTGGGAGCTTTGTCTTGGTCTTCGAGAGCTTCAAGTTGCAGCAATCCAAGTCTTCAATGGAGGGTTGGAGGCTAGTGTATAAGTGTATAGGGGTGTATAGGAGTGTATAGGAGGCTAGGGTTTGTGTATGGTGGCTAGGGTTTGGAAACCCTAGAGAAGCTGGGTTTAGGGTGTGTACAAGCTCTGTATATCAAATGTTAGGGTTATTAGACTGAGTTTGCAGACCTCTTTCACGCTGGAAGAGGCTCTGTATTTATAGACATGAGATAGACCTAGCGCCTGTTGCAGTGGCGCTAGGGCAAAATTCCTCTTGGTGCCATTAGGAGTGGCGCCAGGCCATTTATTAGCTTGGCCCCACTACTAGTGGCGCCAACCATTTAGGAAAGTTTGTTAAGTCGGCAAGCAATGTATCTTGGGAAGATTTGGGTGCCTATACTAGTGACTACACTGCAATTTTTACTTGGCTTCACTAGGAGTGAATCCGGAAAGTCCAGGAAGGATTTAAGGGACCGGGATTGGCCTGGAAGGCCAGGAAAAGGGCAGGAACACTTAGAATAGTGTCCTGGAGGTATTTGACTTGAAAAGTGAAGATAGGATGTGTTGGAAGGATTGACCGGACCATTAGGGGCAAAACCATATCGGCATGGAAAGCTGCCGGGACAGACCTGGAATGTCCCAGAAAAAGACTTGAGATTTGAAAACATTTTTCAAAATCTTCCTAAAGGCTTGCCGGTTTGATACCTAGAGTTGGTGTGATTGGAAAAGGTGACCGGCCCACTAGGGGCAAAACGGTCATTTTGCACCAGGTTTGCCGAAATTGACTCGGAATAATCCGGAAAAGTAAAGAAAGGTTGAGAATACTATAGGAAGCATTCTTGAGAGGTTACCAGTTTGATACCCAGGGCCGATGTGATTCCCGGGGCATTCAAATGCTTGGGGGCAAAATGGTCATGTTGACCGAAAGATCTCGGAATTGGCTCGAAACTAACTAGAAGGCACCTAATCATGTCGGATTGCCTTTAAGACAATCTTGGAAGGGTGGACTTACCATTATGAGGACTAAAGTGTGTTCTCAAGAAACGTGTCGAAAAATGACCCTAGGGGCAGTTTGGTCATTTTTCACCGAAGTGGGCTAGCAGGCACTGGTGTTGACTTGGGTTTTGAGTGTTTCCGTCACTTTGACGGCTGTCGCGTGATACAGGGATTTGTTGGCAATTCCCTATATCAACCTATTTGCGAGTATTTTCGCTACTCTAACAGTTGCGATGTTTGCGAGTATTTTCGCTACTCTGACGGTTTGCGATCATTCCCGTGACTGTCTAATCACGGGAAGCTGCTAAAGGGACTTAGCGCCTGAGAATTAACTTTCTCGAAAGGCGTGCCTAAACGGACATTTCTGCATTAACGGGCTAGCAGACACCAAAGGTGGACCGTTTTACCATCTAGGGGACTTGAGGTCTCGTCCCGGTCGACAGGTTTAAAGGGACTTACCATTCTGAAGGGATTTTCTTCAAAAAACGTGTCAGATCGTCTCGAGGAATCAACTGTCTCAGGAGAGAGTGATTGGAATTGGAATTGGAATTGGACTTGGAAAGGGGATTTACCATCTTCGGAAAGATGAGCCTAATTTTGGAATTGGAAAGGGGACTTACCGTCTTCAGAAAGACGTGCCTGATTTGGAGTTGGAAAGGGGTCTTATCGTCTGCGAAAATACGGGCCTGCTTTGGGATTGGAAAGGGGACTTACCATCTTCGGAAAGACATGCCTGGTTTGGAATTGGAAAGGAGACTTACCATCTTCGGAAAGACTAGCCTGATTTGGAATTGGAAAGGATAATGCCCCTTAAGGGCATTTCGGTAATTTTGCCTCTATTTAGGCCCAGTGGGGCCCGCAAAGCAATGAAATGACGGGGTTAGACTTAGAAAGTTAATTTGGATTGAAATATGCCCACGATGACTTAAACACAAGTTTGGACGGAGTGGAGACCGCCGAGCGGTCAAAAATGGGGTGCTTACAACTGCCCCTGTTTTTCTGTATTTGCTTGTCAAAGACATAAAACGATAAAGTAAGAGCCCCATGTTGACCGTGAGGCGGTCGGAGGGACGGATTTGGAAAATGAGGGTTTGGAAATGGATATTGGGCCCACAAGGCCTTCAAAAATGTGTTTTGGCAAGAAAATGGCAAAGCTGCTAGAATTGGAAACTGGCACCACTAAGAGTGGCGCCTTTGGCAAAAAAGGCTTGGCGCCTCTTCTAGTGGCGCCAGGCTTAGGAACAAAACTAGACTATTTTCTGGTTCGAACACTTGCGGTATTTGAGAGAGTTTTCGCAAATCTGAGAGACATTGTGAGGACACTGACGTGGACATTGAAGGAGCACTTCTTGAAGACCACGGTTGATTGCCGAAAGGAGACCACGTTGCCAGAAAAGTCTCTGGAAGAGAAGATTTCGCCAAAGAACTCCAAAAAAGTGAGTTTTCAAATTTTGTTGATTTTGATGTGTAGAACTTCGTTTGAACCATGTGAATAGTCGAATTTGATGTTTTGACATGTTTTGAACATTATGGTGATGTTATTTTCGCATTTTGGTGCTTGTATGATTAAATTTGAGTATTTTGCGTGATTATGTGAAGAGGGTTTTCTGCAGGAATAGTGAATTTGTTCCTACAAGCTTAGGCATTGCGCTTTTTGGCTAGATTTTTGTGCAATGTGCCTTAGAAAAATGTGTTTAACAATCGCGTGAAGTTTCGTGATTTTTTGAAAACTTGGAGAATTTTTTATTTTTTGAAAAATAGAAAAATATTTAGAAAATTAGAAAAATTAAGAAAACTTGAGAGATTGATGAATTCTGTAGATTTTGAAATTTGGAAAATATTGGAATGTTTTAGAAAACATTTGAGGTGATTCTGAGAAATTTTAGGACAACTTGGAAAATCATTGATTTATTTGAAAAATAAAACATATGTTTTGAAAATTTTGACAAATTGAAGAGTATGCGTGAGTGTTGATGTTATGTGATTGTAACGTTATGGAGTGCATGTTTTGTATCTTGTGTTGATATAATGGGTGTTGTAGGGACTATTTTTAAACAAAACTCTGCCGAAATTTTTAGAAATTAGGGAAAGAGTTAGAAAAGGTTTCTAGAAATAAAATCTTTTTGAAGGAAAAAGACAGAAAACCCTTGAGATATGATTTGAAGTTAGAAAATCAAAAGGTGTGCGTAGGAAATTTGTTTTGACTTATCATTTGAAATCTTTTATTTGTTTTGTTTGTGTTAGTTGTTTATTTCATTTTACATTATTATGTCAATTGCTGCTTGATATATTAACACCTCTTACTTTAGCTTACCTTTTCAGGATGGCAGATGCGAGTGATGACGGCTCGGAGAGGAGACGTCACTCGGGGAAGGCAGCTCGAACAGATTCCACTAGCGGCTCCAGTCGGTTTAGGGGCAGTTGACGGTCTATTGGGCGGGCAGCATCTAGTCGGAGTGGTCGGGGGAATAGGCTACCTGTCGACTCCTTTCCCCCAGTTGAGCAGGCTTTTGTAGAGGAGATTGGTGCTGAGGAGGAGGTACCAGGCCTTAGGGATCAGGTGACCAGTGATGGGAGAGCTTCCTCCTGGCATAGGCAGACAGATGCTGACTTAGGAGATTTGCAGGTACCGAAAACTCCCCCACTCGAGGATTTGGCTTATCACCCCAGCGTATACTCCAAACAGCATTTGCCCCCTCCTCGAGTACACACAGCTTTTAGAGGGGTTGTTCATCAGGTCTTTGTGACTACGCAGCAAACTACCCCGTCATATCGTGCCTTCTTGGCAGAGATCGAATTTGGCGCCTTCATAGGATTACAGGCAAACCGCCTGAACCGGCATTTGGTACTAGTGCTAGTTGAGCGGGGGTTTAGAGAGACCGGGACCTTCCATTTTGTTGGTTTTGAGTTAGGCCCCACTCCCTTAGATTGGGCGATCATCATAGGGCTTTCCTTTGTCGGCCGGCAGATCACCTTGCAGTCAGTCAGTAGGGACGAGGCTTGTTTGCTGTTGGACTTGCCTCCTCCTGAGCGTTCTGCCTTTCCAGTCTCTTGGATCAGTCAGGATGACTGTACCTTTGCGGCTGAGCCATCGCCTGCCAGACGGGACATTATGAAACAACGACTTGTTTTGTACATCATCTTTAGCTGTTTTTGCAACAACAACAAGTCGGTCGTGCCATGTCAGTTGGTGAGTATAGGAGCCGATCTTGGAGTTTTATCTGAGCTAGATTGGGGCTCCTTTTCTTTTGGCTGCTTCCTTCGATCGATGGGGGTCCGGACTTCTTCCCGTTGGGCCAGCATGACTAGTTTCTGGCCTTTCCTTGTCTGGTGGAGCTACAAGTACCTTCCTGTTCATTGCCCTACAGTTGTTGAGGATGACCTCTATCCTCATGCTTTGAGGTGGACTTGTGACCGGGTCGCCCAACGATCGGAGATTACTGATTTTGTGCTGCTTCGGGCTAACCTGGAGTTAATTGAGGCGAGGGATGTGACCTGGCGGCCCTTCGTTGGATCAGTTCATTATGAGACAGTCCGGTATTTGGTCCCGTTGTCCTTATCGAGAGCTACTTTTCTCAGTGATGACACTTGGGAGTCCTATCTCGGAGAGCGACACTGGCGGTAGTTTCATGAGGAGTTCCGATCAGCAGGAGCTCTGCCGGAGTATATGTTTGGAGCCTTGGTGGCGAGAGTGCCTATCCCCTATCAGGAGCGTCAGTCGGGTGTCGAGATCCTACTTCCCCTAGATATAGATTACGCTGCACACTTTGGGGCTCATTCGGTCGGTGCCTTCACTCGATTTAAGGTAGTGGTCGGCAGGTACGCTATTGGGCAGGAGGTGGTTGACTTGTGGCACCATGCCGAAGGATATGTGCCCCAAGCCGAGTTTAGTACTGTGAGAGATCAGAGATATCAGTACCAGATGGAGCGGGATCAGTACCAGGCCGAGGTAGCTTCCCTGACGGCTCGATTATCTCAGCTGGGTGGTGGGGGGGTATGTTATTCTTTCTCTACTTATTCTGTTCACTCTGTTGTTATTTAGTTCTGCTTTCATACGGCTAATTTTGGTTCTATCTTCCTTGCAGGATGGCGGTGCTTCGAGTAGTTATCCGCCTCTTCCAATGCCGAGTTTCGGGGATTTCAATCCAGATGACATCGACTTTGACCTGTGACAGATGCCCCTTGTGGAGGCTCCGATCTTCTTTTGCCCCTATTCCTGAGATCTATTTATGTTAGACAATTTTATTTTGATATTTTGTACAAAAATGGATATTTATGGTATTCGGATGCATGGATAGACAAAGACATTTACGATCTTTTTAGCTAAGTATATGATCAGATACATATGATGGATGATGATGTCATGTATCTATTACATGAGTTGATGTTCGTGACTTCTATTTTTACAGGGAGTTATATCCTGTGTGTGCAAGGCCCATGCTTTTTTTTTTCCTTAAATGTATGCACATGTTAGAAATATGTTAATAGAATGACACAGAGTGTTGTTAAACTTGTAGTCTTTGGAATGATAACTCTTTCCTTTTCGGGGGTCTAGCCTCTCCTCTAACTCAACCCTACCTTGATTGGATGATAGCATTTCGAACCTTTCTCAACCTTTTGACCGCCTCCAAGTCCATGTTTTAGGATTAGTTTATATGGTTATTGGGCTGAAACTCTCGACTCTCGAGGTTTTAGCAATAGCTTACCCAACCTTCAACAGAGCAATAAGCGGCTAGTCCTTTCAATTCGAGGAGACTTTACTTAGCACCGTAATGTAGGCCAGGTTATGGGGTTTTCGAAACGATGGGATATGTAGGCTCAAATTCAATGTTGTTTTCAACAGGGTTTAGATTCATACTATCCTTGACTAATTTTTCAGTAGGGTTAACGTCCTTTTTTGGCTTTGGCATCGTATTCAGCTCATTTAGATCAAGCAATCCATTTTCAATCAGAGTGGACTTTAATAAGGTTGTAATGTAGGCCATGGTTTTGGGGTTTTACAAGAAAGGGTAAAGGGCTCGAACCTATTGCTTCTACAGGGTTTCTTTATAACCTAGGATCACCTTTAAATTCCCTTCTTCTCGGGATGAAAATGACTCTTCACCCTTTCTATATGCTTTTTGAGATGAACATGATTATTTTTTTTTCGATCTTCTTATTATGCCTCTGAAGATGACTCAATCATGGTTTTCTTCAGGCCTTTCCTTAAAGGATTTTTTTTTGGCCTCTTGCCCCTTGGCAATTCATTTCCTTTGCTTTTTCTTTCTATTTATTCTCTTTTCTTTTATGAAATGAAATAATTCTTTAACCCTTTTTCCTTAGACCTTTTCCTTGGTAGTTCAATATACCCAATGTGGGCGGTGATCCCTAGGTTGGGGTTTTGTTAAGAAAAGATAGGTGGCTCAACAGGTTTGGCAAAGGGTTGCTCTTGACTGTATGGGAAGTGAAATGAGAGCCTCTCTTCACTTTGAATTAGATTGCTTGATCTATAGAGCTTTCATTGTTGCCTTAGCACAGCAGGGGTGGATACCATTCCTAGAGTTCTCAAATATTGTCTGCCCCAGTGTGGGGAGGACAATCTTGGATCGGGGTTGACAAAGAAAACTTCATTTGTTGCGAGGCTCTAGGGGTTAAGCAAAAGGAATATGAGCACATTTGTTTATTTATTTAGTTATTTATTCTTTTATTTATATGTGGGGAAGTGAAAAATGGCTCCTCTTCACTTTGATAAACTGGTCACACATCGCTTAGCTTCAGAGTCTTGCAAGTGCTGCCTTTGGGTAGTATCATCACTCATCCTTATCCTCTCTCTCTCTGAAAAGCTTATCATTTGGTGAGTGGTTAACTCATGCTATCATCCCTTCAAGTTGGAGCATTCCATAAGATACACCGTGCCCCTTGTGGAGGAAGTAGTTACTATTCACAAGAGACATATAAGATAGCAGCAGTGAACAAAAGACTGTCATTTGATTATTATTATCATTTTTATGGAAAACATAGAGTTCTTAAGCAAAAATGAAATGTAAACATCAATTTAAAGACAAGAAGTAAAAGGGATAGAAAGAAAGTGAGTGTAAACACCCCTCTCTGGTACGCTTTTGATGGGATTCCTGTTTTAGTAAGGCCTCGGGACAATGCCCCCATCCTCGTTCCATCCACGGTTGAGATTCTCAGCCAGTGCAGGATAAGTGGATGCTTCTCCTGGAATTCAAAGTGAGTTGGTGGTGATGATGTAATTGTCAACTTTCTTGACCGCCTTGCCTTCATTTGTTTGCTTCGTGGTTTCTCTAACAAACCACTTAGGCGACTCGTCTTCTTCTAGCTTGATAGGTCAAGCCCGGGGTTTTCTGCTCTAGTGTCCAGCCGTGGCTCGGTATTCCTTTTGTGTACACAATGGGGGATTCTTATTACTGAGTCTGGACATCCTCTAATCAATTTTCTTCACAGATTCATATGCGAGTTCGTCTTCGGGGGTCGGCATTTTATTAGGGTTGCACCATAACCGAGTACGACTCTGTTCTATATCGTCGCATTCCATTTCCTCCCCATCCTTGTAATATATCTCTTGGCATGCAGCAAAGCAAACCTTGTTGTTACAAACTTTGTAACGATGTTGACGGTATGGTCCAACGGAGGGTCTGTAGGGCCATTTGGAGAAGGATTTGTTGGTCGTACCCCAATGATCTTGTTATCTATCAGGTCTTAAATCTTATGCCTGAGGGTCAAACAATCTTCAGTGTCATGTCCTTGGCTACCCGAATAATACTTACAACTTGCTGCAAATTTGAAGTAATGAGGTAGAGGATTGGGTTGGGGTCGGGCAGGTATAGGCTTAAGATATCTAGCTGCTAAGAGATCAAAATAGGTCGTGGTCTATGAGCACGGGAGTTTAGTAAATGTCCGCTTTTTCCCACTTTTCCGCTTAGGCCGAGGAGGTGTTGCAGATGTTTTTGATGATTGGGGACTGAGCTTTGGTGACGTCACAACTGGGTTGATGGTTCAAGAATTGAAAGGGTTTCGGGTTTTATGTCTCAACATGAGATAATTTTTTATGTCAGGGCCAAGTGGGTTAGGCTGGTATCCGTAGGAGAGATTATATAATCCATGGGTTTGGTTAGAGGTTGGTTTGGAAGGCATCCGAGCAGGGCCCTCAGCCTGGGGAGGTTGTTGGCAAGCAATGGTCGAGGCATAGTACCGGTCTTCTTTGTTCATCTTTTTTCGTCCATCATGGGTTTGGGCATGCGAGGACTCTGCTTGCTCATGGGTTGCATGCGATAAGAGTGAAGAGAGTATGCCTTCCATTTTGGTCATCCTATATCTAACTCCTCTCGCCTCTGCTAGTAGTAGAGTTAATGTGTCGAGTATAAGTGACTCCATGAGCATTTCTGAGCTTTTGGCCTATAATGACAAGGGCAAACGAGGGGAGGTACCTAAAACCAACAAAAGAAAAAAAGGTCAATGTTTTATCTTGACAAGTCTTTATGCAATGCATGCTCTAGGGTGCCCCTCTTTTGGGAGGGAAGCTAAGCATGATGTATTGGCGCACTTTTGGAGATAGGAGATGTGCCCCTATATGCAGATACCTTACTATTAATTGGGAACCTTTAACCATCCATGCATTCATTCATAAAAGTAAAGAAATACATTGAATTTTGGGTTTAAGATACAAAAGAATTGAAATACATTACAACAAGGGGAGAGAAAACATTTTCCTTTGGACTTTCACCTATCTAGTTTTACAAAGGAAACCCTAAACTACTCTTGAGTCTTCGGATTGGCCTTCGTTGGATTTGATGTCGAGGAGGTTGTTGAGAGACCTTGTTGATCGATTGCCCCTTGTCTTCTTGGCAACCCTATTTCCATGACCTTAGAGAGATTGGGGCCCCTCTTATGAAATAAATTGAGATGCATGCAATGAGTCCTTAGGGTTACGTGGGAACCCTTAGGGTTTGGATAGGTTTAATGCAAGGGAGAGTGACCTTGGTGTCACTCTCAATGGGTTGATCATATGTATGAGGATGCAGTGACTTGAGTTACTTAGAACTCTTGTCTTGACATGGGATAGTGAATGCATGAACATGGATATGCAAAGAGTATAAGGAGAGAGAATGCAATAGCAAGGTAAACGTGCATGCATGAGTAGTTAGACAGTCATTATAACAACAAGAATAAGTAGGTATAAATGAAAGTAAGAGCAGTCTCCCTTTCCTCCATGGTTTTGGAAAACAGTGCGCGTGTCTTAAATTTGGCAGAGGTTCGGCTATGCATGGTGTCTATATGAGTATGAGGTTGAGGGCTGACTAATGCATCCTAAAAAGGCTCGATCCCCGGATCTTCAAACCTAGGTCCACTCCCCGAGGTGGTGCCATGATCGATTGGTGATCTGAGCGGGGGAACCATCAACAGACCATAGGCGAAGAAACTGACACAGCATCTTGCCCACAACCAATATACCGTTCCCCCTTTCTAACTAGAAAGGTCACATCAGGGTAATAATGCAAGTATGCAGAATGTAAGTGCACATGTAGCGTGTGTGTGTGTGATTTTTAAAAGTGGAGGAAAGAGCCTAACAACTCTCATCCATCCTGTTCATCACATTCATGCATAGTAGTTAATAACATAAAATTGCAAACCAAAGTGCACCTACAAAACAAAGATGCAAGAGTTAGTATGTGGATGGCAAACTTAATACAAGATAATATAAATAAATGCATGTTTTTTCTATTGAAAAAAAATTTGAAAATTTAGTTTTGAAAATTTAAAGTGAATAGGATTGAACCAAGTTAATTGAAGACTCTACATGGGTGAAGGATAAAGAGACATGACTATGGCCTAACCCTCTAAGTGTCCCCAGCAGAGTTGCCAGCTGTCGCGCCCAGATTTTTCGCACTTGAGGAATACAAACACAAGCGAGAAAAATACTGTACTCTCTCTTTAGAACTCACCCGCCTAGAAGAATGAGTGCGACTAGGTTTGAATTGAAAATGGATTTAAATAAAGGGCTTTTAGAAAAGATTTGGAGTCGTCACCTAACTTGATTAAGGTGAGTTAGGTCACCTAAAAACTAAGCATAATCCGAAAACTACGTTTAGGGATTTTGGAAAAGGTTTTTGAAAATACCACCTCAAAAAAAGGTTTGTAAGAAATAGGTTATTTGGCAACCTTTAAAAAATATTAAGCCCTTTTTAGAAAAGTAACTCCTTTTGGTCTTTCAAAAACAGTGATCTAGGTTTGGAGGTTGGTTACGTGTAGGGAAGACGCACTAAGCAATCACCCTCCCCGCCGTTGCGGTACCTACATGTCTATTTACCCTATATTTACCTATGAGAGTCTTCAACTAACCAATGTTCAATCCTATCCACTTTGAAAAAGAATGTTTAAAAAAGACATGATGCATGATGTGCAAGTGCAAGAAAAGAAAGTTAAAAAATAGATTTGGAAAGAGATTTGAAAAGAAGAATTTGATTTGATTTTAGAAGAGATTTGAAAAGACAGAATTGAAATTGGAAAGTTTTAGAAATCGAAAATAAAGATTTGAAAATAGATTTTTGGAATTGGAAACTTAAAATAGATCATGAAATTGGAAGTTGGAAGGCGGACATGGAATTGGAGATTTGAAAAAGGTTGTGGAAATAGAAACTAGAAAAAGGTGGTGACCACACCCACGAGGGTTGCCTACGTATCCTTTTGGAGGAATCAGGTCAGTCGTAGTTCAGACAAGAGTCCGATTGAAAATAGAAGATATGATTGGAAGAAAAAGATTGAATTGGAAATTTGATTGGAAGATTGAGAGATTGAACTTTGATTGGAAGATTTGAAATGATTTGACTTTGGAAAACTCGATTTTAGGAAACCTAGACTTAGGAACTTAGAAAAGAAAGATTAGACTTGACTTGGGAAGATTTTAGAAAATAATTGACTTGAATATTGGACTTGGAAGATTAGGAAACTTGGAATTAGGAAAGATGTTGATTTAGGAAAAATTTAGGTTTAGGAAAGTTTTCACATTAGGAAAGTTTCAACTTAGGAAGGTTTTGAATTAAGAAAGTTTAAAATTTAAGGAAGATTTGAATTGGGAAATTTTAAAATAAGAAAGGTTTAAAAATCAGAAGGTTTGGGATTTAGAAAGTCTTAACTTAAGAAAGTTTTGAATTTAGAAAGCTTTGGAATTTAGAAAGATTTGAAATTTAGAAAATTTAAGATTTAGAAAGTTTTAGAATTTGAGTTTTAGAAAATCATGAAATTAGGAAAGGTTTGAGTTTAGAAAAGATTTGAAAACTTAGATTTGGAAAGTTAAGATTTGAAAGGCGGTAAAATTAAGAAAAGGTTGAATTAGGAAAGATTTGAAAGTTTAATGCTTAAGGATAGATTTGGAAGTTTTAGGAAACTTATGGTTTAGGAAGGTAGGGAATTAGGAGAAAGTTGAATTAGGAAAGATTTAGATTTTGAGTTTTAAAGTTTAGGAAAGATTGTTATGTTCAAGTTTTGGAAACTTAAGATTTAGGAAAGTGGAAGATTAGGAAGGAGTTGAATTACGAAACATTTGGACTAGGAAGGGTTAAGATTCCTATTTCCTAAAACAAAGGATTGGATTTTGTTTATAAAAGAGAAGGTTTGATTTTGTTTCAAAAAACAGAGGATTAGATCTAGTTTCCTAAACGGGGAGATTGGATTTGATTTCCAAAAGGGAAGATTGAATTTGACAAGGATTTGAAAAATGAAGTTTTAGAAACCCTAGATTTGGAAGTGTATAGTTTTGACGTAGAAAATAGGTTTTGGAAACTTATGATTTTGATGTAGAAAGGGAGGTTTCGGAAACCTAGGTTTGTGGAAAGGTTGAAAATCATGTTTTTAGAAAGAAATTTAGGGTTTCCTAATTATTGGCTCTAGGGCTTGACTTGGGCTCTAAAGAAAGGGATTTTTGGAAAGTGTGTTTTTGGAAACGAAGATTTTGGAGGAAGATTCTAAAGAGCAGTTTGTTAGGAAGCGTATTTTGAAAATAATTTTAGGAAGGAAGTTTTTGAAAAGTAAAACTTTGAGAGAGTTTTGAAAACAAGATTTTGGAAAAAGCTTTTAGGAAAGAGTTTTCAGGAAAGTGAATTTTGAGGAGAGTGTTTTGGAAAGGAGTTTGAAAAGAGAAGTTTTGGAAAATAGATTTTTTGAGGGAGTTTTTGAAAACAACTTTGGAAAGAAGAGTTTTTAGAAATCTTATTCAAAAAGAGGGTTTTAGAACGAGGGACTTTTGAAAAGAGAGTTTTTGGGAAAGTATAAAAACGTTGCACTTTCCTAAAATGATTCTAACCAGAAGAAGGTTAGAACCACTATAAGAAAATGGTTTTGAAAACGACAAGATTTGAAAATATAGACCATAAAAGTCACTTTAAATGTAACTATTTCCCAAAGCAACCCTAGCCAAGGAAAGACTAGAATCACCCTAGGATTGTGATTTTGAAAACAAGTTTTGAAAATGAAGATTTTGAAGCAATTTTGAAAACAAGTTTAATGCAAGCTTTGAAAATGATTTTGAAAACGATTTTTGAAAGATGCAAGATCATGATATGCACAATGAAAATTTGAGGTTGTGAACATACAAGGTGAAGGCTCTACCATATAATCAAGGGGTCCAAACCCACGTGGTCTCCGGTTAGACTAAAAGAAAACCCTCGACATGGTGACCCTTCAAATGGTCCAATCTTACACATGGACTGGGAATCCCCTTGTTTCAAACATGCAAAGAAAGGGGGCAAAGAGATGGGGGATTAAACTAGAGAAAACCCAAGTGGGTTAGGAGAGAGAAGAGAGAGGGGGAAGTGCAGAAACTTAAAGAGAAAGCCTACCTTGTCTTGTTTATTTTCGATTGGCTTTGCGCACCTTGCTCTTCTTGCTTTTTCTTCGGTCTTCGCTTCAGTCTTCGAAAGCTTTGTCTTGGTCTTCGAGAGCTTCGAGTTGTAGTAATCCAAGTCTTCAATGGAGGGTTAGAGGCTAGTGTATAAGTGTATAGGGGTGTATAGGAGTGTATAGGAGGCTAGGGTTTGTGTACAGTGGTCAGGGTTTGGAAAACCTAGAGAAGCCAGGGTTTAGGGTGTGTACGAGCTCTGTATATCAAATGTTAGGGTTTTTAGACTGATTTTGCGAGCCTCTTTCACGCTAGAAGAGGCTCTGTATTTATAGACATGAGATAGACCTCGCGCCTGTTATAGTGGCACCAAGGCAAAATTCCTTTTGGCACCA
This sequence comes from Euryodendron excelsum, assembly GCA_033060915.1. Taxonomy (NCBI): domain Eukaryota; kingdom Viridiplantae; phylum Streptophyta; class Magnoliopsida; order Ericales; family Pentaphylacaceae; genus Euryodendron; species Euryodendron excelsum. The sequence goes on along the minus strand of CM065391.1, from coordinate 7,226,213 downwards.
CTAGGAGTGGCGCCAGGCCATTTCTTGGCTTGGCACCACTACTAGTGGTGCCAGCCAGTTAGGAAAGTTTGTTAAGTCGGTAAGCAACGTATCTTGGGAAGATTTGGGCGCCTGTACTAATGACTACAATGTAATTTTTAGCCTGGCTTCACTAGAAGTAAATCCAGAAAGTCCGGGAAGGATTTAAGGGACCAGGATTGGCCCAGAAGGCTAGGAAATGGGCAGGAACACTTAGAACAGTATCCTAGAGGTATTTGACTTGAAAAGTGAAGATAGGATGTGTTGGAAAGATTGACCAGGCCATTAGGGGCAAAACGGTCAATCGGGCCGGAAAGCTACCGGGACGGACCGGGAATGTCCTGAAAAAGACTCGAGATTTGGAAACATTATTCAGAATGTTCCTAAAGGTTTGCCGGTTCGATACCCAGAGCTGGTGTGGTTGGAAATGGCGACCGGCCCACTAGGGGCAAAACGATCATTTTTCACCAGGTTTGCCAGAACTGACTCGGAATGATCCAAAAAGGTAAAGAAAGGTTAAGAATACTATAGGAAGTATTCTTGGGAGGTTACAGGTTTGATACCCAGGGCCGGTGTGGTTCCCGGGGCATTCGAATGCCTAGGGACAAAATGGTCATCTTGACCGAAAGGTTTCGGAATTGGCCCGAAACTAACTAGAAGGCACCTAATCATGTCGGATTGCCTTTAAGACAATCTTGGAAGGGTGGACTTACCATTATGAGGACTTAGGTGTGTTATCGAGAAACGTGCCAAAAAATGGCCCTAGGGGCAGTTTGGTCATTTTTCACTGAAGTGAGCTAGCAGGCACTGGTGTTGACCTGGGTTTTGAGTGTTTCCGTCACTCTGACAGCGGTCGTGTGATACAGGGGTTTGTTGGCAATTCCCTATATCGACCTGTTTGCGAGTATTTCCCCTACTCTGACAGTTGCGATGTTTGTGAGTATTTCCGCTACTCTGACAGTTCGCGATCATTCCTAAGACTGCCTGATCTTGGGAAGCTGCTAAAGGGATTTAGTACCTGAGAATCAACTTTCTCGAAAGGCGTGCCTAAATGGACATTTATGCATTGACGGGCTAGCAGGCACCAAAGGTTGACCGTTCTACCATCTAGGAGACTTGGGGTCTCGTACCAGTCAGCAGGTTTAAAGGGACTTACCATTCCAAAGAGATTTTCTTCGAAAAATGTGCCGGACCGTCTCGAGGAATCAACTGTCTCAAGAGAGAGGGATTGGAATTGGAATTGGAATTGGGCTTGGAAAGGGGACTTACCGTCTTCGGAAAGACACACTTGATTTAGGAATTGGAAAGGGAACTTACTATCTTTGGAAAGACGTGCCTGATTTGGAGTTGGAAAGGGGTCTTATCGTCTTCGAAAAGACGGGCCTGATTTCGGATTGGAAAGGGGACTTATCGTCTTCGGAAAGACGTGCCTGGTTTGGAATTAGAAAGGGGACTTACCATCTTCGGAAAGACGAGCCTGATTTGGAATTGGAAAGGATAATGCCCCTTAAGGGCATTTGGGTGATTTTGCATCTATTTGGGCCGGTGGGGCCCACAAAGCGATGAATTAATGGGGTTAGACTTAGAAAGTTAATTTGGATTGAAATATGCCCACAATGACTTGAACACAAGTCTGGACGGAGTGGAGACTGTCGAGCGATCAAAAATGGGGTGTTTATAGAGTGTTTATATCATTCTGACGGTATGTGATGAGTTGGTTTCCAAAGGTATTATGTCCATCAGTAAACAAGTCATGGCTAAGAGGCATGTTCGGTATTGTGACATATGGGGTTTGTTGGCAATTTCCAATGTCGACCTGTTTACGGTGTTTTCGCCACTCTGACGATTGCAATGTTTGCGAGTGTTTCCTTCACTCTAACGGTGTGCCTTCATTTCGAAGACTGCCTGATCTCGAGAAGCTGCTAGATGGTCTTATCGTCTTAGGGACTTAGGTACTTTCCCGATCGACATGTCGAATAGCAAACATTCCACGTTGGTGGGCTAGTAGACGCTAGAAGTGAACCGCTCAACTATCTTGGGGAGTTGGGTTCTGTCCTGGTCAACAGGTTTGAAGGGACTTACCGTTCTAAGGTTTTTTCTTCGAAAATGTACCGTGCTTGATGGACTTACCGTCTAAAGGATTAATTTTCTCGAAAGACATGCCATGCTGGATAGACTTACTGTTTAAGGGATCAACTTTCTCAAAGGACGTGTCAAATTGAGTTTGATTGCCTTGGACTAGAATTGGAATTGGAATTGAGGTAGAAATACCGATTTATTATCTAGGACATCGTGCCAAACTGAAATTGGAATGAGTAATACTCTAAGGGTGGGCCTGATGGGCCTATGAAGCAATTGATTGACTGGATTGAATCTGGAAAATTGGCTTAGAGTTGAATGTATCTGTGTTGGTTTGAATGTGCATCCGGTCAGGCCGAAGATTGCTGACTAGGGAAAAATGGGGTGCTTGCAATCATCGAAGGGGTGATGATAGAGAACGGCCTAAAAACCGGGAGGATTGCTAACCTCTATGCCTAAACTGAAAAAATTTCTACAAGTATAGGAAAGAAGGTGCCCATAACATGGGAAATAGGCCAAAACGAGGAAGAAGTATATGCGATCTTACTTACTCAACTACCACAATATCACCAGCAATACCAGTCCTGGCCACCTGTGTCTATTTAAGCACCTACTCCCGGGCCAACAAAAGTCTGACCATACTTCAATCCAAATAGGCAAAATTGATGACCCTGCGTCTTCACTAACCTAGCTTGAACTCATACAAAAGCCTATTACGATCTCCTGAAGGCTGGACATCTGAATCCTATACATGCTCGAACCTTACCAAGTCCACTACCACTTACCTTGAACCTAGCTATCACTTGTGAATACCACTCCAGAATACAGGGGCATTGTCATGCCCCAGTTTTTAACCAAGCTCTATTGGCTCAAGAAAAAACACGGTACTCTCTCATTAGAATTCACCCTCCTAGAAGGGCGAGTGCGACTAGGTTCAATCTTTAAATTGACTTAAACAAATACTTTTGGAAAAAGTTTGGAGTCACCACCTAACATAGTTAAAGATGTGTTAGGTCACCTAAAACTAAGTATAATCCGAAGACTAAACTTAAGTTTTTCAAAATCATTTTGAAAATGTCCTTCTTAAGAAAGTTTTTTGGAAAAGAGATTTTTAGCAACCTTTTAAAACGTTTTAAAGTACTTTTGAAAACATGACTCCGGATTGATTTTTGAAACTAGAAATCTATAGCCCATTGGTTGGTTACATGCAAGGAAGACATCCTAAGACCATCACCCTACCCCGCCCTTTTGATACTTACATGTCTAATCACCCTTAATTCACTGACTTAAGTAATTGGTTACTAATATCCATTTAATATCCACTTAGAATTTTAAAAAATGAGTTTAATCATCACTTTTTGGATGAATGATGCATAATGTATGTTTTGAAAAAGATGTTTGAAAATATAGAAGTTTTGAGAGGATTTGAGATAGAAATCTTGAATTGATAGAAACTGTTGAAAATGAAACTTGGGTTGAAATAAAAGTTATGACTGCACCATTTTAGGTTGTCTATGTATCTCATTTGGCGAGAATTAGGTCATTCGTAGTTTCGGTAAGGGCTTGATAGAAAAGAGGCGCATTGGGGCCATTGAAAAGTTTTGAAGACACTTTGAGATCCTTCAAAAAAGAGAACTTGAGACTTTAAAAAGATGCCTATGAAATAGGACTTGGGATGTTTAAAGTGTATTTGAAATTGGGTTCGAAGATGATTTTAAATGTTTTTGAGATTAACTTAAGAGAGTTTTGAAATTCTTTATTATTATTATTATTATTTTTGAAACAACTCGAGGGAGTTTTTGAAAGTACTTTCAAATAACTCAAGGCAGTTTTGGAAATGGTTTGAAGTATTGTTTTGAACACTTTGGATGTAAAGTTTGGATTGGAAATGCTCTTGTGAACTTGTCTTCGAAAATCTATTGAAAGTTGTCTTTGAATACCTTATGAAAGGCATGTTTAATGTTTCATCACCTTAAGAGATTAGTCATTGAAGAACTAAACTCCTTTAAGACTATGAGTTTTGCAAATATATTTGGAAAAGGGGCTAGAAGCTTCTCGTTGGTTTTTAAAACTTTTAGGGTCATAGAACCCTTCTTGAATGGCTCATTTCCCTTGAACAACCTCAACCATGTAAGGCATAAGATTACTTTAGCAGTGTGATTCTTGAAATTTATTTTTGAAAAGAGCTTTTGAAAACCCTAATATGGACAACCTTGAAGGTTGTATTTAACGCATCACCTTCCCTTGGAATCCCTAACCATAAAAATGTTAGGACACTTTAGGGTTGTGAGTTTTTAGAAACATTTAGAAAATAGTTTTTTGAAAAATGTTAAGTGTCTAGCCATTTTAGTTGAGACAAGTTTAAGAGAACTCTTCAAAACATTTTGGGGATAGAGTATGGAAGTATTTGAAAAGATTTTGGAGTTGATTTTTTAAATCTCAAAAGAATATGATGTTTTTGAAAACATACTATGAGGATGGTTTTTGAATTGAAAGATTATTTGAAAATGGGTCCTTGAATTGGAAACTTAAAGCTTACTAACCGTGGTTGGGATGACCTAAGGTTAACTAACTTGGGTGAGGTTAACCTACGGTTAAGGTGACTTAGGGTTAACTAACTAATGTTAGTTTAACATAGGGTTTGGTTGACCTAGTGTTAACTAACTTGTGTTAGGTTAACCTAAGGTTGGATAACTAGAGTCAAGTTAACCTAGGGTTTGGACAACTAGGGTCAAGTTAGCCTAGGGTTTTAAAAAGTGGTTTTGAACTAAGGTTTGGACCTAGTGGTGTTGTTAAGGTGGTTTTGAACTAGGGTTTGAACCTAGTGGTTTTGGAAAGGTAGCTTTATGCATGAAACTTGAAAAGTGTGTCTTGAAAACTATTTTATGAAAACTATTCAAGTGAGCGTTGGGTTCATATGGTTGGTATTTGGAAACCACTCAAGAGAGGGTTGCCTTGGAACCATTTCAACCATTAACTCAAGAGGGTAAAACTTGTGAAAATCAATATTGAATAGATAGTTTTGAAGACTTCTTTAATTGAAAACTGAAGAGAATTAAAATTATTTTTGGAAAGGAGGCTTTGAAAAACCACTTTTAAGATGTTGAAAACCACTCTAAGGAATAAGGGTTTATATGGTTGATTTGGGGGAAATCACTCCAAAGAGGACTCCATGGGACTATTCCAACCACAATATTCAAGAGAGCAAAACTTCTAAAAATCAAGATGAAGATCGTAGTTTTGGAAAACTATTTTTATGCAAATTAAAGAGAATGAACTTTTGAGAACCCTTATTGAAGAGGGTTGTTTTGAAAACCATTTTAGTGAGCTAGGGTTCCTGTGGTTAATAAATGAGGAAACCACTTAAGAAAGGGTTCCATTAGGACCATTTCAACCACAAAACTCAAAAGGACAAAACTTTGAAAATCAAAGTGAAATTCAAGATTTGAAAACCATTTTAATGCATCTTGAAGATAGTAAAATGCAATGATGCAAAGTGAGGTCAAGGGACTTAAGGAGGGTTCTCTAAGATGTGGAAATTGGGAGTTTTACTTAGGCTTCAAGGGACCAACTCTTAAAACCATTTTTAGGAAAACACTTAAATATGGAATTTAAGAATAACATAGAAATAGCGATAATGAAAGTTTTTGAAAAATGATGGTGAATATAAAAATGAAACTAAGCATTCAAAATATGAACATGGTAATCATATGCAAAGAGTGGTCATGAAATCATACAAGGCTAGTGGCCACACCAAATTGCAAGGTGCTCTAAGGCCATACCATCTTAAAATAGGCTAGTGAGAGATCCCCTACACAGTGGTTCTCACAAGCTTTCCTCTAGGGATGAACGAGGAGCTCACTATTTTCAAGCATGCAAGAAAAGGGGGGTAGAAGATGGAGGTTTGAAATAGAGAATAGCCTAAGTAGGCTAGGAGGGAGAAGAGAAGAGTGGGAATGGAAAAATATAAAAAAGAATACCAATTTTGTCTTCAAAGCAGTTTCAAGCTTCCATGGATAACTTATCTTGAACTTGAATGTCCTCAAAGTGGCTTGAAGGGGTTGGAAATGGCTCTTCCGTGGCATTGGAAGCTTTGTAGTTGGAGTGTATAGGCTAGAGAGAGGTTGAATCCAACTTAGGTGCTTGGAGGGTGAGGTGTACAAAGAATTTCGGAGTTCTGTGGTTATTTTTGTAGAGCTTTGCTACTATTTTCGATTCTTGAATATGTAGAGGGGGAGGCTTGTATTTATAGGCAAACTGTTGGAAGCTGGTGCATATACTACATGCTCTTAGGCAATTTTTTCCCTGACACATGTAGCACATGTGGCAGTACTGTTCCATTGTTTGAATACCACGTGGCACACTCTGTACTGACTTAACTTTGGGAGTAAGCAAAATTTTGATCGATCTGATCACAATCTCAGAGTATGTAGCATACGCTTTGTCATCAGAAACTTTTGTGTTTACTTTGCCTCAATAATTGTGTAAATCGAAAAAAATTCAGAAAAATCAGTCACGTCCACATTGTTCTCCTATTACTTCTCAAGAACTGGGAACTTCGGAGGAGCTTCAAAGGTGTTCGAAATAATGAGATATCACCTCGGGAAGCATGTACAAAAACACACTTTTGCAGAGCGTCTGTGATACACTTCGCAGATGTTCCAAAGTAGTAGTCTTTGGGCCACGTGATGAAGGCCTTTAGGGGATGATCTCTCCGATCAGACCGTATCGATAGAAAGTACTCTAGAAATACTTTTGAAACTTCTCTAATTTATGCATTTCTCAAGTTGTTTGATGGTGCATTATAATTAGGGAATTTGAGGAACAGACAATCCTAGTGGAGGTCTATAAGACGCTATAGGGGTTTCTAAAAGTGGCAATTTTTGAGCCATACGATCGAGCCTTTAAAAAGCGATCTATTCAATCGAGCCGTATCGATGGAAAGATCTATGGACTGGCTTCTGGGAATTTTCTAATTTATGCATTTCTCAAGTCATGTGACGGTACATTATGATAAGGGAATAGGGAGAAAGATAACCCTAGTAGAGCGTCTGTGAGACGCTCCGAGGGACTTTCGTCGACTTGGAAGTGTTTAGAGTCACGGGACTCACTTTGAATTGAACATGGGCATATAATAGGATTTGATGGTTTAGTACCCAGAGTCAGTGTGGTTTCGGGGCACACTTGGGCCATTAGGGGTAAAATGGTCATTTTGACCAGAATGGGCCGAAAAGAGGCAGGATGGATTGGAATGGCATTTTAAGCATGTTAGAGTGTTTGGGAACAGTCCTAGAAGGTGTTTTTATCATCTGGAGGGATTTGTGCCATGTTGGCATGTCTAGGGCCAGAATGGTCATTTTTTACCAGAGTTGACCGGAATGGGACCAGAATTGGTCAGGATGGTGCATTGAGTACGCCTAATTATCCAAAGAAATTTGGGAAGGGTGGACTTATCGTCTTGAGAGATTTTGAACTTTCTCAAAGACGTGCCTAGAGTGGGGGCCCACAAGGGTGATTAGGCCTCGATTGGGCCCATGAGGCGTTTGGCAGACTAGATTGGATTCAAATTGAATGGAGTTACCATCTTAAGGAAGATGTGCCAGATTGGATCAGATTGGATGGTGCCCGATGGCATTTTGGTTATTGTGCTTTTGGTGGGCTCGAAGGACCTGAAAAGCTGTTGACTTGGTTAGATAGAAGTCTAAAAGTTGGTTTAGGCTTGGATATTCTTGTGCGCTTTTAAAAGGGAGTTCAGTCAGGCCGGAGATTGTCGAGTGGGCAAAAATGGGGTGCTTACAAGCATGATATAGAAAGTTATTTCTCTCTAAAATGTAAGATATAGGATTTCATCGACACTAAGGTTAGTAGCACCCAAGAGATGAATGAAGCGAATTAAGCATAGAAATGTTGGTGTGGTTCTGAAACATGTCTGAAGGGTTTTTCCAAAGTACAATGAAAAGGGATATTTCCTAGATTCATCCATTTTCTTCTTATCCTTTATTATTCTATATCTTGTTTTCCTTGTCATCTTTGCTTTAATGAAAAGCTTTCATGCCATACAAATAGATCTAAATGGAATGAGTAGTGATTTTTGGTTTATCCCCTTTGTTTCACACTCTTGTGGATGATAACTACTTTTAGAGACCTTCCCCTAATTTGTGATGCCCTATACTTGAAGGAAATAATAGCACAAGTACCACATTCAATAGAAACAATCTCTAACTTCGAAAAGAGGGGAAGGAAAAATAGAAAGTGTAGAGAGTAGGGAAATACAGAGAGGTGAGAGGTGAGGATCGATCATGTAGTTCGTTGAAGTCCACAGAGTGACCCCCAAAGATGTCCTGGAAAATAAGCAAGTAGATGAACCCTCGAAAGAAGATTAGCATACATTGACAAGCATGGGATGATCAAATCTTTAAAAATAAAAAACAAAAAAACAAAAAATTTCAGAAAAACAAAAAATGGGTTGGGGGGGGGGGGGGGGGGGGGGGGGGGGGGGGGGTTCAATTGTATCTGTTCTACACATGCACAATCATTGGGGCAAATATTCAATTATGAACAAATTGATGTGCGTGCATGTTTGAGATTAAATCGTGTGTGTATGATCCCTTGCCTAAATATGAGTCAATGGTTTTGATGATCTTTGCCATATTAGTCATTCATGTTCATCTTAATGTATACTTTTTGAGACTTCTTAGAATCTAGAATCCGTCTTTATGATCTATTCTAAATGGTTCCACCATTCTTAAATATTTGCAAATTGTCTCACATCTAGATTGACCTTTTGTCGATTTCCCTTCTCATCACTTATGAAAATGGCTACCAATAAGTTTGAGGGAAGCTGCCATTGTTATGTGACAAGAGGAGAATGCTACGTACTCATGTGTGTGAAAACTGCCATATCTTTACGTTTCAGTATTTCCATAATTAGAGTGAGGGTTGGAATTCCATCAAAAATAAATAAATAAATAAGAGTATGGAATAAGGCAGGTTTGAATTCTAGTTGTGTCAATCTACAAGTTATTAAGCATGGTATGCCATCCTAGATCACGCCCAGGGTCTATATTCTTATTAGTCTTTGTGAAATTCACGCTTATACCACTATATTGTCACTGATATGATTTTGATCATCTCACGACCAATTATGCTCATGTTGTGTCATTTTGTGCATACTTGATGTTGATCTTTTCTAGCTAAATCGTATCTTGATATTCATGATTCTATATTTGCCCCACATTGATTGATTGTGTCTTTATAGGGCTCCTATAATTTGAAAAGTTCAATGGTTCTACAAAAAATATTTTGGGCTTTCCTATACTTTTTAATAGCTTTCAAATTCTTCTTGGATTGAAAAGGGAAGCTACCTGTTGCTTTTCTAAAGGGTAATGCCGGTTATCACTCAAAAGAGCTCAAAAATCCCAAAAGAAATTCTTAGAAAATGCCAAGAGGCCCACCCAAGAAGGGATTTTCCTTTCACTAGAGAGAGGAGGGAAAATGAGCCAATAGGTTAGATCTTTAAGAATGGTGCAATTGCTGTCACATCCCGATAAGAAAAGGATGGAACCAAAAAGGGGAACCCTAAGAGAAGAATAAAAGCTTAAAAGACTGCCTTATTCTGGGCTAAACATGAATCTTTAGGCAACCCATAGGGAATGCATACATTTTCAATCATATATAAAGCCTGTGAATTTCATCAAAATAGAATTGGCATAAATAAATTATTTTTGCATAAAACTTTCTCTATGCCTCTCTCACATAGGAAACAGGGAACGGGGCAGAGCATAAAAAGGAACTGAAGTCACCATGTAACCAACTAGTAAGTTCAAGCATCTCTAGCACCGGCACTGCCAGAAGTATCCTTAGGAGTTTCACCGAGAAGCCTCCCAACCAGTAGCTCTTCCATAGGCCTCCTTCAAAAGCTCCCTTAAACTCAACAACAACCTCAACATTAGCTCCGGCAGGGGCAGTCTCAACATCTCGAACTACCTTGTCTAGGGCATCTTCTCTAGTAATCCTAGCGAGGCCACCCTCTCCTCATTAGTAGCACTAATCCTCTCAGCCAGAATGGTCTCTCATGACTCCCTAGGCTCAACTCGTCTCTAGAATTTTAACAAAGCAAAGACATTAACCCTGAATTAACCTTTTTCAAACCATAAAAACTGAGGCAATACCGCACCCTACACCTCTTATTCAATTCAAACCGTTCGATCAGATTCAGGACAAACCCAACAAATACATTTGACCTTCCAAATATCTCAAACTTTTCAAAAGAGACCTCACACCCTCTAGAAATCAACTCAAGACACTCAACTGAGGAGAAGCAAAATCCTTCAGAAGATATCTCAACAAGAATCCTGTCATGCCAAGCAAAAGTGGAACTCAATAGTCAAGCCAACACCATGCGTTTCCACCTCAAGAGTTCCCAACCAAAGACGAACCAATGTTCTCTCCATCAAACTCCATGGCAGAAGAATCACAAACACGAAGTAGTCTCCTGTGGCGTCCCGTGCTCAAGGCAAAGGTACAACTCCTACCAAATCAAGTCAAAATCTTTCAAAAGTGAAGGCTTGTGCCTTTTTTTTCAAAATTAAAAACTACCATCAAGTCCAAAGGCTTTCAAAAAAAAAAAAAAAGCAGAGAAAAAAATTTGAAATTTCAAGTCCAAACAAATTTTCTACACATTTTGCTTGACAAAATGAATTTCTTACACATTTTGTTCAAGTTTCAAGTCAAAACGAATTTCCTACATGTTTTGCCTGACAAAATAAATTTTCTACCAATTTTGTCCAAGTTTCAAGTCAAAACAAATTTTCTACACGTTATGACTGATAAAATGAATTTCCTACACATTTTATCCAAGTTTCAAGTCAAAATAAATTTTCTACACGTTTTGCCTAACAAAATGAATTTTCTACCCATTTTATCCAAGTTTCAAATAAAAATGGTTTCTAAACTTTTTTCTTCAAAAACTTTATTTCAAATCAATATCGATTTTCTAAACTTTTTCCTTTAAAAAGTTTATTTCAAATCAATCTCGATTTTCTAAAACTTTTTCTTTCAAAAAGTTCAAGTTCTAATCAAACTCTCGGTTTCCCAAGCTTTCTCCTTCAAAAGTCGCATTTCAAGTCAAATTTCTAGGTTTTCAAACTTTTTCCTTAAATTTTTTGTTCCAAATTTCAAAGGTTTTCAAAACTCTATTAATTCAAATTCAAGTCAATCCATTGCAGAAAGCCATTTCAAAATCTTGTTAAAAATCAACTTCCATTTCAAAATCACTTCAAAAATAAATTTCGAAATCATTTTTAGATGTCAACCTCGGATCTGCCCAAAGTTGTGTTATTCTGCTGGTTGGAATGTCAGTTCAAGATTTCATCAATTCCAGTCCCTCCAATCGCCTCGCGGTCAATATGTGACTCTTACTCTACCGTTTTCTGTCTTCGACAGTTAAAGACATAAAAAGAGGCCATTTTTGCCTGCTCAGCAATCTCTAGCCTGACCAGACACACTTTTAATACCACAACACATTCAAACCCAACCGGTCGTTTCACGGGCCCATCGGACCCACTTGAAGCCAAATGACCAAAATGCTATTGAGCTATCATTCTAGTCCAATTCAATATAACATGCTAGAAGTACCTAAGTCCTTAGAGCGATAAGTCCACCGCTTCTAAGATTGTCCCAAACAATTCGATATGCTTAGAATGCCATTCGAATCAATTCTAAACCTATTCATCCCCAACCTCCAAATCCATTTCCAATCAATTCTGGACCCATTATGGTGTTTCCCAATCAAAATGATCATTTTGCCCCTAGTGGACCGATCATCCTGTTCAACCACGCTGGCCTTGGGTATCAAACTGGAAACCCTGTGGGACACTCTTGATAGTGTTCCCAACCTTCAAATCCCATCCCAGTCGACTCCAGACCAATTCTGGTGTTTTTTAGTTTAAATGACCATTTTACCTTTAGTGGGTCGATCATCTTTTTCAACCACATCAGCTATGGGTATCAAATCGGTAATTCCCCGGGAGTACCCCTAATCTCTAAGTTCCATCACGGCCCATTTTAGTATTTTCCAATCCAAATGACCGTTTTGTCTTTGGTGGACCGGTCATCTTTTTAAACCATTCAGGTTCTGAGTATCAAACCAGCAACCCCCGGGGCACTCCCGAGTGCCTTTATCTCTTTTCCAATTAGATCCCACAACCCAAAATCTTTCCAAATCAAACCGGAGCCACTCATAATGGAGTCAAGCCAAAAAATGACTTGGAGCCACTAGGAATGGTGCCCAGATCTTTGCCTTATAACCCAAGCTGAATCAAATTTTCAGGATCACTGCCATACTAAGGTGGTGCCACCAGCCAAAAGTTGGCCAAGAGCGACTCCTAGTGGCGTTACCTCTTCCAAATTTTAGCCTATAAATACAGACCACCCCTTAGCATATTCCAGGTCCAAAAACTCATAAAGAAACGCTTCTCCTCTCAAGACAGCCCTCTAAATTTCTCAAAATCCTAGTTCTCTCTAAGCTCTAGCCCCCTCTAGCCCTAAACACTGAAACCCTGGCTTTCTCACTCCATTGATGATCAAGTCCAGCCCTTGGAAGCTCTTAAAGGACATTGCAAGGTTTAAACAAGTTCTCCATTGAAGCATTTAAGCTAACAAGAAGACAAGGTAGGGTTCTATTTACTTTTTTGCAATCTCCCCTCTCACTTCTCCCTCCTAGTCCCCTTGGACTATTCTTCTATTTCAATCCCTATCTTCAAACTCCATCTTCTTGCATACTTGAAGTAAGAGGACCTTAGGTCCATACCTAGGGGAAGCTTTAGGGAAATCACCTTATCGGGGGTCTTCCTTTAACCTAACCAATCATGGTATGGTCTTAAGGCCCCTTGCAATGTGGTAAAACCTTCAACCTTATATGTTCATGACCCCTATACATAATATTTGTCATGTTCATGCATTATTCTTATTTTCAAACTCATAACCCTATGGTGATTCTAACCTCCTCATGGTTAGAGTTTTCCTAGGAAAGTGACATATTCAAAGTGACCACCAAGGTTCATATTAAGGTTTCAAGCCCTAACTTGTTTTCAAAATCACAATCTTAAAGTGATTCTAGCATTTCCATAGTTAAGGTTGCTTTAGGAAAGTGACATATTCAAAGAGGCCTCCAAGGGCCACATTAGGGTTTTAAGCCCTAAAACATCTCTTTCAAAATCTAGTTTTCAAACCTCTTTAAATTCCATGGTCAAAACCTTTTCCCCAAAATTGGCCCAAGAGTTGTTTTCTTAAAGCCTTTGAAGTCCATGTCTTAGGAAACCCTAGCTTTGCTCTCTAAACATCAGTCTTGCATCATTACACTCATTGCATTAAAATGATTTTCAAAGTTTTTATTGCATCATGCTTTATAAAATTGAAAAACTCTCTTTAGTTGTTTTCAAAAAGTGTCACATAAAATCATGAGTTTTGAAATCAAAAAGCTTCATATGAAATTATAGAGATCTCTAAATCAAATCATTCCACTGGAAACCAAATCAAATTTTCTATTTTTGAAAACTAAATCAAATCTTTCCACTTTGGAAACCAAATCAAATCTTCTGTTTTTGGAAACAAATCCAATCTTCTATTTTTTGAAACAAAATTCAATCTTCTATTTTTGGAAACAAATCCAATCCTCTATTTTTAAAAAAAAAATTACGACTTTCCATTTTCAAAACTGTCCTAAAATAAAACTTTGCTTTTTCAAAACTTTTCTAAAGTAAAATTTTCTTTTTTCAAAACTATCCTAAAATAAAACTTTCCTTTTTTGAAACTCTCCTAAGATAAAACTTTCATTTTTCAAAACTTTCCTAATATAAAATTTTCCTTTTTCAAAACTCTCGAAAAGTAAAACTTTTATTTTTCAACTAAAAATCATACATTTCCATATTGCATTACATCAAATCTTTTCTACCTCAAGGCATCCTTCCTAAACCCTAGGTTACTTGAATCCCAAGTCACTTCCAACCCTAGGTTGTCTAGCCTTAGGTCAACCAAACCCTAAAAGGTCTAACCCTAGGTCAATCAAATCCTAAGTCAACCTAACCCTGAGTTAATCTAACCCTAGGTTACCTTAACCTTAGTTTGCCCAACCAAGATTAGGAGGCTGGAAGCTTGTAACTCTGGGACTCTTTTTCAAACTTTTCACAATCCAAAATATCTAGACACTTATAATGTTTCAAAAACTATTTCTAAACGACTTCAAAAACTCACAACCGAAAGGCGATCTTAACCCTGTCTTGTCTAAGGTTTCCTAATGAAAATGATACATCAAATGAAACCTATAAGGTTCATATTAGGGTTTTAAACTTTAAATGTTTTACAAAATCTTTATCCAAAAACTATTCTTAAACATCACATTCTTGAAATGACCATAGGCCTTCTATAGTTAGTGTTGTCCAAGATCAAGTGAGCTATTCAAACAATGGAATGTTTCTAGCCACTCGTTCTAAAAATGCTTTCTAATATTCATGATCTTGAATGAGTTTAATTCTTACATTGATAACCTCTCAAAGGTAATGAAACATCAACATACCTTTCATAAGGCGCATAAAAAACTATGTTCAAAAATCTTTTCAAGACAAGTTCCCAAGAACTTTTACAAGTTAAAACCCTACCTTCAAAAACTTTCGAGTTCTATTTCTAAAAGCACTCATATATCCAATTTCAAATCAAAACTCTCTTGAGTTGAAGTTTCAAATATTCTAAGACTCCCACGAATCTCTTTTCAATTGGACTCTTGTCCGAATTACGACTGACCTAATTCTCGCTAAACGAGATATGTATGGAACCTTCATAGGTGCGGTCATAACCCCTTTCAAAATCTAATCCTAAGTTTCTTTTAAAATTTTTTCAAATTGCTTCATGCATTCATATATCTAAACACAATGACAAAATGCTTTTTTAAAATCTTTTCAAAGTGGACATAGATGGAACCTTAGGAACCAAAGACTCAAGTGAGTGAACCTTAGGTGAATAGACATGTAGGTATCGCAAAGGCGGGGTAGGGTGATGACCTTAGGATATTTTCGCTACATGTAACCAATACTAGGACCATAGATCTCTATTTGAAAGACCAAAATAGGAGTCATTTTTCGAAAGTGCTTAAAACATTTTCAAAGATTGCCAAATAACCCTATTTTCTAAAAACACCTTGTAAAAGGACATTTTCAAACCATTTCCAAAAAACCTTACTTTGATTCTCGGATTACACTTAGTTTCAGGTGACCTAACACAACTTTAACCATATTAGTTGGCGACTCCAAATATTTTTCAAAAAGCCCTTAATCAAATGAATTTCAAGTTCAAACTCTGTCACACTTATCCTCTAAGAAGGGTGAGTTCTAACAGACAAAGTATCAGGTTTCATCCAAGTCAAGACCTAGACAAAGAACCAAAAATCGGGGCATGACACTGGAGATGAGGCTCAATTTACATCTCTTACAACAAATGATGGAAGGTTAGTCACTTTTGGAGGTAATAGCAAGAGGAAGATCAATGGTATAGGTAGTATTGATAAAGATTCTTCAACTTCTATTAAAAATGTTTTACTTGTCAAAGGCCTCAAACATAATCTTTTGAGTATTAGGCAATTGTGTGATAAAGGTTTTAAGGTTGTTTATGAATTCTAAAAATGCATTGTAGTAAACATCAATGATAACAATACCATATTGACTGGTCACAGACAAGACAACATTTATATTTTTGACTTAAATGATTTATTCATTTGTAAAATAAAATGCTTTGCTACTGTGAATAGTGAGAATAATTGGTTATGGCATAGAAGACTTGGTCATACAAGCTTGAGTATTCTTTCAAAGATTTTAAAAAATAATTTGGTCAATTGACTTCCCAAGCTCAAATTTAAAAAAGATAAAATCTGTGATGCTTGTCAAATTGGGAAGGAAGCTAGAGTTTTTTTTAAATCTAAAAATACGATTTCTACATGTAGGCCACTTCAACTACTGCATATGGATATATTTTAACCAACTTGAACTCTAAGTTTAGGTGGTAAGCAATATACTCTAGGCATTGTTGAGGATTACTCAAGGTTCACTTGGACATTCTTACTTGCTCATAAGGATAAAATATATATATATTTTTTACAAAGTTTTGCAAAAATATTTAAAATGAAAAATGATTTACAATCACAGCAATTAGAACTGACCATAGTGGTGAGTTTGATTGCAAACCTTTTGAAAAGTATTGTGATAAGAATGGTTTTGAACATAATTTTTTAATACCTAGAACATCTCAACGTAATGGGGTTGTTGAGAGGAAAAATAGAACTTTAGAAGATATAGGAAAAACCATACTTTGTGAAAACAATTTGTCAAAATAATTTTGGACAGAAGCTGTTAACACAGCCTGCTATGTTTTAAAGTAAGTTTTGTTTAGAAAGTTTTTAAATAAAACCTCATATGAGCTTTAGAATGGGAAAAAAGCCAATTGTTTCATACTTTAAAGCTTTTGGATACAAATGTTTTGTTTTAAACAATAAAAATCACCTTGGAAAGTTTGTTGTAAAATCTGATGAAGGTATTTTTCTTAGCTAATTTACTCATAGCAAGGCTTATAGAATTTTCAATAAAAGAACTTTAGTTGTTGAGGAATATGTGCATGTTACTTTTGATTAACTAAAAGGATTTTCAAACTTGTGCAACCTCCTAGTTTTGAAAATCCTTTGTTTTCAAATCATGTTTTCAAATATGCAAAAGCATTTTATGGTTTAAAACAAGCCCCAAGGGCTTGGTATGAAAGATTGAGCAAATGTTTTTATTGAAAAAGGTTTACAATAGGCAAAGTTGATATAACTCTTTTTATAAAGATTAAAGACCATGACATGCTTATTGTGTAAATTTATGTTGATGATATTATATTTGGCTCTACTAATGAGAAACTATGCAATGAATTTGCTAAGTATATACAGGGTGAGTTTGAGATCAGCATGAGGGGAGAACTCAACTACTTCCTTGGATTTCGAATCAAACAATCAAAGGAAGGGATCTTCATTAACCAAGCTAAGTACATCAAAGATCTATATAAGAAGTTTGGAATGGAAGATGTAAAACCTTTATGGACTTCCATAAATACTTAACATAAGCTTGATAATGATGAAAGAGGTATTTCTATGGATACCAAGTTTTATAGAAGTATGATTGACTCATTACTCTATCTAATTGTTGTAAGCACCCAATTTTTACTCGCTCAACAATCTCTGGCCCAACCAGACTCACATTCAAACTAACACAGGAACATTCAAGCCCAGACCAACTTTCCAGATGCAATCCAGTCAATCAACCACTTCGCAGGACCGTTGGGCCCAATAGAGGCAAAATGACCAAAATGCCCTGAGGACATTGCTTGGTTCAATTCCAGTTGGCACGTCTTCCTAAAGACAATAAGTCCCTATTTCAACTTCAATTTTAGTTTCAATTCCAATCCAAAACAGTCAAACTTAAGCTAGCACAACTTTTGAGAAAGTTAATAACTCAAATTGTAAGTCCATCCAATTCGGCACGTTCATCAAGAAAACTCCTCAGAACGATAAGTTCCTTCAAACCTGTCGACCGAGATGAAACCTAAGTCCCCGAGATGGTAGAACGGTTCATTTCTGGCACCTGCTAGCCCGCCAATGTAAAAGGTTCGTTATCCAGCACGTATTTTAAGAAAGTTAATCCCTCAGACGATAAGACCATCTAACAGCTTCCTGAGATCAGGCAATCTCTGAAATGAATGCACACCGTCAGAGTGACAAAAAACTCACAAACATGGCAACTGTCAGAGTGGCGGAAACACTTGCAATTAGGTCGGCATTGGAAATTGCCAACAAAATCCTTATCTTATGGGACCAAACACGCCTTTTGGTTGTGACATGATTACCGAAGGACGAGATACCTTTGAAAACCAACTCTCCACACACCATCATGGTGACAGAAACACTCAAAATCTGGTTCAACACCAATGCCTGCTGGCCCACTTCGGGACAAATGACGAAATTGCACTTTTGGCCTTTTTAACATGCTTCTCGAGAAAGTACCTAAGTTCTCAGAGCAGTAAGTCCACCCTTCCAAGATTGTCCCAAAGATAATTTGGCATGTCCAAGTGCTTTCCAGGTGGTTCTAGATCAATTCTGAGACCATCCGATCAAAATGACCATTTTGCCCCTAGGCATCCGACTGCCTTAGGGAATCGCACCGGCTCTAGGTATCAAACCGGTAACTTGCCAAGGATGATTTTAGTAGTATTCCCAACCTTCCAACACCTTTCCAGATCATTCTGAGTTCATTCCGACAAGCTCGGTGCAAAATGATCGTTTTGCCCCTAATAGGCCAATTGCCTCTTCTAACCACACTGCCTCTGGGTTTCAAACCGGCAACTCCTTGGAACACTATCGATGGTGTTTCCAACCTTCAACCCACCTCACGGGTCACTCCGTGACCATTATGGTGTTTTCTCGATTCAAATGACCGTTTTGCCCTTAGTGAGCCGTTGGACCTTTTTCAAACATTTTGGCATAGTTTTTTAAGTCCATTACCTCCGGAACACTTTTTTAAGGGTTCCCATCCATTCCCGGTTGAGTCTGGTTAGTCGAAACCTTCCGGATTATTCTTGAACTTTCTGGAGTCACTCCTAATAGAGCCAAGCCAAAAATTACATGGTAGTCACTAGGATAAGTGCTCAAATCTTTTGTCTTGCATCCCAACAGTTGAAAGATACGTTTATTGCCACCGTAAAACTTTCCTAAGTAGCGGGCATCACTAGTAGTGGCGCCAAGCCAATAAATGGCCTGACACCATTCCTAGTGGCACCAATGAAATTTTTACCCTAGCGCCACCGCAACAGGGGCCAAGAATGTTTCGATTGCCTATAAATACAGACCCTCCCCCTGCGTAAAAATGGTCCGAAAATTCAATTCAAAAACTTTGTCTCTTTGAAAGCAAAACTTGAAGCCTCTCCAAACCCTAATCCTCTCAAGCTTCTTTGTCGCGCCCCGTTTTTAGGTGTCCAAGGTCCTTTCGGTTCAGAGACCCTAAAGCACAGAACTCTGTCATTAGAACTCGTCCCCCTAGAAGGACAAGTGCGACTGGGTTTGAGAATTGATTTAACTAAGGGCTTTTTAGAAAAATAGGAGTCGCCACCTAACTTCATAAAGATGAGTTAGGGCACCTAAAACTAAGTGTTAATCCGAAGATTAAACTTAGAGTTTTTGAAAAAAAAGGTTTTTGAAATCTCCCTCAAGAGAGGGTTTTTAGGAGAATAGGTTGTTTGGCAACCTTTTGAAATGTTTAAGCCCTTTTTGAAAATAACTCCATTTTGGCCTTTCGAAAACAGAAATCTAAGGTTCGAGGGTTGGTTACGTGTAGGGAAGATATCCTAAGATCATCACCCTACCCTGCCCTTTCGGTACCTACATGTCTAATCACCCTCGGTTCACTCACTAGAATGATCGATTACCATTGTCCACTTAATATCCACTTTAGAACTTTGAAAAAGGGATTTAGTCATCAGTTTTTGGATGAATGATGCATGATGCAAGTTTTGAAAGAAGTTTGAAAATAATGGAGGTTTTGAAAGAGTTTGGAATAGAAACTTTGAATTGATTTGAATTTTTGAAAAAGGGATTAGGGTTGAAATAAAAGTTATGACCGCACCATTTTAGGTTGCCTACGTATCTCATTTGGCAAGAATCAGGTCATTCGTAGTTCGGGCAAGAGCCCGAGGAAAAATAGGCGCATTTAGGGCCTTTGGAAGATTTGAAGACATATTGAGGTCTTCGAAAAGTTTAAGACACTTTGAGGTCTTTGGAAGTTGAAGACTCTTTGTGGTCTTGAAAGTTTTGACTTGGAATTGGATAGTGGTGTGCTTTGAAAATGCTTTTGGGTCAATTTTGAGAGAGTTTTGGAAAATGTGTTTGGATAACTCAAGAGAGTTTGAGAAAGTTTTTGAAATTTTGTTTTGAAAACCTTGGAGGTATGATTTTGGAATGTTTTGATGAATTGGTTTTTTGAAAGTGATGTTTAGAATCCCAATATGGACAACCTTAGAAGTTGTTCTTAATTTATCACTTAACCTTAGAATCCCTAACCATGAGAGGGCTAGGGACACCTTAGGTTTGTGACCTTTTGAAAATATTTTTGGAAATGCCTTGAAGATGAAATGTAGGAATATTTGAAGAATTTATGGAGTTGGTTTCTTTGAAATCAAGAGAGTAAGAGGTTTTGGAAAAATAGGTTGTGAGAATAGTTTGAAAATTGAATGATCATTTAGAAAAGGGTTCAAGAGTTGGAACCTTGAAGTATACCAACCTAGGTTGGGTGACCTAAGGTTAACTAACTTGGGTTAGGTTAACCTAGGGTTAAGATGACCTATCGTTAACTAGGGTAAGGTTAACCTTAGGGGGGTGAACTAGGGTCAAGTTAGCCTAGGGTTGGACAACTAAGGTCAAGTTAACCTAGGGTTGGGTAACTAGGGTCAAGTTAACCTAGGGTTAGGTAACTTGGGTCAAGTTAACCTAGGGTTGGACAACTAGGGTCAAGTTAACCTAGGGTTGGACAAGTTAACCTAGGGTTGGACAACTAGGGTCAAGTTAACCTAGGGTTAGGTGACTAGGGTCAAGTTAACCTAGGGTTGGACAACTAGGGTCAAGTTAACCTAGGGTTAGGTGACTAGGGTCAAGTTAACCTAGGGTTGGACAACTAGGGTCAAGTTAACCTAGGGTTAGGTAACTAGGGTCAAGTTAACCTAGGATTGGACAACTAGGGTCAAGTTAACCTAGGGTTGGACAATTAGGGTCAAGCTAACCTAGGGTTAGGTTGAAAAAAGGGTCTTGAAAATTGTTTTGATGCATTCTTGGAGAGAGTTTTGAAAGCAAAACATGATATGCAATGGACTTTAGTATGCCATTTCTTTGAAGATCATTTCTATGAAAATTTTGACTCTTAGTCAAGAGTATGGTGTGTATGGTTGGTGATTGGAAACCATTTCAAGGAAGGTTTCCTCATAGCCATTATAACCACCATCTTGACAAGAAAAAAAAAAGGTTAAAAAATGAACATAATGATGGTAATTTTTAGAGCATTATTCTTATGCAAAAATGGAGAGAAAGCATTTTTGAAATCATTTTTGGAGAAGGATTTTGAAACCCATTTTTCAAGGGAACCATTCCATCAAGAGAGGGTTCATATGGCCAATAAAAGGGAGACCACTCAAGAGAGGGTTCCATGGGGCCATTCTAACCACTACACTTAAAAGAATGAAAATCTTGAAAATTTAGAGAATTAGAAAGCAACCCTTTATGCAAATTAAAATGTCATGGCACTAAAATGAAAGTTAGGGGATTAGTAGGAGGTCTTCTAAGGCACAATTCCTAAAATCCCATCCTATACTTCAAGGGGGCAATTCTTGAAACAATTTTTGAAAGATATGTAGAGCTTGGAAATGGCATGAAAATAAGAGCAATGCAAGCATCATAGAGCATGACAATAATCATAAAATGAAGTCAAGCATGCAAAACATTATCAAAATAGTGATATGCAAGGGGTCATGATTACATACAAGGCTCTTAGTCTACACCACATAAACAAGGGGCTCTTAGGCCATACCATCTTTAAGTGGGCTAGTGAGAGGTCCCCCTAAACGGTGGCTCTCACTTGCTTTCCTCTAGGCATGATCTAAGAGCCCTCTTGGCTCAAGCATGCAAGAAAGGGGGGTTGAAGATGGGGATTAAAATAGAGAATAGCTTAAGTAGGCTAGGAGGGAGAAGAGAAGAGTGGGGGAGAGCACAAATATAAAAGGGATACCACCTTTTGCCTTTAACACCCTTGTAATCTTCAATGGATGTCTTGATTGGATCTTGAGTGACTTCAAGAAGGCTTGAGAGACTTGAGTGGAGTGTATAAGTGTGTGTGAGGCTTTGTGTATGGAGTGTATACGCTTAGGAAAGGTAGAATCTAACCTAAGTGTTGGAGGGGAGGAATATATGTAGAGATTCGAGTTTCTGGAGTGATTTCAGCAGAGTTTCCTATCAATTTCAGACTTGGAATATGCAAGGGGGGAGGCCTCTATTTATAGGCAAACTGGAACAGACCTGCGCATGTGCTACATGCGCATGGCCAAACTTTGGCCGTGTGCATGTAGGACATGCACAGGTACTGTTCCATTGCCAAAATAACACGTGGCACCTTATCTACTGATTAAATCTCGACCGTTGATCGAAAGTTGGTCGATCTAAACAAAATTTGAGCGCATGTAGCATACGCTCCACCACCGGAAAAATTCGCCCAAACTTTGCCTCGATAATTGGGCCAACCGGGAAGGTTCTAGAGGAATTGGTCGCACTCGAGATGTTCTCCTAGTGCATCCGATGAACTTTCATGTTTTCGAAGAGTTTGAATTATGTTCAGAAGTGTGGGATATCGTCTTGGGAAGAGTGCCAAAAAGGACACTTTTGTGGAGCGTCTGTGATACGCTCCGTGGGTGTTTAAAAGTGGCTGTTTTCGTTTGATGTGATCGAGGCCTTCGGGAAGCGATCTATTCAATCGGACCGTACCGATGGAAAGTACTCTAGAAATACTTTCTAAAATTCCCAAATTTACGAATTTCCCAAGTCATTTGACGGTGCATTTTGATTAAGGAATCGGAGAAAAAGTCAGCCTTGGCAGAGCGTCTGCGAGACGCTCCAGGGGTTGCTGAAAGTCATGGTTTGCACACCGTACAATGGAGGGCTTCGGGAAGCGATCTATTCAATCGAACCGTATCGATGGAAAGATCTATGGACGAGCCTTCGATAATTTCCTGATTTACGCATTTCTCAAGTCGGTTGACGGTGCGTTATAACCAGGGAATCGGGGGGAAAAGATAATTTAGGCGGAGCGTCTGCGAGACGCTCCGGGGAACTTTTATTGAGTCGTGTGAGTTTAGCATCGTAGGGGGTTCCTTGGGTTAAACAAAGGTGTGTGATGAAGCCTCTGCTCGAAATCCCAAGGCCGGTGCTGTTTCGAGGCATTTTTGGGCTTCTAGGGGCAAAACGGTCATTTCGACCGGAGTTGGCTGGAGATGGTCAGGAATGGTTTGGTATGTTGTGTTAAGTGTGTAGGGCTATTCAGAGATGGTTTTGGGAGAGCCTTTTTCCGTTCGGTAGGGTTTGTGCAGTGTTGAGACGTTCAGGGGCAAAACGGTCATTTTGACTAGAGCGAGCTGGAATAGGACCGAATTTGGACTAAATGGCGTGCGGGGGACGTCTGATGGTTTGACAACATTTTGGAAGGATGGACTTATCGTTTTGAGGGATTCTGAGCTTTCTCAAAACGTGCCTGGAGGCCCAAGGGGCAGGTTTGGTTATTTGGCCGCCCGATAAGAGGTTGACTGATTGCATAGGGGTTTGAAAGTTGATTTGTGCTTGAATATGCTTATGGAGTTTTGAAAGGGAGTCCGGTCAGGCCGGTGACTACCGAGCGGGCAAAAATGGGGTGCTTACATTCTTTAAGCTCTAACCTCCATACACTTAAACCCTAGCCCCTATACACCTTTTACACTCATACACAAACCTCTAAACATCCATTGAAGACTCAAGTGCTGCAAATTCAAAACTCTCAAGATTCAAGTAAAGCAAAGTAAACCAAGGAATCAAAACAAGAAAAATACAAGGTTGGTTTTCTATTTATTTTTTATGTAATCCCCTCTCTCTCTTCTCCCTCCTAACCTACTTAGGTTTTCTTCTATTTTAATCCCCATCTTCTACATCCTCTTCTTGCATACTTGAAACAAGGGACTCCCTGATTCAAGCCTATAAAGGACTGTTGAAGGTCACTGTGCTAGGGGCTTTCTTCTAGTTCAACCTTTGATGGTGTGGGTTCGGCCCCCTTGATTATGTGGTGAAGCCTAGCCTTGTATGTTTACGACCCTATTGCATTGTGCGTGTCATATTCATACATCCATTCAAAATTACATTCAAAGTTGTTTTTAAACTTGTATCAAAACTCTCTTTCAAAGCTTACATTCAAAATCTCCTTTTTCAAACTTGTTTTCAAAATTACACTCCTAGGATTTCTAGCCATTCCATGGTTAGGGTTGTTTTAAGAAAGTGTTACATTCAATGTGACTATTAAGGTCCAAATTTTGGGTGTAAACCCTAAATTGTTTTTATTCAAAACCACAATCTTAAGATGATTCTAACCATTTCATGGCTAGGATTGTTTTAGGAAAGTGTGATATTCAATGTGATTATTGTGGTCCATATTTCAAAACCCTATTTGTTATCAAAATCACAACCCTAGAATGGTTCTAATCTTTTCGTAGTTAGAATCGTTTTAAGAAAGTGAGATATTCAAGAGACTTGCAAAAGTCTATATTTAAATCTCTTTCCAAATTATTTTTGCAAATCTACTTCCTAAGAACTCTTTTCAAAGATCTACTTTCCAAAAACTCTTTGTCTTGAAGTCCAAGTGAAGCCCTAGAATCTATGATTAGGAAATCTTAATTCCTTTGTTAAATTCATGACTTTCTATTTTCTACCTCAAATCATAGATTTCCAAAAACTCTTTTTCCACCAAATCAAAGATTTCTAAAACTCAACCTTTCCTATTCCATGTCAAATCCAATCTTCCAATTTAGGAAACAAAATCTAATCTTCTAACTTTGAAAACAAAATCAAATCATTTATTTTTGGAAATAAGATCCAATCTTCAACTTTAGGAAATAGGAATTAAATCTTTCCTAATTCTCTTTCCTAATTCGACTCTTTCTAAATTCAAGACCTTTTCTAATTTCAAACCTTTCCAAATCACAACTTTCTAATTTCAAGCTTTCAAATCTTTCTGAAATTCAAACTTCCAAATTTATCCAAAGTTCAAATCTTTCTAAATTCAAGACTTTTTAAATTCAAATTTTTTCAAAATCAATACTTTTATAAAATGAAAACTTTCCTAATTCAAAACTTTCCAAAATCCAATCTTTCTTAAACCCTAACTTTCTAAATTCTTTCAAATTAAATAATTAAGTCAAATCATTACAAGTCTTTTCGAGTCAAGTGTTTCTAAATTAAATCAAATCCTTTCTTAATCTTTCTTAGATCTAACTTTCCTAATCCAAAACTTACCTAAAACAGAACTTTCCTAAAATCTAACTTTCTAAAATCAAATCTCTCAAGTTCAAATCAAATCTTTCTAATTCAATTGCATGCTTCAACGCTAGGTTACTTAAACCCTAGGAGGCCAAACCCTAGTTTAACCCTAACCCTGAAGTTAGGAAGCTTCAACTCTTTTCTAAACCAAGATGGTTTTTAAAATTCAATCTAAGTCAAGATGTTTTCAAAGCTCAACTCAAACGTTCCCAAATCAAGTCCACATCCTACTTTAAAATTCAATCTTTTCAAATCAAAATCAATTTCAAAATTCTCGAGTTCAATTTCATATCAAAGTCAATTCGAAGTTCAATTTCAAATCAAAGTTCAATTTCCAATCTTCCAATCAAAGTTCCAAGTCAAAGATTTTCAAGTCAAACTTTTCAAAAATCTCAAAGTGTCTATTTTTAGTCGAACTCTTGTCCGAACTACGACTGACCTGATTCTTAACAAAGGGATACGTAGGCAACCCCTATGGGTGTGGTCACAACCTTTTTCAAGTTTTCAATTTTCATAACCATTTTCAAGTTTCTAATTTCTATAACCTTTTTCAAGTTTCAAATCTTTTCTTCAAATCTATTTTCAAAATTAAATTCTTTTTCTTACACTTGCATGTCATGCATCATATCAAACTTCTTTCTAAAATTCTTTTCAAAGTGGATAGTATTGGACAATATATAATTGAATATTCTAAATGAGTGAACCTAGGGTTAATAGACATGTAGGTACCAAAAGAGCAGAATAGGGTGATAGCTTAGTGCAACTTCCTTATACGTAACCAACCTCTGAACCTAGAATAACTATTTTCAAAGACCAAAAATGGAGTTATTTTCAAAAAGGGATAAAATCTTTTCAAAGGTTGCCAAACAACTTGTTTTCTTGAAAAACCTCTCTTGAGGAAGAGTTTTAAAACATTTTCAAAAACCCTAAGTGCAATCTTTGGATTGTGCTTAGTTTTAGGTGACCTAACTCACCTTAACAAAGTTAGGTGGCGACTTCAAATCTTTTTCAAAAGCCCTTAATCAAATCAATTTATAGTTCAAACCTAGTCACACTCGTCATTTTGGGAGGATGAGTTCTAATGAGAGAGTACCGTATTTTTCTCACTTGTATGTTTTCTCGAGTGTGAAAAATCAGGGCGCAACATGAAGCAATCAAAGCAAGAAGAAAACAAGACTTTCTACTTACTTTTATGTAATCCCCCCTCTTCTCTCTCCTAACCCACTTGGGTTCTCTTCTATTTTAATTCCCATCTTCTACCTCCTCTTTTTGCATGTTTGAAACGAGGGACTCCCCGCTTCATACATAGAAAGAACTATTGAAGGTCACCATGCTGGGGGCAATCTTCAAGTTTAACCTAAGAAGGTGTGAGTTCAGCCCCCTTGATTATATGGTGAAGCCTAACCTTGTATGTTCATGTCCCTATTGTATTGTGGTTATCATGTTCATGCATTGTGTACAATATTGCATTCAAAGTTGTTTTCAAAACTTGCATTTAAAATCTTCTAATTTCAAACTTGTTTTCAAAATCACACTCCTAGGATGATTCTAGACATTTCATGGTTAGGATTGTTTTAGGAAAGTGTTACATTTAATGTGACCATCAACGTTCAAATTTTGGGTTCAAACCTTAAATTGTTTTTATCAAAACCACCATCTTAAGATGATTCTAGCTAGTTAATGGTTAGGGTTGTTTTAAGAAAGTGTTATATTCAATGTGATCATTATGCTCCATATTTCAAATTCTAGTTGTTGTCAAAATCACAACCCTAGAATGGTTCTAATCTTTTCATGGTTGGAATCGTTTAGGAAAGTGAGATATTCAAGAGATGTGCAAAAGTCTATATTCAATCCTCTTTCTAAATAGTTTTGCAAATCTACTTCCTAGAGACTCTTTTTAAAGATCTGCTTTCCAAAAGCTCCTTGTCTTGAAGTCTAAGAAAAAACACTAGAATCCATGATTAAGAACCCTAATTCCTTTCTTAAAATCATAATTTCCTATTTTGCCTCAAATCATAAATTTTCAAAGCTCTTTTTCAACATAAAATTATAGATTTCCAAATCCAAGATTTTCAAAACTCAACCTTTCTAATTCCATGTCCAATCAAATCTTTCAATTTTGGAAACAAAATCAAATTATTTATTTTTGGAAACAAAATCTAATATTCAACTTTAGGAAATAGAGATAAAATCTTTCATAATTTCAAACTTCTAAATCTTTCTAAACTTCAAATTTTTCTAAGTTTAAATCTTTCTAAATTCAAAATTTTCCAAATTCTAATATTTCCTAAAATGGAAACTTTCTAAATTTAATTCTTTCCTAAAAAAGAAACTTTCCAACATTCAATCTTTCTCAATTTGGAACTTTCCTAATTCGAAACTTGCCTAATTTGGAACCTTCCTAATTCAAAAGTTTCCTAAAATTCAACTTTCTTAAATCAAACTCTCTTATTTCAACTACATGTTTTAACCCTAGGTTGCATCAACCCTAGGAGGCCAAGCCCTAGTTCAATGCTAACCCTAAGTTAGGAAGTTTCAACTCTTCTCTAAACTCATGTCTAAACCAAGATGGTTTTCAAACTCCAATTCAAGTCAAGATGATTTGAAAGCTCAACTCAATCTTTCCAAATCAAGTCCAATTTCCATTTGAAGTTCAATTTCAAATCAAAGTCAATTTTAAGTTTGATTTCAATTTCCAAAGTCAATTTCAAATTAAAGTTCAATTTCTAATCTTCTAATCAAAGTTCAAATCAAACTCTCTTCAAATCAACCTTTCTAAAAGCCTCAAAGTGCCTTTTCAAGTCAAACTTTTCAAAGACCTCAGAGTGTCTATTTTCTATCGAACCCTAAGTCTGAATTACGACGGACTTGATTCCCAACAAAGGGATACGTAGGCAACCCTCATAAGTGTGGTCATAATTTTTTTCAAATTTATAATTCCACAACCTTTTTCAAGTTTCCAATTCCCATGATCTTTTTCAAATTTCAAATCTTTTCTTCAAATTTATTTACTAAATCAAATCCTTCTCTTGCACTTGCTTGTTAGCCGTCATATCAAACCTTTT
The DNA here is from genome assembly GCA_033060915.1 of Euryodendron excelsum. Classification (NCBI taxonomy): domain Eukaryota; kingdom Viridiplantae; phylum Streptophyta; class Magnoliopsida; order Ericales; family Pentaphylacaceae; genus Euryodendron; species Euryodendron excelsum. Next base: position 7,197,890 of record CM065391.1, on the reverse strand, counting down.
TCTAAAATTCTTTTTAAAGTGAATATAGTTGGACAATGAATAATCGAAGATTCGAAATGAGTAAACCTAGGGTGAATAGACATGTAGGTACTGCAAGGGCAGGACAGGGTGATAACTTAGTGCGTTTGCCCTATATGTAACCAACCTCTGAACATATAATCACTATTTTTGAGAGACCAAAAATAGAGTTATTTTCAAAAAGGGCTTAAATCTTTTCAAAGTTTGCTAAATAACCTGTTTTCTTCAAAAACTCACTCTTGAGGAAGTTTTTCAAAACTTTTTCAGAAATCCTAAGTTTAATCTTTGGATTGCACTTAGTTTTAGATGACCTAACTCTCCTTAACAAAGTTTGATGGTGACTCCAAATATTTTCCAGAAGCCCTTATTCAAATCAATTTCCAATTCAAAACTAATCGCACTCGTTCTTCTAGGAGGATGAGTTCTAACGAGAAAGTACCATGTTTTTCCCACTTGTGTTTTTCCAAATGTGAAAAATCAGAGTGAGATAACTAGTGACTCCGCTGGGGACGCTTACAGGATTAGGCCATTTTTATGTCTTTTCACTCTTCACTCATCTAAAGTTTTCAATTATTATGTCCAATTTTTTCCACTTCAAATTTTTTAAAAGTCAAAACTTTTGAAAACTGTTTTAAAAAACATGTCATCACTTGTATTCAATTCATATTCAATCATTCAATCTTACATTAAGTTTGTCATCAAGGTATTGACTTCGTGTATTTTCTTCTATAGGTGGACTTTTATTCACATTTTATTTTATATCATATTAACTGCCATGTATGTCATGAATGAATCGGATGGATGAGAATTGTCAGGCCCTTTCCTCTGCTTTTTAAAATCTCACGCAAACATTGCACTCACACTTGCATTTGCATCTTTGCACTATTACCTGATCATGACCCTTCTAGTTAGAAAGGGGGACGGTGCTTTGGTTGTGGGCAGATGTTGTGTTAGTTTCTTAGCCTACGGCCTCATAATGATCCCCCCACTTAGATCACCAATCGACAATGGCACCACCTCAGGGAGTAGGGCTAGGTTTGAAGATTTAGGAACTGAGCCTTCTTAGGAAGCATTAGTAAACCCTTAACCTCATGCTCATGTAAAAACCATGCATAGCCGAGCCTCTGCTGGATTTAAAGCACACACGTCAATTTCAAAACCATGGAGGAAAAGGCGACTATTTTACTTTCCTTTATCCTTGTCTATTCTTGTTGTTATAATGCTTATATAAATGCTCATGCATGCATATTTACTTTACAATTGTATTCTCTCTCTCTATACTCTTAGCATATATGTACATGCATTCAATACACCATGTCAAGACAAGAGTTCTAAAGTAACTTAAGTCACTGCATTATTATGCATATGATCAACCCATAGAGAGTGACACCAAGATCACTCTCCCTTGTATAAAACCTACCAAAATCCTAGGGGTTCCATATAACCCTAAGAACTCATGGCATACATTTCAATTCATTCCATAAAGAGGGGCCTCAATCCCTCTATGCTCATGGAGACAGGGTTGTCAAAAAGATAAGGGGCAATCAAACAGTAAGATCCCTCGATGACTCCCTCAATATCAAGCTTAAAGAAGGCAAATCTAAAGACTCAAGAGTAGTTTAAGATCTCAAATGTAAAAGTAGATAGGCTGAAATCCTAAGAAAAGTGCCCCCTTCCCCCTATTAAAATGTATTTCAATTTCATGGTATTTAAACTCAAAAGTTCAATGTACTTCTTTATATGCCTTGAATGAACGAATGAATACATGAATGAAGGTTCTTAACCAATGATATGGTATCTACATGCAGAGGCAAAAACCTATATCTCCAAAAAGTGAGTCAAAAGCATCATATTTAACTTCCCTCTCAAAAGGGGGCATCCCTAGGGCATGCATGGCATAAAGCTTTCTAAATGTCAAACACTGACTCGTGACTTGTGTTCTTCTTTTTCTTTTTCTTTCGCAGAGATTACACCATAAAGAGACACCATTGCTCCTAAGAGAGATTCACAGCCAACTAGAGACCCCAACATTACCCGACAAAGAGCTTTACTAATGGCAGCCAACCCTGACGAGACTTCCTCTATCTCACAAGAAGAAATCAACATGATGAGAACCAAAATCGATGAAATGTTCAAGCTCGTCCAGGCCATGGCAATGAAAGATACTTTTTTAGCCTTGTCATCATATACGGCCTTCCCTAAAGACTCTAAAATTGCCACCCAAAGAATTGTGCTTCAATACGACTTAATGGGGAAAAGCAAGGAGGACTCCAAGGTAGCCAACATCGAAGACGAAGAAACTATACTTCTTTCTCCTATTGTGAAAAAGGCTCCCTTAGACCCTCTCAGTCTAAAAATCCAAGGGTTGGAAGATTCATTGCGAAGCCTTCATGGCCATGACACCTTTAGGCTTACCTCCTATGATGAGTTGTGTTTCTTTCTAGACCATCCAAGACCGGCCAAGTTTAAAATGCCTGATTTCCATAAGTACGATGGCACTGGCAACCCCATAGCCCACCTTCGTCTCTATGCTGGGCCGTTAAGTGGTCATGAAAATGATCCTAAGCTCCTTATGCATATGTTCCAACATAGTCTCACTGGGTCCGCCCTGCAATGGTTCGCTCGACTCGACCTCTAGGAAGATCACAACTTGGATCGAACTGGTTAATGCATTCAAGGTCCAATATCGTCATAATATAGATCTCGCTTCTGACAGATGGTCCTAGATAACAATGAGCAAGGCAGAGAAAGAAAGCTTCAAGAGCTATTCCCGTAGATGGAGAGAATCAGCTACACAAGTCAATCCCCTTTTAGAAGAGAAATAGTATATGTAACTTTTTGTACATACTTTTCAAGGCATATACTATAAAAAGCTCTGCACAAGTGTGGAAAAAGGCTTCTCTGAGCTTATCATGCAAGGGGAGATAATAGAGAATGGCCTCAAGACGAGATGGATTACGGATCCTTATGCAAAAACTGGAGAAAGTTCTGTCAACATAGCCAAAAAGGTGGCTACTACAAGGGGGTAATCAAGAAGGAGAGTGAGGTGTCTGCTATCTTGGCCATTCAACCACTCCAATACCGTCCACCACTCTAGCCACATCCTATCTTACTTATACCAACCTTAACCATGCCCGCACAAGCACCTAACTTTGGTCTTGCTGGGGCATATCCTAACTTCAATAAGCCAGTCCGACGCATCCGTACCTTTCATACCTTAGCCAATACCCAGACAAAAGCCTGTCGCACCCATATTTTTCGCACTCGAGGAATACTCACATAAGCGGGAAAAATGTTGTACTCTCTATTTAGAACTCACCCTCCTAGAAGAATGAGTGCGACTAGGTTTGAATTGAAAATTTGATTTGAATAAAGGGCTTTTGAAAAAGATTTGGAGTCGCCACCTAACTTGATTAAGGTGAGTTAGGTCATCTAAAACTAAGAATAATCCGAAGGCGACACTTAGGGTTTTTGGAAAACGATTTTGAAATTATCTCCTCAAGAGAGGGTTTTTAAGAAAACAAGTTGTTTGGCAACCTTTGGAAAACATTTAGCCCTTTTTGAAAAATAACTCCGTTTTGGTCTTTGAAAACAATGATCCTAGGTTCAGAGGTTGGTTACGTGTAGGGAAGACGCACTAAGCCATCACCCTACCCCGCCCTTTCGGTACCTACATGTCAATCTACCCTAGATTCACCTATGAGAGTCTTTAACTAACTAATGTTCAATCCTATCCACTTTATAAAACAATATTTAAAAATTATCATGATGCATGATATGCAAGTGCAATAGAAGAGAGTTGATTTTGAAAAAGATTGGAAAATAAATTGATTTGATTTGAAAAGAGATTTGAAGTTGGATAGATTTGAAATTGAAAAGTTTTGGAAATTAAAAGTAGAGATTTGAAAATAGAAATTTGAAATTGGAAATTTGAAAATTAATTGAAAATTTGAAAAGATTGTAGAATTCGAGTTTTGCAGATGTGATGGAATTTGAAATTTGAAAGAAGTTGTGACTGCACCCATGAGGGTCGCCTACGTATCCTTTTGGAGGAATTAGGTCAGTCGTAGTTCGAACAAGAGTCCGATTAAAAAGAGATTGATTTGAAAGAAAGAGATTGAATTGGAACTTGAATTAGAAAATCGGGAGATTGAACTTAGAATTGAAGATTGAATATTGGAATTTAGAATTCTGGAATTGAAGAGATTGGATTTTGATTTGAAAAGATAGAACTTGAAAGAAAGATTTAGACTTGTTTTGGAAAGATGGAGGTTTAGGAAATCTAGATTTAGGAAAGATAGGAGACCTAGGAAAGACTTGAGATTTAGAAAGATTGGATTTAGGAAAGGTCCGAATTAGGAAAGTTTCATTTTAGGAAAGTTTCAAAATTAGGAAAGTTTCGTCTTAGGAAAGTGTTCAAATTAGGAAAGTTTTCAAATTGGAAAGTTTTGAAATAGAGAAGTTTTGAATTTGGAAAGTTTTGAAATAGGAAAGTTTTGAATTTGAAAAGTTTTGAAATAGGGAAGTTTTGAATTAAGAAAGTTTCATTTTAAGAAAGGTTTTGAAATAGGAAAGTGTTGAATTTAGAAATATTTTGAATTAGGAAAAGTTTTGATTAAGAAAGGTTTAGAATTTGGAAAGATGTTGAAGTTTTAAGATAGTTTTGAATTTGGAAAGCTTAGAATTTTAGAAAGATTTTAAATTAGGAAAGATTTAGAAAATGTTTGAATTAAGAAAGTTTTGAGTTTAGAAAGTTTTGAATATTGGAAAGATTTGAAATTTAGAAAGTTTAAGATTTAGAAAGTTTGGAGTTTAGAAAAATTTAACTTAAGAAAGTTTTGAATTTGGAAAGTTTTGAATTTAGAAAGTTTAAGATTCAGAAAGTTTTAGAGTTTTAGAAAATCTTGAGATTAGGAAAGGTTTGAATTTTGGGAAAGGTTTAGAAACTTAGATTTGGAAAGTTAAGATTTGGAAAGGGGTAGAATTAGAAAAGGGCTGAATTAGGAAATATTTGAAAGCTTAATGTTTAAGGAAAGATTTGAAAATTTTTGGAAACTTATGGTTTAGGAAGGTGGGAAATTTGGAGAGAGTTGAATTAGGAAAGATGTAGATTTTGACTTTAAAGGAGAAGGTTTGATTTTGTTTCCAAAAACGGAGGAATGGATTCGGTTTCCTAAACGGAAGATTTGATTTGGTTTCCTAAAGGGAAGATTGGAATTGACAAGGATATGGAAATGGAGGTTTTAGAAACCCTAGATTTGAAAGGCTATAGTTTTGATGTAAAAAGAGGTTTTGGAAATGTGTATAGTTTGGATGTAGAAAACGAGAGATTTTGGAAACCTAGGTTTGGGGCGAAATTTGAAAACCATATTTTTGGAAAGAAAATTAGGGTTTCCTAATTGTGAGTTCTAGGGCTTGACTTGGGCTCTAAGGAAGGAGTTTTTGGAAGGTGTGTTTTTTGAAAACAAAGATTTTGGAAGAAAATCTTAGAGAGGAGTTTCTAGAAGGAAGATTTTGGAAAGAGAGGTTTTTAGAAAGATTTTTGGAAGGAGATTGTTGGAGGGAGTTTTTAGGAAAGTGAATTTAGGGAGTGTTTTTAGAAAATGAATTTTGAGGAGAAAGAGTTTTTAGAAAGTTGTTGAAAAAGGAAGCTTTGAAAAATAGATTTTGGAGGGAGTTTTTGAAAACAACTTTGGAGAGGAGAGTTTTAGAAAAGTATGTTGAAAGAGAGATTTTTAGGAAGGGATATTTTGGAAAGAGAGGTTTTTGGAAAGTGTAAAAACATCTCACTTTCTTAAAGCAATTCTAGCCATAAGAAGGCTAGAAACACTTTAAGAAAGTGGTTTTGAAAATAAGGAGATTCGAAAATATGGACTGTATCGATCCCTTTAAATGTAACACTTTCCTAAAGAGACCCTAGCCATGGAAAAGCTAGAATCACCCTAGGATTGTGATTTTGAAAACAAGTTTTGAAAAATGAGATTTTGATGCAATTTTGAAAACGAGTTTGAAAACGATTTTGAAAATAATTTTGAAAACGATTTTTAGAAGATGCAAGATCATGATATGCACAATGCAAATTTGGGGTCGTGAACATACAAGGCTAAAGCTTCACCACATAATCAAGGGGGCCGACCCACGTGGTCTCTGGTTAGACTAGAAGAAAGCCCCCGACACGGTGACTCTCCAATAGCCTAATCTTACACATAGACCGGGAATCCCCTTGTTTCAAGCATGCAAAGAAAGGGGGGGAAAGAGATGGGGGATTAAAATAGAGAAAACCCAAGTGGGTTAGGAGAGAGAAAAGAGAGGGGGGAGGTGCAGAAACTTAAATGGAGGACCTACCTTGTATCTTGTTTATTTTGCGCGCCTTGCTTTCTTCGGTCTTCGTCTTGATCTTCATCTTCAATCTTCAATAGTTGTCTTCAAGCTTCAAACTTCAGATTGCAACTCTTCAAGTCTTCAAAGGAGGGTTGAAGGCTAGTGTATAAGTGTATGGGGGTGTATAGAAGTCTATATGAGGCTAGGGTTTGTGTATGGTGGCTAGGGTTTGAAAAACCTAAGGAAGCTAGGGTTTTGGGAGTGTTCAAGCTCTGTATATCGAATTATATAATTTTTTGTTTGAGTTTGCGGATCTCTTAAACGCTGGAAGAGGCTCTGTATTTATTGAGATTAGACAGCACTAGCGCCTGTTGTAGTGGCGTCAGGCCAGAATTTACACTGGCGCCACTAGGAGTGGCGCCAGGACAATTTTTGGCTTGGCGCCACTACTAGTGGCGCCAACCATTTAGAAAATATTTAAGGTCGGCAAGCAACGTATCTTTGACTAGATTTAGGCGCCTCTACTACTGACTACCATACAATTTTTAGCCTGGCTTCACTAGGAGTGACTCTGGAAAGTCCAGGAAGGATTTGAAGAAGCCGAGAATGACCCGGAAGGCCAGAAAAGAGCAGGAACACTTAAAATAGTGTCTCGGAGGTATTTGGCTTGAAGAATGAAGAGAGGATGCATTGGAGGGGTTAACCGAGCCTTTAGGGGCAAAACGGTCAATCGGATCGGGAAGCTGTCGGGATAGACTCGGACTGTTCTGAAAGAAGACTTGAGATTTGGAAATATTATTCAGAATGTTCCCAGAGGTTGCCGGTTTGATACCCAGAGCCGGTGTGGTTGGAAATGGTGACCGGCCCACCAAGGGCAAAACGGTCATTTTGCACTGGGTTGGCCAAAACTGGCTCGGAATGATCCGGAAAGGTAAAAGGAGGTTGAGAATACTATAAAAAGTAGTCTCAGAGGATTAACGGTTTGATTCCCAGAGTCGGTGTGGTCGGAAAAGGAGACCGGTCTACTAGGGGCAAAACGGTCATTTTGTACCGCGTTGGCCTGAATTGACTCGGAATGAACCGGAAAGGTAAAGGAAGGTTAAGAATACTATAAGATGTAATCTCAGAGGGTTACCGGTTTGATGCCCAGAGCCGATGTGGTTCCTGGGACATTCGGATGCCTAGGGGCAGAATGGTCATCTTGACCAGAAAGTCTCGGAAAATGTCCAAAGGGTAGTTTGGTCATTTTTCACCGAAGTGGGCTAATAGACACTGGTGTTGACCTGGGTTTTGAGTGTTTCCGCCACTCTAACTGTGGTCGTCGTGACAGGGGTTTGTTGGCAATTCCTTATATCGACTTATTTGTGAGTATTTTCGCTACTCTAAGGGTTGTGATATTTACGAGTATTTTCGCTACTCGGACCGTCTCGAGGAATAAACTGTCTCGATAGAGGGATTGGAAAGGGGACTTATCGTATCCGAAAAGACGTGCCTGATTGGAACCGTCTCAAGGAATAAACTGTCTCGAGAGAGGAATTGGAAAGGGGACTTATCGTCTCCGAAAAGACGTGCCTGATTGGAATCGTCTCGAGGAATAAACTGTCTCGAGAGAGGGATTGGAAAGGGGTCTTACCGTCTTCAAAAAGACGTGCTTGGACTGGAATCGTCTCGAGGAATAAACTATCCCGAGAGAGGGATTAGAAATGGGTCTTACCGTCTTCGAAAAGACGTGCCTGAATTAGAACCGTCTCGAGGAATAAACTGTCTCGAGAGAGGGATTGGAATTAGAATTGGAGAGAATAACGCCCCTAAGGGCATTTCGGTCATTTTGCCTCTATTTGGGCTTGGTGGGCCCGCGAGACGATGGACAAACAGGATTTAGACTTAGAAAATTGGTTTTGACTGGAATACGCCCACAATGACTTGAAAACAAGTCTGAACGGAGTGTAGACTACCGAGCGGTCAAAAATAGAGTGCTTACAACTGCCCCTCTTTTTCTGTTTTTGCTTGTCAAAGACAGAAAACGATAGAAGTAAGAGTCCCATGTTGACCGCGAGGCAGTCGGAGGGACAGACATTGGAAATCTTTCGACAACGGGAGGTCGAAAACGGATAACGGGCCAAAAAGGCCTTCGAAAATGAGTTTTGGCGAGAAAAAGGGAAAACTGCCCAGAATTTGAAACTAGCGCCACTAGCAGTGGCGCCTTTGGCAGAAAATGCCTGGCGCCTCTACTAGTGGTGCCAAGCTTAGAATTAAAACCAAAAAATTTCTGGTTCGAACACCTGTGGGATTTGAAGAGTTTTCGGAGAATCCGAGAGTCTTCAAGTGGAAGTCGACTTGAACCTTGAAGGAGCACCTCTTGGGGACCATGGGTGATTGCCGGAAGGAGACCACGTCGCCGGAAAAGTCGCCGGAAGAGGAGATTTCGCCGGAGAACTTTCAAAAAGTGAGTTTTCAATTTTTGTTGATTTTGATGTGTAGAACTTCGTTTGAATCATGTGAATAGTGGAAATTGATGTTTTGATATGCTTTGAACACTTTGGTGATGTCGTTCTTGTATTTTAATGGTTTTTTGATTGAATTTGAATGATTTTTCATGATTATGCGAAGAGGGTTTTCTGCAGGAATAGAAAATTTGTTCCTACAGGCATGGGTATTGGGTTTTCTGGCTATATTTTTGTGCAATGTGTCATAGAAAAATGTGTTTAACAACCGTATGAAGTTTCGTGATTTTTTGAAAACTCAGTGAATTTTTTATTTTTTGAAAAATAGGAAAATACTTAGAAAATTTAGAAAAATGAGAAAACTCAAGAAATTGATAAAATTTTTAAAGTTTGAAGTTTGGAAAAATATTGGAGTATTTTAGAAAACATTTGAGGTGATTTTGAAAAATTTTGGGAAACTTTTGAAAACCATTGATTCATTTGAAAAATAAAACACGTGTCTTGAAAATTTCAAAAAATTGAAAAATGTGCATAGGTGCTGATGTCATGCGATTGTGTCAATGTGAAGTGCATGTTTTGTGTTTTGTGTTGATGTTGTGGGTGTTGTAGGAGCTGTTTTTAAACAGGACTCTGCCGAAATTTCTCGAAATTAGGGGAAGAGTTGATTAAAGTTCTAGAAATAAAATCTTTTTGAAGGAAAAAGACAGAAAACCCTTGAGATTTGATTTGAGGTTGGAAAAATCAAGATATGTTGAAATTTTGTTTTTCATTTATCATTTGAAATCATTTATTTGTTTTGTTTGTGTTATTTGTTTGTTTTATTTTACTGTTATTTAAACTGCATGGATAGTATATTAACATCACTTACCCTGGCTTACCTTTTCAGGATGGCAGACGCGGGTGATGACGGTTCTGAGAGGAGACGCCGCTCTGGGAAGGCAGCCAGGACAGATTTTACTGGCAGCTCTAGTCGATCTAGAGGTAGTCGACGATCTTCATCCAATTAGAGTGGGCAGGGGAGTAGGCTACCTGTCGACCCTTTTCCTCCAGTTGAGCAGGCTTTCGCCAAGGAGATTGATGCTGAGGAGGAGGTACCGGGCCATGGGGATCAGGTGACCAGTTATGGGAGAGCTTCTTCCAGGCATAGGCAGACGGATGCCAACTTGGGAGATCTGCAGATACCGAACGTTCCACCACTCGGGGATCTTGTCTATCACCCCAGCGTGTATTCTAGACAGCATTTGCCTCCTTTGCGGGTACATACAGCATTCAGAGGGGCTGTTCATCAGGTTTTTGTGACCATGCAGTGGGCTGCCCCATCATACCGCGCCTTTTTGGCGGAGATCAGATTCGGTGCCTTTATGGGATTACAGGTTAACCGCCTGAATCGGCATTTGGTACTGGCACTTGTTGAGAGGTGGTTCGGGGAGACCGGGACCTTTCATTTCGTTGGCTTCGAGTTAGGTCCTACTCCTTTGGATTGGGCGATTATTACAGGGCTCTCCTTTGTCGACCGGCGGGTCACCTTGCATCCAGTTAGTAAGGACGAGGCCCGTTTACTGTTAGACTTGCCTCCTCTTGAGCATTCTGCCTTCCCAGTCTCTTGGATTAGTCAGGATGACCGTACTTTTGCTACTGAGCCATCGTCTACCAGGCGGGACATCATAAGATGGCGACTTGTGTTGTATATCATCTTTAGCTGCTTCTACAACAACATCAAGTCACTCGTGCCGTGTCGTTTGGTGAGTATAGTAGCCGATCTTGGAGCCTTATCTGAGCTGGACTGGGGGTTCTTTTCCTTTGGCTGCTTTCTTCGGTCGATGCGGGTCCGGACCTCTTCCCGTTGGGGTAGCATGACTAGCTTCTGGCATTTCCTTGTTTGGTGGAGTTACGAGTACCTTCCTGTTCGTCACCCTGCAGTTGTTGAGGATGACCTCTATCCTCACACTTTGAGGTGGGCTCGTGACCGGGTAGCCCAGCGATCGGAGATTACCGATTTTATGACGCTCTGGGCTAACCTGGAGTTGATTGAGGCAAGGGATGTGACCTGGCGGCCCTTCATTGGATCAGTCCATTACGAGGCAGTCCGGTACTTGGGCTTGTTGTCCTTGTCGAGAGCTGCTTTTCTCAGTGATGACACTTGGGAGTCCTATCTTAGAGAGCGACACTGGCGGCAGTTTCATGAGGAGTTTCGATCAACAGGGGCTCCACTAGAGTATATGTTTGGAGCCCTGGTGGCGGGAGTGCCCATCCCGTACCAGGAGCGCTAGCCAGGAGTCGAGTTCTTGCTTCCTCCGGATACGGATTATGCTACGCACTTTGGGGCTCATTTGGTTGGTGCTTTCACCCCGTTTGAGGTAGTAGTCGGCGGGTATGCTGTTGGCCAAGAGGTGGTTGACTTGTGGCGCCGAGCCGGAGGATATGCGCCTCAGGCTGAGTTTACTGCTGTGAGAGACTAGAGAGATCAATACCAGATGGAGCGGGATCAGTACCAGGCCGAGGTGGCTTCCCTGACAGCTCGATTATCTCAGTTGGGTGGTGAAGGGGTATGTTATTCCTTCTTTGCTGCTTCTTGCCCTGCTGTTGCGTAGTTCCTTTTGTATGGAGCTGATTTCGGTTCTATCTTCCTTGTAGGATGGTGGTGCTTCGAGTAGTTACCCACCTCCTCCGATGCCGAGTTTCGGGGACTTTGATCCAGATGATATCGACTTTGACCTATGATAGATGCCCCTTGTGGAGGCTCTGATCTTCTTTTGGCCCTTGTTTCTAAGATGTATTGATGTTAGACAGTTTTATTTTGCAAGTTTTGTACAAAATGGATATTTATGGTACTTAGATGCATGGATAGACAGATACATTTATGATCTTCACAGCTAGGCATATGTTTAGATGCATGTGATGTATGATGATGTTAGATATTTATTACATGAGTTGATGTTGGGGACTTCTATTTCTATAGGGAGTTATATCCTATGTGTGCAAAGCTTATACTGATTTTTTTTTTTTTATGCATATGCACAGGTTAGAAATATGTTAATAGAATGACACAAGGTGCTGTTAGACTTGTAGTCTTGGGAATGGTAACTCCCTCTTCCTCGGGGATTTAGCCTCTCTTCTGGCTCAACCCTACTTTGATTGGATGATAGCACTTCGCACCTTTCTCAACCTCTTGATCGCCTCCCACTTTCTATCTTAGGGTTAGTGTATAGGGTTATTGGGCTGAGACTCTCGACTCTCGGGGTTTTAGCAACAACTTACCGAACCTTTGCTAGAGCGATAAGTGGCCAGTCATTTCAATCCAATGAGACTTTGTTTGGGACCGTAATGCAGGTTAGGTTATGGGGTTTTAGAAACAACGGGATATGCAGGCTCCAATTTGATGTTGTTTTCAATAGGGTTTAAATCCATACCATCCTTAACTACTTTTCAGTAGGATTAGCGTCCTTTTTTTTTTTTTTTTTTTTTTTTTTAGCTTTGGCAGCGTATCTAGCTCATTTAGATCAATCAATCTGTTTTCAATCAGAGGGGACTTTAGTAGGGTTGTAATGTAGGCCATGGTTTCGGGGTTTTACAAGGAATGGGTAAAGGCCCGAACCTAATGTTTCTACTGGGTTTCTTCGTAACCTAGGATCACCTTTAAATTTCCTTCTTGCTTTTGACCATATACTTCTCAGGGTGAAAAAAACCCTGTTCTTTCACCCTTTCTATATACTTTTTGAGATAAACATGACTCTCTTCTTATTTGATTTTCTTATATGCTCTTGAAGACGACTCAATCATGATTTTCTTCAGGCCTTTCATTAAAGGATTTTTTTTTTCTTCTTGACCCTGTTCTTTCACCCTTTCCTTTGCTTTTTCTTTCTATTCCTTCACGAAATGAATAATTCTTTGGCCCTTTTTCCTTAGGCCTTTTCCTTGGCAGTTCAATCTACCCAGTGTGGGCGGTGACCCCTAGGTTGGGGTTTTGTTAGGAAAAGGTAGGTGGCTCAACGGGTTTGGCAAGGGGTTGTTTTTAACTGCATGGGAAATGAAATGGGGGCCTCTCTTCCCTTTGAATTAGATTGCTTGATCCATAGAGTTTTCAACACTATCCTAGCATGATAGAGGTGGACACCACTCCTAGAGTTCTCAACTATTGTCTGCCTCAGTATGAGGAGGACAGTCTTGGATTAGGGTTGACAAAAAAAATTTTCGCTTTCCGTGAGGCACTAGGGGCTAAGCAAAGGGAATATGAGCACATTTAGTTATTTATTCTTTATATGTGGGGAAATGAAAGATGGCTCCTCTTCATTTTGATAAACTGGCCACCCATCGCTTAGCCTCAGAGTTTTGCAAGTGCTGCCTTTGGGTAGTATCCTCACTCATCCTTATTCTCTCTCTCTGTGGAAGGCTGGTCATTTGGCGAGTGGTTAACTCATACTATCATCCCTTCAAGTTAGATCATTCCATAAGATAAACCATACCCCTTGTGTAGAAAGTAGTCACTATTCCCCAGGGAAGACAAGACAACAATAATGGAATAAAAGACTGTCATTTGATTATTATTATTATTTTGACGAAAAGCATAAAGTTCTTAAGCAATAAGAAAATGTAAACATTAATGTAAAGATAGAAAGTGAAAGGGATAGAAAGAAAGTGGGTGAAAACACCCCTCTCTTGTACGCTTGTGCAAGGAATCCACTTTTAGTAAGGTCTTGATCCTGTGCCTTCGTCTGCATTCCATCTGTGGTTGAGATTCTCAGCCAAGGCAGGATAGGTAGATGCTTCTCCCGGAGTTCCAAGTGAGTTGGCGGTGGTGATGTAATTGTCAGCTTTCTTGACTGTCTTGCCTTCATTTGTTTGCTCTAGAGTATCTTTAACAAACCACTCGAGTGACTCGTATTCATCTAGCTCGATAGGTCGTGCCCGGGGTTTTCTGCTCTGGCCTCCAATTGGGGCTCGATGCTCTTCAGGTGTACACAATGGGAGATTTTTATTACCTAGTTTGGATAGCTCCTGGTCAATCTTCTTCACAGATTCATATGCGAGTTGGTCTTCGGGGGTCGGCATTTTATCGGGGTTGCATCGTAACCGAGTACGACTCTGTTCTGTATCGTCGCATTCCACCTCCTCCCCATCCTTGTAATATACCTCTTGGCATGTAGCAAAACAAACCTTGTTGTTTCCAAACCTTGTAATGATGTTGACGGTGCGGTCCAGTGAAGGATTTGTAAGGCTGTTCGGAGAAGGATTCACTGGCCGTACCCCAATGATCTTGTTATCTATCAGGTCTTGAATCTTATGCTTGAGGGTCAAACAATCTTCGGTGTCATGTCCCGGGCTATCTGAATGATACTTACAGCTTGCTGCAGATCTGAAGTAATGAGGCAGAGGATTGAGTTGTGGTCGGCCAGATACAGGTTTCAGATATCCAGCTGCTACGAGGACAAAATAAGCCGCGATCTATGAGCATGCGAGTTTAGTAAACGTCCGCTTTTTCCCACTTGTTTGCCTAGGCCGAGGAGGTGTTTCTGACGTTTTTGATGATTAGGGACCAAGTTTTGGTGAGGTCACAGTTGGGTTGATGATTCGGGAATTGAAAGGGCTTCGGATTCTATGTTTTAAAATGGGACAATTTTCGGTGGCAGGGCCAAAAGGGTTGGGATGATATCCGAATGAGAGGTTATACAATCCTTATGTTTGGTTAGGGGTTGGTTTGGAAGGCATTAGAGCAAGGTCCTTGACCTGAGGAGGTCGTTGGTAAACAATGGTGGCGGCATAGCCATGGTCTTCCTTCTTCATCCTTTTTCGTCCATCATGGGTTTGGGCCGGTGAGGACTTTGCTTGCTCATGGGTTGCATGGGATAAGAGTGAAGAAAGTATGCCTTCCATTTCGGTCATCTTATGCTTGACTCCTCTTGCCTTTACTAGTAAGTGAGTTAAGGTATCAAGAGTAAGCAATTCCATGGTTGTAAGACTGGGAAACGATGGGAGGTACCTAAAACCAACAAAAAGGAAGAGTCATTGTTTGACCTTGACAAGTCTTTATGCAATGCATGCTATAAGGTGCCCCTCTCAAGGAGGGAAACTAGTAATGATGTATTGGCTCACTTTTGGAGATAGGAGATTTGCCCCTGTATGCAAATACTTTACCATCAAGTAGGAATCTTCAGCCATCCATGCATTCATTCATAAGAGTAAAAAAAAGTACATTTAATTTTGGGTTTAAGATACAAAAGGAATTGAAATACATTTTAATAGGGGGAGGGGGAACATTTTCCTTTGGACTTCCACCTATCTACTTTTACAAAGGAAAAACCTAAACTATTCTTGAGGTTTCGGGTCCGCCTTCGTTGAATTTGATGTCGAGGAGGTCGCTGAGAGATCTTGTTGATCGGTTGCCCCTTGTTTTCATGGCAATCCTATCTCCGTGAGCATAGAGGGATTGGGGCCCCTCTTATGAAATGAATCGAGATGCATGCAATGAGTCCTTAGGGTTACGCGGGAACCCTTAGGGTTTGGGTAGGTTTAATGCAAGGGAAAGTGACCTTGGTGTCACTCTCAATGGGTTGATCATATACATGAGAATGCAGTGGCTTGAGTTACTTAGAACTCTTGTCTTGACATGGAATATTGAATGCATGGCATGCAAAGAGTATAAGGAGAGGGAATGCAATAGCAAAATAAACGTGCATGCATGAGCAGTTAGACAGTCATTATAATAGTAAGAATACAGACATTATAACAACAGGAATAGACAAGTATAAATGAAAGTAAGAGCAGTCGCCCTTTCCTCCGTGATTTTGAAAACGGTGCTCGTGTCTTAAATCCGGTAGAGGTTCGGCTATGCATGGTGTCTATATGAGTATGAGGTTGAGGGTTAACTAATGCGTCCTAAAAAGGCTCAGTCCTCGGATCTTCAAACCTAGGCCCACTCCCCGAGGTGGTGCCATGATCGGTTGGTGATCCGAGCGGGGGAACCATCAAGAGGCTGTAGGCGAAGAAACTGACACAGCATCTTGCCCACAACCAATATACTGTTCCCCCTTTCTAACTAGAAAGGACATATCAGGGTATGCAAGTATGCAGAATGCAAGTGCACATGCAGTGTGTGTGTGATTTTTAAAAGTGGAGGAAATGGCCCAACAACTCCCATTCATCCTGTACATCACATTCATGCAAAGCAGTTGATAAAATTTAAACAAAATGTGTACCTACAAAACAAAGATACAAGTGTTAGTATGTGGATGACAAACATAATATAAGATAATATGAATAAATGCATGTTGTTTTTGAAAAAAAAAATTTTGGAAAATCTGGTTTTGAAAATTTAAAGTGAATAGGATTGAACCAAGTTAATTGAAGACTCTACATGGGTAAAGGGTAAAGAGACATAACTACAGCCTAACCCTCTAAGTGTCCCCAGCAGAGTCGCCAGCTGTCGCGCTCAGATTTTTCGCACTTGAGGAATACTCACACAAGCGGGAAAAATGTTGTACTCTCTCGTTAGAACTCACCCTCCTAGAAGAATGAGTGCGACTAGGTTTGAATTGAAACTTTGATTTGAATAAAGGGTTTTTGAAAAAGATTCGAAGTCGCCACCTAACTTGATTAAGGTGAGTTAGGTCACCTAAAACTAAGAATAATCCGAAGGCTACACTTACGGTTTTTGGAAATCGATTTTGAAATTATCTCCTCAAGAGAGGGTTTTTAAGAAAACAGGTTGTTTAGCAACCTTTGGAAAACATTTAGCCCTTTTTGAAAAATAACTCCGTTTTGGTCTTTCAAAACAGTGATCCTAGGTTCGGAGGTTGGTTACGTGTAGGGAAGACGTACTAAGCCATCACCTTACGCCGCCCTTTCGGTACCTACATGTCAATCTACCCTAGATTCACCTATGAGAGTCTTTAACTAACTAATGTTCAATCCTCTCCACTTTATAAAACAATATTTAAAAATTATCATGATGCATGATATGCAAGTGCAATAGAAGAGAGTTAATTTTGAAAAAGATTTGAAAATAAATTGATTTGATTTGAAAAGAGATTTGAAGTTGGATAGATTTGAAATTGAAAAGTTTTGGAAATTGAAAGTAGAGATTTGAAAATAGAAATTTGAAATTGGAAATTTGAAAATTAATTGAAAAGTTGAAAAGATTGTAGAATTCGAGTTTTGAAAATGTGATGGAATTTGAAATTTGAAAGAAGTTGTGACCACACCCATGAGGGTTACCTACGTATCCTTCTTAGAGGAGTTAGGTCAGTCGTAGTTCGGACAAGAGTCCGATTGAAAAGAGATTGATTTGAAATAAAGAGATTGAATTGGAACTTGAATTAGAAAATTGAGAGATTGAACTTAGAATAGAAGATTGAAAATTGGAATTGAGAATTCTGGAATTGAAGTGATTGGATTTTGATTTGAAAAGATAGAACTTGGAAGAAAGATTTAGACTTGTTTTGGAAACATGGAGGTTTAGGAAACCTAGATTTATGAAAGACAGGAGACCTAGGAAAGACTTGAGATTTAGAAAGATTGGATTTAGGAAAGGTCCGAATTATGAAAGTTTCATTTTAGGAAAGTTTCAAAATTAGGAAAGTTTCGTTTTAGGAAAGTGTTCAAATTAGGAAAGTTTTGAAATTGGAAAGTTTTGAAATAGGGAAGTTTTGAATTTGGAAAGTTTTGAAATAGGGAAGTTTTGAATTAAGAAAATTTCATTTTAAGAAAGGTTTTGAAATAGGAAAGTGTTGAATTTAGAAATGTTTTGAATTAGGAAAAGTTTTGATTAAGAAAGGTTTAGAATTTGGAAAGATGTTGAAGTTTTAAGAAAGTTTTGAATTTGGAAAGCTTAGAATTTTAGAAAGATTTTAAATTAAGAAAGATTTAGAAAAGGTTTGAATTAAGAAAGTTTTGAATTTTGGAAAGATTTGAAATTTAGAAAGTTTAAGATTTAGAAAGTTTGGAGTTTAGAAAAATTTAACTTAAGAAAGTTTTGAATTTGGAAAATTTTGAATTTAAAAAGTTTAAGATTTAGAAAGTTTTAGAGTTTTAGAAAATCTTGAGATTAGGAATGGTTTAAATTTTGGGAAAGGTTTAGAAACTTAGATTTGGAAAGTTAAGATTTGGAAAGGGGTAGAATTAGGAAAGGGTTGAATTAGGAAAGATTTGGAAGCTTAATGTTTAAGGAAAGATTTGAAAGTTTTAGAAAACTTATGGTTTAGGAAGGTGGGAAATTAGGAGAGAGTTGAATTAGGAAAGATGTAGATTTTGAGTCTAAAGGAGAAGGTTTGATTTTGTTTCAAAAAACGAAGGAATGGATTCGGTTTCCTAAACGAAATATTTGATTTGGTTTCCTAAAGGGAAGATTGGAATTGACAAGGATTTGGAAATGGTGGGTTTAGAAACCCTAGATTTGAAAGGCTATAGTTTTGACGTGAAAAGAGGTTTTGGAAATGTGTATAGTTTGGATGTAGAAAACGAGAGATTTTGGAAACCTAGGTTTGGGGCGAAGTTTGAAAACCATATTTTTGGAAAGAAAATTAGGGTTTCCTAATTGTGAGTTTTAGGGCTTGACTTGGGCTCTAAGGAAGGAGTTTTTGGGCGTTTTTTGGAAACAAAGATTTTGGAAGGAAATCCTAGAGAGGAGTTTCTAGAAGGAAGATTTTGGAAAGAGAGTTTTTTATAAAGATTTTTGGAAGGAGATTGTTGGAGAGAGTTTTTAGGAAATTGAATTTAGGGAGTGTTTTTAGAAAATAAATTTTGAGGAGAAAGAGTTTTTAGAAAGTTGTTGAAAAAGGAAGCTTTGAAAAATAGATTTTGGAGGGAGTTTTTGAAAACAACTTTGGAGAGGAGAGTTTTAGGAAAGTATGTTGAAAGAGAGATTTTTAGGAAGAGATTTTTTGGAATGAGAGTTTTTGGAAAAGTGTAAAAACGTCTCACTTTCCTAAAGGAATTCTAACCATAAGAAGGCTAAAAACACTTTAAGAAAGTGGTTTTGAAAACAAGAAGATTCGAAAATATGGACTGTATCGGTCCCTTTAAATGTAACACTTTTCTAAAGTGACCTTAGCCATGGAAAAGCTAGAATCACCCTAGGATTTTGATTTTGAAAACAAGTTTTGAAAAAGAAGATTTTGATGCAATTTTGAAAACGAGTTTGAAAACGATTTTGAAAACAACTTTGAAAACGATTTTTAGAATATGCAAGATCATGATATGCACAATGCAAATTTGGGGTCGTGAACATACAAGGCTAAGGCTTCACCACATAATCAAGGCGGCCAGACCCACGTGGTCTCTAGTTAGACTAGAAGAAAGCCCCCGACACGGTGACTCTCCAATAGTCCAATCCTACACATGGACCAGGAATCCCTTTGTTTCAAGCATGCAAAGAAAGAGGGGAAAAGAGATGGGGGATTAAAATAGAGAAAACCCAAGTAGGTTAGGAGAGAGAAAAGAGAGGGGGGAGGTGCGGAAATTTTAATAGAGGACCTACCTTGTATCTTGTTTATTTTGCGCACCTTACTTTCTTCGGTCTTTGTCTTGATCTTGATCTTCAATCTTCAATAGTTGTCTTCAAGCTTCAAACTTCAAATTGCAACTCCTCAAGTCTTCAAAGGAGGGATGAAGGCTAGTGTATGAGTGTATGGGGGTGTATAGGAGTGTATATGGGGCTACGGTTTGTGTATGGTGGCTAGGGTTTGAAAAACCTAGGGAAGCTAGGGTTTTGGGAGTGTTCGAGCTCTGTATATCGAATTATATGATTTTTTGTTTGAGTTTGCGGATCCCTTAAACGCTGGAAGAGGCCTTGTATTTATAGAGGTTAGATAGCACTGGCACCTATTGCAGTGGCGCTAGGCTAGAATTTACACTAGGCCACTCAACCATTTAGAAAATATTTCAGGTTGGCAAGCAACGTATCTTTGACTAGATTTGGGCGCCTATACTAGTGACTACCATGCAATTTTTAGCCTGGCTTCACTGGGAGTGACTCTAGAAAGTATGGGAAAGATTTGAAGAAGCCGAGAATGACCCAGAAGGCCAGAAAAGAGTAGGAACACTTAAAATAGTGTCCCAGAGGTATTTGGCTTAAAGAATGAAGAGAGGATGCATTGGAGGGCTTGACTGAGCCTTTAGGAGCAAAACAGTCAATCGGATCGGGAAGCTGCCGGGACAGACTCGAACTGTCCCGGAAGAAGACTTAAGATTTGGAAACATTATTCAGAATGTTCCCAGAGGTTGCTGGTTTGATACCTAGAGCCGGTGTGGTTGGAAATGGTGACCAGCCCACCAGGGGCAAAACAGTCATTTTGCACTGGGTTGGCCGAAACTGGCTTAGAATGATCCGAAAAGGTACAAGGAGGTTGAGAACACTATAAAAGGTAGTCTCAGAGGATTACCGGTTTGATACCCAGAGCTAGTGTGGTCGGAAAAGGAGACCGGCCCACCAGGGGCAAAACGGTCATTTTGTGCCGGGTTGGCCGGAACTGACTCGGAATGAACCAGAAAGGTAAAGGAAGGTTAAGAATACTATAAGAAGTAATCTCAGAGGGTTACCGGTTTGATACCCAGAACCGGTGTGGTTCCTGGGACATTCGGATGCCTAGGGGCAGAATGGTCATCTTGACCGGAAAGTCTCAGAAAATGTCCAAAGGGCAGTTTGGTCATTTTTCACCGAAGTGGGCTAACAGACATTGGTGTTAACCTGGGTTTTGAGTGTTTCTGCCACTCTGATGGTGGTCGTCATGATAGGGGTTTGTTGGCAATTCACTATATCGACCTATTTGTGAGTATTTCCGCTAGTCTAACGGTTGTGATATTTACGAGTATTTTCGCAACTCGGACCGTCTCGAGGACTAAACTGTCTCAAGAGAGGGATTGGAAAGGGGACTTATCGTCTCTGTAAAGACGTGCCTGATTGGAACCATCTCGAGGAATAAACTATCTCGAGAGAGGGATTGGAAAGGGGTCTTACCGTCTTCGAAAAGATGTGCCTGGATTAGAACCGTCTCGAGGAATAAACTGTCTCGAGAGAGGGATTGGAAAGGGGTCTTACCGTCTTCAAAAAGACGTGCCTGAATTGGAACCGTCTCGAGGAATAAATTGTCTCGAGAGAGGGATTGGAATTGGAATTAGAGAGAATAACGCCCCTGAGGGCATTTCGATCATTTTGCTTCTATTTGGGCCTGGTGGGCCCGCGAGGCAATGGACAAACAGGTTTTGGACTTAGAAAATTGGTTTTGATTGGAACACGCCCACAATGACTTGAAAACAAGTCTGGACGAAGTGTAGACTGCCGAGCGGTCAAAATTAGAGTGCTTACAAAGCCTACCATAACCTCTTAAAGAACAATATATTGAAGCCCATACCAGCATGTCCATTGCCAAGCCTTCTACATCAAACCTTCAACTATGCCCTTACCTGCGAGTATCATTCAGGCGACCAAGGGCATGACACTGAAAGCTGCTTCTTCCTCAAGCACAAGATTCAAGACTTGATAGACAATAAGACTACTGATATACAACTGATAAACCCTACTCCTTCCCTTAACATTACCACAAATCCTCTATTGGACCACAGAGTTAACCTAATACTGGAGGAAATAGAAGAGGATGATGGGCTGGAAGAGGTCATGATCGAAGATTATAAGGGATATTCGGAGACCAATGAAGAGAGCGACTGGGAGGAGGAATTCCCACCTTGCCCAATCTATCTCCATAATCCAAATGAAATACATGACCCATCTAACAGGCAGTTGAGGAGCTCATATCTGTGGAGGAGATCCCCACCGGAGACATGACCGCTGATGGTTGGGGCGATGAGTTCCTACACCATAGATATGTCGCAACTGAACACCACTTATCAGAAAACCTATGGCCCGCGACTGAATTTGATTATGAAGACATGGGCTGGGAACCTAAGGAGCCAAAAGCAGCAGTAGAGCCGTTTGAGCTAGAAGGAGATGAGTTAGCCAACCTATTTCTCAGAGAAGCTGAGGAGGTAACACAAGAAGACAAAGAGGTCAATGAAGCTAATAACTGCACCATCACCGTCAACACACCCAGAACCCTGAAAGAAGCCCCTGACTGCCTTGCTTGGTCCAAGGATCTCAATAATGGATGGCCCATCGATGATGTGGGCATCATTCCAAAGACCAACTAAAAAGGTTCCCTTAAAAGCGTACAAGAGAAGGGTGTTCTCACCCGCTTTCTTTCTATCCCTTTAATTTTTCTTTAAATTTATGTCTACATTTCCATTCTTATAAGAACTATATGCTTTATATTGAAATAATAAAAATATAGTTTTTCATTCAAATGCTATTATCTCATATCCTTGTGAATGGTGAACGCTTTTAAAAAGGGGGTGCAATCTATCTTGTGGGAGATCTAACTTGAAGGGGGTGATAACATGAGTTAACCACTCGCTGAATGATCAACTTTTCAAAAAGAGTGAGGATAAGGATGAGTGAGGAAATTACCCAAAAGCAGCACTTGCTAGACACCGAAGCTAAGCGATTAATAGCCAAACTATCAAAAGGAAGAGGAGCCATCCTTCATTTTCCCAATATATATATATTCCCTTTGTTTAACCCACTAGTGCCTCACAGAAAACAATAGATTTCTTGTCAACCCAGATCCAAAACTATTCCCCCCACATTAGAGTAGACAGATAACTAAGGATTCAACAAAGAATTCACTTGTCTTCCATCAAACTGAAGCAAGAAGGCTCTATGGATCAAGCAATTTGGTTTAAAATGAAAAGAGGCCCTCATTTCGTTTCCCATACTGTCAAAAGTAGCCATTGTCAAACTAGTTAAGCCAGTTACGTTCCCTCTAAGAAAATCCCAACCTAGGGATCACTGCCCATAGTGAGTTAGAATGAAACACTAAGAGAAAATCTAAGAGAAAGGAGTTGTAGAAATATCCACCTCACAAAAAGAAAAAAAGAAGAAAAAGGGAAGCAAAAAGGAGGAGCCATCAAGGGGCAAGCAAAAAAAAAAACCTCTATTAGAAGGTCAACAGGCAAGCCACAAGAAAGGTCCACTCATTTCATGCCATCTTGAAGAGCATGTAATAAAAGGTAAGAAGGGAAATCTAAAGGTGATTCTAGGTGATAAAGAAGCCCAATAGAAGCAATAGGTTCGAGCCTTTACCCTTCCTTGCAAAAACTCAAAACCATGGCCCACATTACAACCCCATTAAAGTCCCCTCTGATAAAAAAGAGATTGCTTGATCTAAATGAGTCAGATATGTTGCTGAGGCAAAGGAAGGACAATAAGGGACAAATCCCCGTTGGAAGACCTATTAAAGATGGTATGGATCCAAACCCTATTGAAGTAACATCAAATTTTAGGCTGTATATCCATTTGATTCTCAAAACCTCATGACTTACCCTACATTGCAATCCTAAAACAAAACTTCCCCAAATTGAAGGACTGGCTGCTCATCGATCTGCCAAAGTTCAGGTAAGTTGTTGCCAAAGCCCTCGAGGGTTGAGAGTTCAAGCCAAATGATCCCAAACACTAACCCAAGTAAAGAGTGGGAGTTGATCAGAAGAATGAGAAATGTATGAAATGCTATCATCATTCGATCAAAGTAAGATTGAACCAAAGGAGAGGCCAAACCCTTAAAAAAGAGGGGATCATCATTCTAAGGATGCAAAGCTCAATAGCACCCCATCCATTTTGCTAACTAATGTATTCCTAACATGTGCATGCATTTTTTTTATAAAATTTTAGCATGAGCTTCACATACATAGGGCATAGCTCCCTGAAGAAATAAAAGTCACCAATGCAATTCAATATCATATCTAAAACATCATCAACATTATCCATGTTCATGCATCTATCCAATATATCTAGCTATCTAAATTATAAACATCCATCCTGTTTAAAGATTACAAGTAAAATGGACTGACAAAAGAATTAAAATACATGTCCATGACATAGTGCAGAAAGAAAGCAGGGCCTATGACAGGGGCACCCATCAAGGGTCAAAGTCAATGTCGGGGTTAAAGTCTCCAAAACCCAACTTAGGAGGGGGCAGATGACTACTAGAAGCATCAACATCCTACAAGAAAGAAGAGCTTGAATCAACAAAGCAGATGAATAACTAAACAATGCCAGAATAAAACAAAAAAAAAAAGGAGAGAAAGGAAAACATACCCCGCCACCTCCCATCTGAGCCAACCATGCGGTCAAAGCAGCTATCTGAGCCTGGAACTGGTCCCTCTCAGTCTAGTAGTAGTCTCTCTGATCCCTTATGGCAGCTAACTCAGCTTGAGGCACATATCCTCCAACTCGATGCCACAAGTCTACTACCTCCTGGCCAATAGCGTAACCTCTAACTACCACCTCGAACTGGGTAAAGGCACCTATGGAGTGAGCCCCGAAATACGTGGCATAGTCAGTCTCTGGAGGAAGCAAAAAACTAACACTTGGTTGACGCTCCTGGTATGGAATGGGGATCCCCTCAACCAAAGCTCCAAACATGTACTTAGGTAGATCCCCAGTTGATCAGAACTCCTCATGGAACTAACGCCAGTGCCTGTCTCCCAAATAGGACTTCTAGGACTCATCACTGAGAAAGAAATCCTCGATAGAGACATTGGGACTAGATACATGACTATTTCATAATGAACTAATCCAACAAAGGGCCACCAAGTCACGTTCCTCACCTCTATCAGCTCTAGGTTAGCCCGTATAGTCACAAAGTCAATAATCTCAGCTTGGTGGGCCACCTGATCACAAGCTTATCTCAAAGCCCGGGGATAAAGGTCAGCCTCTACTACCTCTGAACGATGAACTAGCAAGTACTCATAACTCCACCAAACTAGGAAGGGCCAAAAACCAGTCACACTACCCCAGCGGGAGGAAGTTCGAACCCGCATGGATTTGAGAAAACACCCAAAAGAAAAAGACCCCCAGTCTAGCTCTGACAAGGCTCCCAAGTCAACTACCACACTTACCAGTTTGAAAGGGACGATCGACTTGTTATTATTCCAAAAGTAGCTAAAAACAATGTAGAGAACCAGTCTTCGTCTTATGACGTCTCGCCGCTCAGGTGGGGGCTCAACAGAGAAGGTACTCTCATCTCGATTAAGCTAGGACACAAGAAAAGCCGAGTTGTCAGGAGTTGTCAATTCCAACAAAGCATAAGCCACGGATCTACTAACTAGCTATAGGGTAATTTGACGGCCAACAAAAGAGAGCCTAGTGATAATAGCCCAATCTAACGAAGTAGGACCCATCTTCAAACCCACAAAGTGGAAGGTCCCTGTCTTGCCAAACCACCTCTCAATCAATGCTAATACTAAATGGCAGTTCATGAGATTTACTTGTAATCCCATGAATGTGCCAAACCCAATCTCTGCTAGACAGGTACGATAGGATGTAGTAGCTCATTGCATGGTACTCAAAGCCTGGTGAGTGGCCCCTCTAAAAGGTGTATGCACTTTTGGAGTGGGTAAGTGCTGCCGAGAGTATACACTGGGATGATGGGCAGGGGCCCCCAATAGAGGAATGTCTGATACCTCTAGATCCCCTAAATTAGCATCCGTCTGCCTTCCCCTAGTAGAGGCCCTTCCATAATTGGTCACACGGTCTCCTAGGCTCGGTGCCTCCTCCACGACATCCATCTCTCCCTCAAAATCTGGCTCGACTAGAGGAAAAGGGTCACATGAGGCATACTCCCTCTCCCATTCCGACTGGAGAAAGTCTTGCTCGTTGATCTATGACCGCCTCTGGACTAACTGGAACTACCAACGGAATCTATGCTCACCCCATTGTCAAATCGACGTCTCCCTTAGAACCGTCATCACCGGCGTCTGCCTTCCTGAAAGTTAAATGAAGGTACAAGCATCAATATACAACATATGCAGTTCAAAAAGACAAGAGGTATGGAAAAAAGAAAACAAATAAAAGAATGAATGACACAAGTCTCATTCCCTTACTCTCAGCAGAGTCTACTCAAATCAATCCAAAAGGTTTTCTAAAACTTATTCCTTTAAAAAGTCTTGTTCAAAACCAGTCTTCAAAGATTTTCAAGTTTTTAATCCTCAAAACTCTTCCTTCCAAAATTTTTATCAATTTCAAAATTTTCTAAATTCAAAGTCAATTATCAAAGGTTTCCTAAACTTTTTTCTTTCAAAAGTTTATTTTCAAAATCAATTCAAAGGTTTCCTAAACTTTTTCTTTAAAAGTTTATTTTCAAAATCAATTCTTAAGGTTTCCCAAACTTTTTTCATCAAAAGTTTATTTTCAAAATCAATTTTCAACGGTTTTTAAACTTTTTCTTCAAAAGTTTTATTCAAAGTCCATTTTCAAAGGTTTTTCTAAGCTTTTCCTTCAAAGAGTTTTATTCTAAAGAACTCCAAGTTTCTCGGGGTCTTCTCTGCCAAAAAGCCCCCACCCTTAAAGATTTTATATCTTTTTCCTTCAAAAGGACTTTATATCAAAAATTTCTAACTCTTTCTAAATTTTGAAAATTTTCAACAGAATCCCATTTATAAATGGTCCCTACAACACCCAAGACGTGACAACAGAATACAAACTGTGTACCCCACAACATCACAATCACGTCGCACTAACAAACAATAAAATAATCTGTGCACATTCTCAAATTTTTCAAATTTTCAAACGCATGTTCTATTTTCTAAAAATTCAAGGGTCCTCAAAATTATCACAAATTCTCTCAAAATTACTTCAAATATTTTCTAAAATATTCCCATATTTTTCTAAATGTCAAACTCAAATAATTTTATCAATTTCTTAAATTTTTTTATTTTTCAAACACTTTTCTATTTTTCCAAAAATTAAAAATTCAAATATTTTTCAGAAAATTACAAAATTTCATATGGTTGTTCAATAGATTTTTCTAAGACACATGGTGCAAAAAGCTAGCCAAAAAACCCAATACCAAAAGCTATAGAAGCAAATTTTCAATTCTTGCAGAAACCCTCTTTACATAAACATGCTAAATTACTCAAACTCAACCAAATGAGTATCAAAATGTAGAAACAACATCACCACAGTATTTAAAGCAAATCAAAACATCAATTTCAACTATTTACACAACTCAAACGGAGTTTTACAAATCAAAATCAACACAAAACAAAAAAACTCACGTCTTGGGAGTGTTCTGGCAAAATCTTCTTTTCTGACAACAATTCCGGCGATGGTGACTACTTCCGACAACTCTCTGGGGTCCTCCAAACTCATTCCTTCAATGCTCAAGAGTCCTTCCTTGCAAAAGTTCGAGAGAAGTTCTCAAATTTTTTATTTTCCTCTCAAACCCGCAAGCTTCGAATGAGAGTTACGTTGCTGTTTTAATTCCCAAGCCTAGCGCCACTAGCAGTGGTGGCAAGGGATTTTATGCCTGGTACCACTTCTAGTGGCGCCATAGTCAAATTCTAGAAAACTTTGCCCTTTTGTCAGCCAAAATCCGATTTCAAACACCCTATTGGGCTAATTCGCCATTTTCAAGCTCCAGTCTTCAAAATTTTCAAATTCAATCCCTTCAATCACCTCGCGGTCAACATGAAACTCTTATTCTACCATTTTCTATCTTCGAAAAGTAAAGACAGAAAAAGAGGGGTAGCTGTAAGCACTCCATTTTTGCCCGCTCGGCAATCTCCGGCCTAACCAGACTCACATTCAAACGGACACAGAAACATTTAAGCCTAGACCGGCTTTCCAGACTCAATCCAGTCAATCAACCACTTCATGGGCCCACCAAGCCTAATAGAGGCAAAATGACCAAAATACCCTTGAGGCATTGCTCGGTCAAATTCCAATTGGCATGTCTTCCTAAAGACGGTAAGTCCCTATTTTAATCTCAAATCCAGTTCTAATTCCAATCCCAATCCAGACCAATCAAACTTAATCCAGAGATCTTTCAAGAAAGTTAATCTCTCAAATAATAAATCCATTCAGTCTGGCACGTTTGTCGAGAAAATTTCTCAGAAAGATAAGTCCTTTCAAACCTGTTAACTAGGATGAAACCCAAGTTCCCGAGATGGTCGGTTCACTTTTGGTGCCTGCTAGTCTGCCAATGTAGAATGTTTGTCATTTGGCACATCCTTCCAGAAAATTCCCTCAGACAATAAAACTATTCAGCAGCTTTATAAAATCAAATAGTCTACAAAATAAACACACACTGTCAAAGTGATAGACACACTCACAAACATCGCAACCGTTAAAATGACAAAAAACACTCCTAAACAAGTCAACATTGGGAGTTGCTAACAAAACCCCTATGTCATGGGACCAAGCACACCTCTTGGCCATGGCACGTTTACCAAAGGATGAGATACCTTTAAAAATTAACTCGTCACATCATCAGAGTGACGGAAACACTCAAAACCCGAGTTAACACCAGTGCCTGCTAGCCCACTCTGGTAAAACATAACCAAACTCCCTTTCAGCACACTTCTCGAGAAAGTATCTAAGTCCTTAAAGCAATAAGTCCACCCTTTCACGATTGTCCCAGGGATAATCTAGCACGTCCGAGTGCCTTCTAGTCATTTCCGGATCGATTCTAAGAACATCAGGTCAAAAGGACCATTTTGCTCCTAAGCACCCGATCACCTCCAAGAACCACACTGGCTCTAGGTATCAAACTGGTCACCTTTCGAGAATGCTTTCAATAGTATTCCCAATCTTCTGATACCTTTTTGAACCATTCCGAGTCTATTCCGGTAAGTCCGGTACAAAATAACCGTTTTACCCTAATGGGTCAGTTACCTTTTTCCAGCTACACCGACTCTGGCTATCAAATCAGTAACCCCTTTGAACACTCTCGATAGTGTTTCCAACCTCCAAGCCTTCTCATGAGTCCATTCCGGTGTTTTCTTGGTGCAATTGACCGTTTTGCCCCTAGTGGGCCGGTCAACCTTTTCAAATATTCTGGCATTGTTTCTTAAGTTCGTTACCTCCAAGACACTCTTTTCTAGGGTTCCTGTATATCCCTGGCCATTTGGATCATATCCAGACCTTTCAAAGTCATTCCTAATGGAGCTAAGCCAAAAATTACATGGCAGTCATTAGGACAGGCACCCAAATCTTTTACTTTACATCCTAAGGATCAAAAGATATGTTTCTTACCTCCTTAAAACTTTCCTAAGTGGATGGTGCCGCAAGCCAATAAATAGCCTGGCACTAAGGTTAAAATTACACTGGCGCCATTGCAACAGGCGCCAGTTCTTGTTTCAATTGCCTATAAATACAGATCCACCCCTACGTAAAAATGGTTTACAAAATCACTCTAGAAACTCTGCCTCACTGAAGAAAGAGCTCGAACTCTCTCGAAACCTTAGTTCTCTCAAGCCTCTTCAAGCCCTAGCCTCCATACACTTCAACCCTAGCTTTTATACACTCAAAGACATGCCTCCAAGCATCCATTGAAGATCAAGTGTTGCATCTTCAAAGCTCTCAAAGTTCAAGTCAAGTAAAACAAACAAATTAATCAAAGCAAGAAAAAAATAAGGTTGGTTTTCAATTTACTTTTATATAATCCCCCACTCTCTTCTCTCTCCTAACCCACTTGGGTTTTCGTTTACTTTAATCCACATCTTCTACCTCTTCTTCTTGCATGCTTGAAACAAGGGACTCATTGGTTCATGCCTAGGAAGAACTGTTGAAGTTCACCGTGCTAGGGGCTTTCTTTAAGTTCAACCTAAGACAGTATGGGTTCGGCCCCCTTCATTATATGGTGAAGCCTAACCTTGTATGTTCATGTCCCTATTGCATTGTGGTTATCATGTTCATACATTGTATACAATATTGTAATCAAAATCTTCTTCTTTCAAACTTGTTTTTAAAACTTGCATTCAAAATCTTCTTCTTTCAAACTTGTTTTCAAAATCGCACTCCTAAGATGATTGTTGACATTCTATGGTTATGATTGTTTTAGGAAAGTGTTATATTCAACGTGACCATCAGGTCCAAATTTTGGGTTCAAACCTAAAAGTTTTTTTTTATCAAAACCACCATCTTAAGATAATTCTAGTCATTCCATGGTTAGGGTTGTTTTAAGAAAGTGTTATATTTAATGTGATCATTATGGTCTATATTTCAAATCTTAGTTTGTATCAAAATCACCACCCCAGAATGGTTCTAATCTTTTCATGGTTGGAATTGTTTTAGGAAAGTAAGATGTTCAAGAGATGTGCAAAAGTCCATATTCAAACCTCTTTCCAAATAGTTTTGCAAATCCCTAAAAACTCTTTTCAAAGATCTACTTTCCTAAATCTCTTTATCTTGAAGTCCAAGTCAAAATTCCAGAATCCATGATAAGGAAATCCTAATTCCTTTCTTAAAATCATGACTTCCTATTTTGCCTCAAATCATAGATTTCAAAAGCTCTTTTTCAACACAAAATCATAGATTTCCAAATCCAGGATTTCTAAAACTTAGCCTTTTCAATTCTATGTCCAATCAAATCCTCCAATTTTGGAAACAAAATCAAATCATCTATTTTTGGAAATAAAATCCATTGTTCAACTTAGAAAATAGAGATCAAATCTTTTCTAATTTCAAACTTCCAAATCTTTGCAAACTTCAAATCTTTTTAAATTCAAAATTTTCCAAAAACAAATCTTTCCTAAAATGAAAATTTTCTAAATTCAATTCTTTCTTAAAAAAGAAACTTTCCTAAATTAAATATTTCCTAATTTAGAACTTTCCTAATTCGAAACTTTCTTAATTTGGAACCTTTCTAATTCAAAACTTTCCTAAAATTCAACTTTCTAAAATCAAACTCTCTTATTTCAAATGCATGTTTCAACATTAGGTTGCGTAAACCCTAGGAGGCCAAGCCCTAGTTAAACCCTAAGTCTTAAGTTAGAAAGTTTCAAATCTTCTCTAAACTCAAGTCTAAACAAAGATGGTTTTCAAACTCTAATTCAAATCAAGATGATTTGAAAGGTCAACTCAATCTTTTCAAATCAAGTCCAAGTTCCATTGCAAGTATAATTTCAAATCAAAGTCAATTTCAAGTTTAATTTCAATTTCCAAAGTCAATTTCAAATTAAAGTTCAATTTCCAATCTTCCAATCAAAGTTTAAATCAAACTCTCTTCAAACAACCACTCTAAAAGCCTCAAAGTGTCTTTTCAAGTCAAACTTTTCAAAGACCTCAAAGTGTCTATTTTTTCTATCGTACCCCAAGTCCGAAACTATGATTGACCTGATTCCCAACAAAGAGATACATAAGTAACCCTCATGAGTACGGTCACAACTTTTTTCAAATTTTCAATTCCCATGATCTCTTTCAAACTTCAAATCTATTTTCAATATCAAATCATTTTCTTGCACTTGCATGTCATGCATTATATCAAATTTTTTTCTAAAATTCTTTTCAAAGTGGATATAGTTGGACTATGGATAATAGAAGATTCTAAATAAGTGAACCTAGGGTGAATAGACATATAGGTACTACAAGGGCGGGATTCGGTGATAACTTAGTGTGTCTTCCCTTCGTAACCAACCTCCGAACCTAGAATCACTATTTTCAAGAGGCCAAAAATGAAGTTATTTTCAAAAAGAGTGTCGCGCCCCAGTTTTTGACCAAGTTCTTTCGGCTCGAGAAAAAGCACGAAACTCTGTCATTAAAACTCATCCTCCTATAAGGATGAGTGTGACTAAGTTTGAACTTAGATTTGATTTGATTAAGGGTTTTTTTCAAAAATAGGAGTCGCCACCTAATTAGATTAAGGTAAGTTAAGTCATCTAAAACTAAGTATGATTTGGAGATTATGCTTAGGGTTTTAGAAAAAGACTTCGAAAAACTCCCTCAAGAGAGGGTTGTTAAGAAAATAGGTTGTTTGGCAACCTTCGAGAAGTTTTAAGCTCTTTTGGAAATTAACTTGATTTGGTCTTTTAAAAATAGAAATCTATGGTCTGGGCATTGGTTACGTGTAGGGAAGATATCCTAAAATCATCACCCGACCTCGCCCTTTCGGTACCTACATGTCTACTCACCCTTTGTTCACTCATTTAAATAATTGGTTACTATCATTCACTTAATATCCACTTTAGAGTTTTTGAAAACGAGGATTGGTCATCACTTTTGGATGAATGATGCATGATGCATGTTGTTAAAAAATGTTGGAAAATATGAGAGTTTTGAAAGGATTTGAGATAAAAGCCCTGAATTGATAGAAATTTTTGAAAAGGGAATATGAGTTGGAGTTGAAGTAGAAGTTATGAGTGCACTATTCCAGGTTGCCTACGTATCTCACTTAGAGAGAATCAGGTCAATTGTAGTTTGGGTAAGAGCCAGATAGAAAATAAGCACATTAGGGCCTTTGGAATGTCTGAAGACACTTCAAGGTCTTTGAAAAGGTTGGAAGACATTTTGTGGTCTTTGAAAAAGAGGACTAGAGAATTTTGATTTGAAATTAGATGTTGGAGTGTTTTGGGAATATGTTGCGCCAAGATTTTTCACACTCAAGGAATACACACACAAGCGGGAAAAACATTGTACTCTCTCGTTAGAACTCACCCTCCTAGAAAAATGAGTGCGACTATGTTTGAATTGAACATAGATTTGAATAAAGGGCTTTTAGAAAAGATTTGGAGTCGCCACTTAACTTGATTAAGGTGAGTTAGGTCACCTAAAAACTAAACATAATCCGAAAACTACACATAGGGTTTTGGAAAACGATTTTAAAAATATCTCCTTAAGATAAGGTTTTTAGGAAAATAGGTTGTTGGCAACCTTTGGAAAACATTTAAGCCCTTTTTGAAAATAACTCCATTTTGGTTTTGGAAAACAGTGATTCTAGGTTCGGAGGTTGGTTACGTGTAGGGAAGACGCACTAAGCCATCACCCTACCCCGCCCTTGCGGTACCTACATGTCTATTTACCCTAGATTCACCTATGAGAGTCTTCAACTAACTAATATTAAATCCTATCCACTTTGAAAAACAATGTTTGGAAAGAAACTAACATGATGCATGATATGCAAGTGCAAGAAAAGAGAATTGAAAAATAGATTTGGAAAGAAATTGATTTGATTTGAAAAGAAAGAGATAGAAGTTTGAATTTGGAAAGAAGGTTTTGGAAATTGAAAATAAAGATTTGGAATTGGAAGTTTGAAAATAGGTTGGAGATTTGGAAAGATTTTGTGGAAATAAAAACCTGAAAAATGTTGTGACCGCACCTATGAGGGTTGCCTACGTATCCTTTTGGGAGAATCATGTCAGTCGTAGTTCGAACAAGAGTCCGATTGAAAATAGAAGAGTTGATTTGAAAAAGAGTTGGATTTGGAATTCGAATTGGAATTGAAAGAGTAGGAAATTTGGACTTTGATTGGAAGATTTGAAAAAATTGGTTTTGAAAGACTTGGTTTTAGGAAACGTAGACTTAGGAGCTCAGAAAAGAAAGGTTGGACTTGGCTTAGAAAGATTTTAGAAAAGAAATGACTCGAATGTTGGACTTGGAAGATTTGGAAAGATTAGATTTAGGAAATGTTCAAATTAAGAAAGTTTCAAAATAGGAAAGTGTCATTTTAGGAAAGTTCTGTTTTAGAAAAGTTTTGAATTAGGAAAAGTTCGAGTTAAGAAAATCTCATTTTAGGAAAGATTTCGAATTGGGAAAGTTTTCGAATTAGGAAAGTGTTGGATTAAGAAAGTTTTGAAATAGGAAACATTTCATTTTAAGAAAGTTTTGAAATTGGAAAGTTTTGAATTTAGAAAGTTTCAACTCAGGAAGGTTTTAAATTAAGAAATGTTTTGAAATAGGAAAGTTTTGAAAATAAGAAAGTTTCAACTTTGGAAAGTTTTGAAATTAAGAAAGTTTAAGATTTAAGGAAGATTTGAATTGGGAAATTTTAAAATAAGAAAGGTTTAAAAATTAGAAGGTTTGGGATTTAAAAGTCTTAAGAAAGTTTTGAAAGTTTTAGGAAACTTAGGGTTTAGGAAGGTAGGGAATTAGGAGAGAGTTGAATTAGGAAAGATTTAGACTAGGAAGGATTAAGATTCCTATTTCCTAAAACAAGGGATTGAATTTTGTTTCTAAAAGAGAATGTTTGATTTTGTTTCCAAAAATGGAGGAATGGATCTAGTTTCCTAAATGAGCAGATTGGATTTGACAAGGATTTGGAAAGGGAAGTTTTGAGAAACCCTAGATTTGGAAGACTATAGTTTTGACGTAGAAAATAGGTTTTGGAAATATATAGTTTGGATGCGAAAAGGGAGATTTTGGAAACCTAGGTTTTAAGGCAAGTTCAAAAAATCATGTTTTTGGAAAGAAAACTAGGGTTTCCTAATCGTGAGTTTTAGGGCTTGACTTGGGCACCAAGAAAAAGGATTTTTGAAAAGTGAGTTTTTGAAAACAAAGATTTTGGAGGGAGATTCTAAAGAGGAATTTTTAGGAGGTGAGTTTGGAAGAGAGAGTTTTTGGAAAGATTTTTAGAAGGAGATTGTTGGAAAGAGTTTTTAAAAAAAAAAGATTTAGGGAGCGTTTTTAGAAAGTGGATTTTGATGAA
Organism: Euryodendron excelsum; assembly: GCA_033060915.1. Classification (NCBI taxonomy): domain Eukaryota; kingdom Viridiplantae; phylum Streptophyta; class Magnoliopsida; order Ericales; family Pentaphylacaceae; genus Euryodendron; species Euryodendron excelsum. The sequence goes on along the minus strand of CM065391.1, from coordinate 7,163,644 downwards.
AGTGTTTTGGAAAGGAATTTAAAAAGGAGTTTTGAAAAATAGATTTTTGGAGGAAGTTTTTAGAAAACAATTTTGGAAAGAAGAGTTTTTTAGAAAGCATATTGAAAAAGAGGGTTTTAGAATGAGAAACTTTTGAAAAAAAAGTTTTTTGGAAAGTATAAAAATGTCTCACTTTCCTAAAGTGATCCTAACCATAAGAAGGTTAGAACCACTTTAAGAAAGTGGTTTTGAAAATAATGAGTTGAAAATATAGACGATATTGGTCTCTTGAAATGTAACACTTTCCTAAAGCAACCCTAGCCATGGAAAGGCTAAAATCACCCTATGATTGTGATTTTGAAAACAAGTTTTGAAAAAGGAGATTTTGATGCAATTTAGAAAATAAGTTTAATGCAAGCTTTGAAAACAAGTTTAAAAACGATTTTTGGAATAATGCAATGCACAATGCAAATTGGGGTCATCAACATACAAGGTTAAAGGCTTCACCACATAATCAAGGGGGCCGAACCCACGTGGTCTCCGGTTAGACTAAAAGAAAGCCACCGACACAGTGACCCTCCAATAGTCCAATCCTACACATGGGCCGAGAATCCCCTTGTTTCAAGCATGCAAAGAAAGGAGGGAAAAGAGATGGGGGATTAAAATAGAGAAAACCCAAGTGGATTAGGAGAGAGAAGAGAGAGGGGGAAGTGCAGAAACTTAAAGAGAAAGCCTACCGTATGTCCTATTTATTTCGCTTGGCTTTGCACGCCTTGCTTTCTTACTTTTTCTTCGGTCTTCGCTTCACTTCATTCTTGATCTTTGAGGGCTTGTCTTTGGTCTTCAAAGCTTCATAGTTGCAGCAATCTAAGTCTTTAATGGAGGGTTGGAGGCTAGTGTATAAGTGTATAGGGGTGTGTATGAGTGTATAGGACTCTAAGGTTTGTGTATGGTGGCTAGGGTTTGGAAAACCTAGAGAAGCTAGGGTTGAGGGGCATTACGAGCTCTGTATATCGAATATTAGGGTTTTTAGATTGAGTTTGCGGACCTCTTTCACGCTGGAAGAGGCTCTGTATTTATAGAGATGAGATAGACCTGGCGCCTATTGAGTGGCGCCAGGGCAAAATTTCTCTTGGCGCCACTAGGAGTGGCGACAGGCCATTTCTTGGCTTGGCGTTGGCGCGAGCAAGGTAGGAAAGTTTGTTAAGTTAGCAAGCAACGTATCTTGGGAAGATTTGGATGCCTATACTAATGACTACCATGCAATTTCTAGCTTGGCTTCACTAGGAGTGACTCTGGAAAGTCTGAGAAGGATTTAAGGGACTGAAAATAACTCAGAAGGCCATAAAAAGGGCAGGAACACTTAGAACAGTGTTCTGGAGGTATTTGACTTGAAAAATGAGGATAGGGTGTGCCGAAAGGATTGACCGGGCCATGTAAGCACCCCATTTTTGCTCGCTCGGCAATCTCCGAGCTAACCAAGCTCACTTTCACACATCACATGCATATTTAGACTCTAAGCCCGCCCTTTTAACTTGAATGTAGTCCACCAGTCGCTTCCCAGGCTCGTAGGGCCCACTTGAAGCTAAATGACCATTTTGCCCCTAGGCGTCCGAACGCCCTGGGGATCACACCGGCTCTGGGTATCAAACCTGTAACTTTCTAAGAATACTTCTTATAGTGTTCTCAATCTTCTATTATCTTTCTGGATCATTCTGAGTCAGTTCCGGTAAACCCGATGCGAAATGACCATTTTGCCCCTGGTGGGCCGGTCACCTTTTCCGACTATATCGGCTTTAGGTATCAAAACGGTAACCTCCCGGGAATGCTTCCTATGGTATTCCCGACAATCCTTTATCCTTTCAGATCATTCTGAGTCAGTTCTGGCAAACCCGGTGCGAAATGACCGTTTTTCCCTTGGTGGGCCATTCACCTTTTCCGACCACACCGGCTCTGGGTTTTAAACCGGCAACCTTTTGGAACATTCTGAATAATATTTTCAAATCTTAGGTCTTCTTCCGAGACAGTCTGAGTCCGTCCCGGCAGCTTCTCGATCCAATTAACCGTTTTGCCCCTAAAGGCTCGGTCAATCCTTTCGACACATCATATCCTCATTTTTCAAGTCAAATACCTCCGGGACACTATTCTAAGTGTTTCTGCTCTTTTCCAACCTTCTGAGCCATTCCCGGTCCCTTAAATCATTCCCGGATTTTTCGGAGTCACTCCTAGTGAAGCCAGGCTAAAAATTACATAGTAGTCACTAGTATAGGCGCCCAAATCTAGTCAAAGATACGTTGCTTGCCGACCTTAAACATTTCCTAAATGGCTAGCACCACTAGTAGTGGCGCCAAGCCAAAAAATGGCCTGGCACCACTCCTAGTGGCGCCAGTGTAATTTTTGGCCTGGCGCTAGTGCGTTCCTCTCTCTATAAATACAGAGCCTCTTCCAGTATTTCAGGGGTCCGCAAATTCAGTCTAAAAACACCAATATTCGATATACAGAGCTCGAACACTCCCTAAACCCTAGCTTCCTTAGGTTTTTCAAACCCTAGCCACCATATACTAAACCCTAGCCTCCTATACACTCATACACATCCCCATACACTTATACTCTAGCCTCCAACCCTCCTTTGAAGACTTCAAGAGCTGCAAACCAAAGCCTTGAAAATTAAAGATGAGCACTTGAAGATTAAGACTGAAAATAAACAAGATACAAGGTAGGTTTTCTATTTAAATTTCTGCACTCCCCCCTCTCTCTTCTCTCTCCTAACCCACTTGGGTTTTCTCTATTTTAATCCCCCATCTCTTTCCCCCCATTTCTTTGTATGCTTGAAACAAGGAGACTCCCGGTCCATGTGTAGGATTAGACTATTGGAGAGTCACCGTGTCGGGGGCTTTCCTTTAGGCTAACCGAAGACCACGTGGGTTCAACCCCCTTAATTATGTGGTGAAGCCTTAGCCTTGTATGTTCACGACCCCAAATTTGCATTGTGCATATTATGATCTTGCATCTTCGAAAAATCGTTTTCAAAATCGTTTTCAAACTTATATTCAAAATTGCATCAAAATCTCCTTTTTCAAAACTTGTTTTCAAAATCATAATCCTAGGGTGATTCTAGCCTTTCCATGGCTAGGGTTGCTTTAGGAAAATATTACATTCAAAGTGACCAATATGGTCCATATTTTCAACTCTTGTTGTTTTCAAAACAACTTTCTTAAAGTGGTTCTAGCCTTCTTATGGTTAGAATGGCTTTAGGAAAGTGAGACGTTTTTATACTTTCCAAAAAGCTCTCTTTTAAAAAATCTCTTCCTAAAAATCTATTTTTTTAACATGCTTTCCAAAAGCTCTTCTTTCCAAAATTGTTTTCTAAAAATTCCCTCCAAAAATCTATTTTCTGAAACTTCTCTTTTTAAATCCTTTTCCAAAACGCTCTCTTCAAAGTCTATTTTCTAAAAACGTTCTGTAGGTTTCCTTTCTAAAAACACTCCCAAAATTCACTTTCCAAAAAACTCTCTCCAACAATCTCCTTCCAAAAAGCTTTCCTAAAAACTCTTTCCAAAATCTTCCTTCTAGAAACTCCTCTCTAGGATTTTCCTTTTAAAAATTTTCGTTTCCAAAAAACGTACTTTTCAAAAATCCCTTTTCTTGATGCCCAAGTCAAAGCTTAGAGCTAAAAATTAGGAAACCCTAATTTTCTTTCCAAAAACAGGTTTTCAAACTTGCCTTAAAACGTAAGTTCCCAAAACCTCCTATTTTCTACGTCAAAAATATACACTTCCAAATCTAGGGTTTCTAAAACTTCCCTTCCCAAATCCATGCGAAATCCAACCTTTCCCTTTAGAAAACCAAATCCAATCTCTCATTTAGAAAACTAGATTCAATCCTCCGTTTTTGGAAACAAAATCAAACCTTTATTTTTAGAAACAAAATCCAATCCCTTCCTAATCCAACTCTTTCTTAATTCGACTATTTCCTAATCCTCTACTCTCCTAAATCTTAACTTGAACATAAAAATCTTTCCTAAATTTTAAAACTCAACTTTCAAATCTTTCCTTAAACATTAAGCTTCCACATCTTTCCTAATTCTACCCCTTTTTAAATCTTAACTTTTCAAATCTAAGTTTTCAAACCTTTTTTAGACTCAAACCTTTCCTAATCTCAAGATCTTCTAAAACTCAAACTTTAAAACTTTCTAAATCTTATACTCTTTAAATCTCAAACCTTTCCAAGTTCAAAACTTTCTTAAGTTAATACTTTCTAAATCCAAAACTTTCTAAATTCTAAACTTTCTTAAAACTTCAAATCTTTCCAAATCTAAAACTTTCTAAACTTAAAACTTTCTTATTTTCAAAACTTCCTTATTTTCAAAACTTTTCTTCTTTCAAACACTTTCTTAAAATGAAACTTTCTTAATTCAAACCTTTTCCAAATCTTTCCTAATTTAAAATCTTTCTAAAATTCTAAGTTTTCCAAATTCAAAACTTTCTTAAGTTGAAACTTTTCAAATTCTAAACCTTTCTTAAACTAAACTTTTCCTAATTCAAAACATTTCTAAATTCCACACTTTGCTATTTCAAAACCTTTCTTCAAACAAAACTTTCCAATTTCAAAACTTTCCTAAACCTAAAACTTTCCTAAGTTGAAACTCTCCTAATTCAAAACTTTCCTAAGTTGAAACTTTCCTAATTCCAAAACTTTCCTAAGTCGAAAACTTTCCTAATCCGAAACTTTCCAAAATTGGACCTTTCCTAATTCGAAACTTTCCTAAATCGGACCTTTCCTAATTCGAATCTTTCCTAAATCTAATCATTTCCTAAATCTTCCAAGTCCAACATTCGAGTCAAATCTTTTCTAAAAATGTTCCAAGTCGAGTCCAATCCTTCTTTTCTGAGTTCCTAAGTCTAGGTTTCCTAAACCTTCGTCTTTCCAAAACAAGTCTAAATCTTTCTTCCAAGTTCTATCTTTTCAAATCAAAGTCCAATCTTTTCCAAAATTTCAAATTCTAATCTCCTCTTCTAATTTCAAATCAAATCCAATTTTCAATTCAATCTCTTTCTTCCAATCCAACCTTCTATTTTCAATCGGACTCTGGTCCGAACTACGACTGACCTAATTCTTCCAAAAAGATACGTAGGCAACCCTCATGGGTGCGGTCACAACATTTTTTCAATCTCAATTTCTACAACATTTTTCCAAATTTCCAATTCCACAACTTCTTTCAAATTTCAAATTTCTCCACATTTTCCAAAATCTCAAATTCCACAATCTTTTCAAATCTCCAATCTATTTTCAAACTTCCAATTTCAAATTTCTATTCCCAAATCTCTCTATTTTCAATTTCTAAAACCTTCCTTCCAAATTCAAACTTCTATCTCTTTCTTTTCAAATCAAATCAAATCAAATTCTTCTTTTCAAATCTATTTCTAAATCAACTCTCTTCTATTGCACTTGCATATCATATATCATGTTAGTTTCTTTTCATACATTGTTTTTCAAAGTGGATAGGATTGAACATTAGTTAGTAAAAGACTCACATTGGTGAATCTAGGGTAGATTGATATGTAGGTACCGAAAGGGCGGGGTAGGGTGATGGCTTAGTGCATCTTCCCTACACGTAACTAACCTCCGAGCCTAGATCACTGTTTTCAAAGACCAAAAGGAGTTATTTTTCTAAAAAAGGCTAAATATTTTCTAAAGGTTGCCAAACAACCTATTTTTTTAAAAACCCTCTCTTGAGGAGATATTTTCAAAAATCTTTTTCCAAAAACCCTAAGTGTAGTTTTCGGATTATGCTTAGTTTTTAGGTGACCTAACTCACCTTAATCAAGAAGTTAGGTGGCGACTCCAAATCTTTTCTAAAAAGCCCTTTATTTAAAACTACTTTCAATTCAAACCTAGTTGCACTCATTCTTCTTGGAGGGTGAGTTCTAACGAGAGAGTACAACATTTTTCCTGCTTGTGTGTGTATTTCTCGAGTGCGAAAAATCTGAGCGCGACAAACCATTAGGGGGAAAACAGTCAATCAGGCCGAAAAGCTGCCGAGATGGACCCGAAATGTTCCGGAAGAAGATTTAAGATTTGGAAACATTATTCAGAATGTTCTTAAAGGTTTCCGGTTTGATACCCAGAGCCGGTGTGGTTGGAAAAAGTGACCGGCCCACTAGGGACAAAACGGTCATTTTGCGTCGGGTTTGCCGGAACTGACTCGGAATGATTCAGAAAGGTAAAGAAAGGTTGAGAATACTGTAGGAAGCATTCTCGGGTGGTTACCAATTTGATACCTAGAGCCGGTGTGGTCCCCGGGACATTCGAATGCTTAGGGGCAAAATGGTCATCTTGACCGGAAAGTCTCTGAATTGGCCCAAAACTGACTAGAAGACATCTAATCATTCCAGATTGCTTTTAAGACAATCTTGGAAGGTTGGACTTACCGTTCTGAGGACTCAAATGTGTTCTCGAGAAACGTGCCGAAAAATGGCCCTAGGGGCAGTTTGGTCATTTTTCACCGAAGTGGGCTAGCAAGCATTGGTGTTAACTTGGGTTTTAAGAGTTTTCGCCACTCTGACGGCGGTCGCGTGATACAGGGCTTTGTTGGCAATTCCCTATATCGACCTGTTTATGAGTATTTCCGCTACTCTGACGGTTGCGATGTTTGCAAGTATTTCCGCTACTTTGATGGTTTGCGATCATTCCCGAGACTACCTGATCTCGGGAAGCTACTAAAGGGACTTAGCGCTTGGGAATCAACTTTCTCAGAAGGCGTGTCTAAACGGACATTTCTACATTAGTGGGTAAGCAGGAGCCAAAGGTGGACTGTTCTACCGTCTAGGGGACTTGGGGTCTCGTCCCGGTCGATAGGTTTAAAGGGACTTACCGTTCAGAAGAGATTTTCTTCGAAAAAGGTGCCGGATTGGATAGAATTATTGTCCCGAGGAATCAACTGTCTCGAGAGAGGGATTGAAATTGGAATTGGCAAGGGGACTTACCGTCTCCAGAAAGACGTGCCTGATTTGTATTTGCAAAGGGGACTTATCGTCTCCGGAAAGACGTGCTTGATTTGTATTTGGAAAGGGGACTTACTGTCTTCGGAAAGACGTGTCTGATTTGGAATTGGAAAGGGGACTTACCATCTTTGGAAAGACTTGCCTGATTTGGAATTGGAAAGGGGACTTACTATCTTCGAAAAGACGTGCCTGATTTGGAATTGGAAAGAACAATGCCCCCAGGGGCATTTTGGTTATTTTGCCTCTATTTGGGCCTAGTGGGCCCGCGAAGCAATGAATAGATGGGATTAGGTTTAGAGAATTAGTTTCGATTGGAATACGTTCATATTTACTTGAGTACAAGACTGGACGGACCGTAGACTTGCGAGTGGTCAAAAATGGGGTGCGCTTACAGCTGCCCCTCTTTTTCTATCTTTGCTTGTCAAAGACAGAAAATGATAAAGTAAGAGTCCTATGTTGACCGCAAGGTGGTCGGAGGGACAGACTTTAGAAATTTTTCACCAACAGAAGTTCGAAAATGGATATTAGGCCCAAAGAGTCTATGAAAATGAGTTTTGGTGGGAAAAGGGGCAAAGCTGCCCAGAATTTGGAAACTAGTGCCACTAGGAGTGGAACCTTTGGTAGAAAAAGCTTGGCGCCTCTACTAGTGGCGGCAGCCTTAGGAACAAAACCAGAAAATTTTCTAGTTTGAACACTTGCGGTAATTTAAAAGATTTTTGCAAATCCGAGAGATATTGCGAGGAAACTAACTTGGACATTGAAGGAGCACCTCTTGGAGGCCACGGGTGATTGTCGGAAGGAGACCACGTCACCAGAAAAGTTGCCGGAAGAGAAGATTTCGCCAGAGAACTCCAAAATGTGAGTTTTCAAATTTTTGTTGATTTTGATGTGTAGAATTTCGTTTGAATCATGTGAATAATGAAAATTAATATTTTGATATGTTTTGAACATTATGGTGATGTTATTTTTGCATTTTGGTGCTTGTTTGATTGAATTTGAGTGATTTTATGTGATTATGTGAAGGTGTTTTTCTGCAGGAATAGTGAATTTGTTCCTACAGGCTTGGGCATTATGTTTTTTGGCTAGATTTTTGTGCAATGTGCCTTAGAAAAATGTGTCTAACAACCGTATGAAGTTTCTTGATTTTTTGAAAACTTGGTGAATTTTTTATTTTTTGAAAAATAGGAAAATATTTAGAAAATTAGGAAAATTAAGAAAACTTGAGAGATTGATGAAATTTTTAGAGTTTGAAATTTGGAAAAAGTTGAAAATATTTTAGAAAACATTTAAGGTGATTTTGAGAAATTTAGGGCAACTTTGAAAACCATTGATTTATTAGAAAAATAAAACAAGTGTTTTTAAAATTTTGAAAATTCAAAACGTGTGCACGGGTGCTGATGTTATGTGATTGTAACGTTGTGAAGTGCACGTTTTGTGTTTTGCGTTGATGTTATGGGTGTTGTAGGGACCATTATTAAACGGGACTCTGCCGCAATTTTTAGAAATTAGGGAAGGAGTTCGAAAAGGTTTTAGAAATAAAATATTTTTGAAGGAAAAAGACAGAAAACACTTGAAATTTGATTTGAAGTTAGAAAATCAAAAGGTGTACGTAGGAAATTTGTTTTGACTTATTATTTGAAATCTTTTTTTTTATTTGTTTTGCTTGTGTTAACTGTTTATTTTATTTTACTTTATTATGTTATTATTTATCTGCATGTGCGGTACATTAACACCTCTTACCTTGGCTTACCTTTTCAGGATGGCAGATGCGTGTCGCGCCCAGATTTTTTGCACTCGAGGAATACTCATACAAGTAGAAAAAATGTTGTACTCTTTCGTTAGAACTCACCCTCCTAAAAGAATGAGTGTGACTAGGTTTGAATTGAAATTCTGATTTGAATAAAGGGCTTTTCAAAAAGATTCAGAGTCGCCACCTAACTTGATTAAGGTGAGTTAGGTCACCTAAAAACTAAGAATAATCCGGAGACTATACTTAGGGTTTTGGAAAACGATTTTGAAAATATCTTCTCAAGAGAGGGTTTTTAAGAAAACAGGTTGTTTGGTAACCTTTGGAAAACATTTAGCCCTTTTTAGAAAAAATAACTTCTTTTGGTCTTTGAAATCAGTGATCTAGGTTCGGAGGTTGGTTACGTATAGGGAAGACGCACTAAGCCATCACCCTACCCCGCCCTTTCGGTACCTACATGTCAATCTACCCTAGATTCACCTATGAGAGTCTTTAACTAACTAATATTCAATCCTATCCACTTTGAAAAACAATATTTGAAAAGAAACTAACATGATGCATGATATGCAAGTGCAATAGAAGAGAGTTGATTTAGAAATAGATTTGAAAAGAGTTTTGGTTTGATTTGAAAAGGAAGAGATAGAAGTTTGAATTTGGAAAGAAAATTTTAGGAATCGAAAATAGAGATTTGAAATTAGAAATTTGAAAATTGATTGGAAATTTGAAAAGATTGTAGAATTTGACTTTTGAAAAATATGGAGGAATTTGAAATTTGAAAGAAGTTGTGACCGCACCCATGAGGGTTGCCTACGTATCCTTTTGGAGAAATCAGGTCAGTCGTAATTCAGACAAGAGTCCGATTGAAAATAGAAGAGTTGATTTGGAAAAGAGATTGAATTGGAAATTGGATGGAAGATCGAGAGATTGAACTTAGAATAGAAGATTGAAAATTAGAATTTAGAATTTTGGAATTGAAGAGATTGAATTTTGATTTGAGAAGATAAAACTTGGAAGAGAGATTTAGACTTATTTTGGAAAGATAGAGGTTTAGAAAACCTAGACTTAAGAAAGATAGGAGATTTAGGAAAGACTTGAGATTTAGAAAGATTTGACTCGAATGTTGGACTTGGAAGATTTGGAAAGATTGAATTTAGGAAATGTTCCAATTAGGAAAGTTTCAAATTAGGAAAGTGTCATTTTAGGAAAGTTTCGAATTAAAAAAGTTTTGAATTTGGAAAGTTTTCAAATTAGGAAAGTTTGGAATTTGGAATGTTTAAACTTAGGAAGGTTTTAGGTTTATGAAAGTTTCAACTTAGGAAAGTTTGAAATTTGGAAAATTTCAACTTAAGAAAGTTTTGAAATTGAAAAGTTACGTTTTAAGAAAGGTTTTGAAATGGGAAAGTGCTGAATTAAGAAAGTTTCAACTTAGGAAATTTTTGAATTAGGGAAGGTTTTAAAATTAGGAAGTTTTGAAAGTTGAAAAGTTTAGAACTTAGAAAGTTTGGAAGTTTAGAAAGATTTAACTTAAGAAAGTTTTGAATTTAGAAAAAGAACTTTGAATTTGAAAAGATTTGAAATTTGGAAAGTTTAAGATTTAGAAAGTTTTAGAGTTTTAGAAAATCTTGAAATTAGGAAAGGTTCGAGTTTAGGAAAGATTTGAAAACTTAGGTTTGACAAGTTAAAATTTGAAAAGAAGGTAGAATTAGGAAAGATTTGGAAATTAAGTTTTAAAATTTAGGAAAGATTTTTATGTTCAAGTTTTGGAAACTTAAGATTGAGGAAAGTTGAAGATTAGGAAGGATTTGATTTAGGAAAGATTTGGATTAGGAAGGGATTGGATTTTGTTTCTAAAAGAGAAAGTTTGATTTTGTTTCCAAAAACGGAGGATTGGATTTGGTTTCCTAAATGGGTAGATTGGATTTGGAAAGGGAAGTTTTAGAAACCTAAATTTGGAAAATTATAGTTTTGACATAGAAAATAGGTTTTGGAAATATGTATAGTTTTGATGTAGAAAACAAGAGGTTTTGGAAACCTAGATTTGGGGAAAAGTTTCAAAATCATATTTTTGAAAAGAAAATTAGGGTTTCCTAATTGTGAGTTCTAGGGCTTGATTTGGGCTTTAAGGCAAGAGATTTTTGGGAAGTGTGTTTTTTGGAAACAAAAGTTTTTAGAAGGGAATCCTAGAGAGGAATTTTTGGAAAGTAAATTTGAAGAGAGAGTTTTTGGAAAGAGATTTTAAAGAGAAGGAGTTTTTGAAAAGTGTGTTTTTGGAAACGAAGATTTTAGAAGGAAAATCCTAGACGGGAGTTTGTAGAAGAAAGATTTTGGAAAGAGAGTCTTTAGAAAGATTTTTGGGGAGAGTTTTTCTAGGAACGAGACCTAGGAAATGTTTTTGGAAAGTGGACTTTGAAGAGAGCGTTTTGGAAAGGAGTTGAAAAAGGAGGTTTTGAAAAATAGATTTTTGAAAAGTGCTTTTAGAAAACAATTTTGGAAATAGGAGCTTTTTGGAAAACATGTTGGAAAGGAGATTTTTAGGAGGAGGGATTTTTGAAAAGAGAGTTTTTAGAAGGTATAAAAACATCTCGCTTTCCTAAAGCGATTCTAGCCATAAGAAGGCTAGAACCACTTTAAGAAAGTGGTTTTGAAAACAACAAAGGTTGAAAATATGGACCATGTTGGTCACTTTAAATGTAATACTTTCCTAAAGCAACCCTAGCCATAGAAAAGCTAGAATCACCCTAGGATTGTGATTTTGAAAACAAGTTTTGAAAAAGAGATTTTGATGCAATTTTGGAAATAAGTTTCAAAACAATTTTGAAAATAAGTTTGAAAACGATTTTTGGAAGATGCATGATCATGATATGCACAATGCAATTTTGGGGTCGTGAACATACAAGGTTAAGGCTTCACCACATAATCAAGGGGTCCGGACCCACGTGGTCTCTAGTTAGACTAGAAGAAAGCCCCAGACACGGTGATTCTCCAATAGCCCAATCCTACACATGGACTGGGAATCTCCTTGTTTCAAGCATGCAAAGAAAGGGGGGGAAAGAGATGGGGGATTAAAATAGAGAAAACCCAAATGGGCTAGGAGAGAGAAGAGCGAGGGGGGAAGTGCAAAAATTTAAATGGAGAACCTACCTTGTATCTTGTTTATTTTGCGCGCCTTGCTTGTCTTCAGTCTTCGGTCTTCATCTTGATCTTCGTCTTCAATCTTCAAGAGTTGTCTTCAAACTTTAGAGTGCAGCTCTTCAAATATTCAAAGGAGGGTTGAAGGCTAGTATATGAGTGTATGGGGGTGTATAGGAGTATATATGAGGCTAGAGTTTGTATATGGGGGCTAGGGTTTGGAAAACCTAGAGAAGCTATGGTTTAGGAGGTGTTCGAGCTCTGTATATCGAAATATAGGATTTTTAGACTGAGTTTACGCATCCTTTTCATGTTGGAGGAGGCTCTGTATTTATAGAGGTTGGACAACACTAGCGCCTGTTGCAGTGGTGCTAGGCCAGAATTTACACTGGCGCCACTAGGAGTGGCGCCACTACTAGTGGCGCCATCCATTTAGGAAATGTTTAAGGTCGGCAAGCAACGTATCTTTAACTAGATTTGGGCACTTGTACTAGTGACTACCATGCAAGTTTTAGCCTGGCTTCACTACGAGTGACTCCGGAAAGTCCGAGAATGATTTGAAGAAGCCGGGAATGACCTGGAAGGCCAGAAAAGAGTAGGAACACTTAAAATAGTGCCCCTGAGGTATTTGACTTGAAAAATGAGGATAGGATGTGTCGGAAGGGTTGACAGGGCCTTTAGGGGCAAAACGGTCAATCGGATCGGGAAGCTGCCGGGACGGACTTGGATTGTCTCGAAAGAAGGCTCTAGATTTGGAAACATTATTTAGAATGTTCCCAAAGGTTTCCAGTTTGATACCCAGAGCCGGTGTGGTCAGAAAAGGTGACCGGCCCACCAAGGGCAAAACAGTCATTTCACACCAGGTTTGCCGGAACTGACTTGGAATGATCTGGAAGGATAGAGAAAGGTTGAGAATACTATAAGAAGCATTCTCAGGAGGTTACCAGTTTGATGCCCTGAGCCGGTATGGTCGAAAAAGAAGATTGGCCCACCAGGGGCAAAACGGTCATTTTGTACTGGGTTGGCCAGAACTGACTCAGAATGATCCGAAAAGACAAAGAAAGGTTTAGAACACTATAAAAAGTATTCTCGAAAAGTTACCGGTTCGATACCCAGAGTCGATGTGGTTCCCGAGGCGTTCGGATGCCTAGGGGCAAAATGGTCATCTTGACTGGAAAGTTTCGAAAAAGGTCCAAACGACAGTTTGCTCATTTTTCACCGAAGTGGGCTAACAGACACTAGTGTTGACCTGGGTTTTGAGTGTTTCCGCCACTCTTACGGCGGTCGTCGTGACACAGGGGTTTGTTCGCAATTCCCTATATCGACCTATTTGTGAGTATTTCCACTACTTTAACGGTTGTGATGTTTGCGAGTATTTTTGCTACTCGGACCGTCTCGAGGAATAAATTGTCTCGAGAGAGGGATTGGAAAGGGGTCTTATCGTCTTCGAAAAGACGTGCCTGATTTGGAATCGTCTCGAGGAATAAACTGTCTCGAGAGTGGGATTGGAAAGGGGACTTACCGTCTTCGAAAAAATGTGCCTGAGTTGGAACTGTCTCGAGGATAAACTGTCTCGAGAGAGGGGTTGGAAAGGGGTCTTATCATCTTCGAAAAGACGTGCCTGAGTTGGAACCGTCTCGAGGAATAAACTGTCCCGAGAGAGGGATTGGAGTTAGAAAGGAAAGGACAATGCCCCCTAAGGGCATTTTGGTCATTTTGCCTCTATTTGGGCTTGGTGGGCCTGCGAGGCGATGGATAAATGGGATCTGGACTTAGAAAATCGGTTTCGATTGGAATACGCCCACAATGACTTGAAAACAAGTTTGGACGGAGTGTAGACTGCCGAGCGGTCAAAAATGGGGTGCTTATAGCTGCCCCTCTTTTTTTTGTCTTTGCTTGTCAAAGATAGAAAACGATAGAAGTAAGAGTCTCATGTTGACCACGAGGCAGTCGGAGGGACGGACATTAGAAACCCTTTGACAACAGGGGTCGAAGATGGATAGCGGGCCAAGAAGGCCTTCGAAAATGAGTTTTGGTGGGAAAAAGGGCGAAGCTGCCCAAATTTTGCAACTGGCGCCACTACTTTGGCAGAAAATGCCTGGCGCCTCTGCTAGTGACGCTAGGCTTGAAGTTAAAACCAGAAAATTTCTAGTTCGAACAGTTGCGGCATTGTGGAGAGATTTTGCAAATCCGAGAGATTCCGCGTAAGAATTGACTTGAACCTTGAAGGGGCACTTCTTGGAGACCATGGGTGATTGCCGGAAGGAGACCACGTTGCCGGAAAAGTCATCAGAAGAGAAGATTTCGCCGGAGAACTTTCGAAAAGTGAGTTTTTAAATTTTATTGATTTTGATGTGTAGAACTTCATTTGAATCATGTGAATAGTGGAAATTGATGTTTTGATATGCTTTGAACACTATGGTGATGTTGTTTTTGCATTTTGATGGTTGTTTGATTGAATTTGAATGATTTTTCATGATTATGCGAAGAGGGTTTTCTGCAGGAATAGGAAATTTCTTCCTACAGACTTGGGCATTGGGTTTTCTGGATATGTTTTTGTGCAATGTGCCTTAGAAAAATGTGTTTAACAACCATATGAAGTTTTGTGATTTTTTGAAAACTCGGTGAATTTTTGATTTTTTGAAAAATAGAAAAATACTTAGAAAATTTAGAAAAATGAGAAAACTCAAGAAATTGATGAAATTTGGAAAAATATTGGAATATTTTAGAAAATATTTGAGGTGACTTTGAAAATTTTCGAGAGACTTTTGAAAACCATTGATTTACTTGAAAAATAAAATATGTGTTTTGAAAATTTTGAAAAATTGAAAAGTGTGCACGGGTGCCATTGTCATGTGATTGTTGCGTTGGAAAGTGCACATTTTGTATTTTGTGTTGATGTCATGGGTGTTGTAGGGGCCATTTTTAAACAGGACTTTGCCAAAATTTTTAGAAATTAGGGAAAAAGTTAGAAAAAGTTTTTAGAAATGAAATCCTTTGGAAGGAAAAAGGCAGAGAACCCTTGAGATGTGATTTGAAAATTAGAAAACCAAGATATGTAGAAATTTTGTTTTTGATTTGTTATTCGAAATCCTTTATTTGTTTTGTTTGTGTCACTTGTTTATTTTATTTTACTGTTATTTAAACTGCATGGATGGTAAGTTAACATCCCTTACCTTGGCTTACCTTTTCAAGATGGCAGACGTGAGTGATGACGGTTCTGAGAGGAGACGCCGCTCAGGGAAGACGGCCTGGACAGATTCTACTGGCGGCTCTAGTCGATCTAGAGGTAGTCGACGATCTACCAGACGATCTTCATCCAGTCAGAGTGGGCAGGGGGGTAGGCTACCTGCCGACCCTTTTCCTCCGGTTGAGCAGGCCTTCGCCGAGGAGATTGATGCCGAGGAGGAGGTACCGGGCCCTGGGGATCAGGTGACCGGTTATGGGAGAGCTTCTTCCAGGCATAGGCAAACGGATGCTGACTTGGGAGATCTGCAGATTTCGGACATCCCACCACTCGGTGATCTTGCCTATCACCCCAGCGTGTATTCTAGACAGCATTTGCCGCCTCCGCGGGTACATATAGCTGTCAGAGGGGCTGTTCATAAGGTTTTTGTGACCATGCAGCAGGCGGCCCCATCATATCGTGCCTTCTTGGCAGAGATCAGATTTGGCGCTTTCATAGGATTACAGGCTAACAGCCTGAACCGGCATTTAGTACTGGCGCTTGTTGAGAGGTGGTTCGAGGAGACTGGGACCTTCCATTTTGTCGGCTTCGAGTTAGGCCCTACTCCTTTGGATTGGCCGATTATTACAGGGCTCTCCTTTGTTGGCCGGCGGATCACCTTGCATCCAGTCAGTAAGGACGAGGCCTGTTTGCTGTTGGACTTGCCTCCTCCTAAGCGTTATGCCTTCCCAGTCTCCTGGATTAGTCAGGACAACTGTACTTTTGCTACTAAGCCATCGCTGCCAGGCGGGATATCATGAGACGGCGACTTGTGTTGTATATCATCTTTAGCTGTCTCTGCAATAACAACAAGTCACTTGTGTCGTGTCGTTTGGTGAGTATAGTAGCCGATCTTAGAGCCTTATCTGAGCTAGAGTGGGGGTCCTTTTCTTTCGGCTGCTTTCTTCAATCGATGCGGGTTCGGACTTCTTCCTATTGGGGAAGCATAATTAGCTTCTGGCCTTTCCTTGTCTGGTGGAGTTACGAGTACCTGCCGGTGCATCGCCCTGCAGTTGTTGAGGATGACCTCTATCCTTGTGCTTTGAGGTGGGCTCGTGACCGGGCAGCCCAACGATCGGAGATTACCGACTTTGTGATGCTCTAGGCTAACCTGGAGCTGATTGAGGCGAGGGATGTGACCTAGCGGCCCTTCATTGGATCAGTCCATTATGAGACAATCCGGTACCTGGTCCCATTGTCCTTGTTGAGAGCTATTTTCTCAGTGACGATACTTGGGAGTCCTATCTTGGAGAGCGACACTGGCAGCAGTTTCATGAGGAGTTTCGATCAGCAGGGGCTCCGCCAGAGTATATGTTTGGAGCCCTGGTGGCGGGAGTGCCTATCCCATACCAGGAGCGCCAGCTAGGTGCCGAGTTCTTGCTTCCTCCGGATATGGATTATGCTATGCACTTTGGGGCTCATTCAGTTGGTGCCTTCACCGGGTTTGAGGTAGTAGTTGGCGGGTATGCTGTTGGCCAGGAGGTAGTTGACTTGTGGCGCCGAGCCAGAGGATATGTGCCCCAGGCTGAGTTTACTGCTGTGAGAGACCAGAGAGACCAGTACCAGATGGAGTGGGATCAGTACTAGGCCGAGGTAGCTTCCCTGACGGCTCAGTTATCTCAGATGGGCGGTGGGGGGGTAAGTTATTTTCTCTTTGCTCCTTATTGCTCTGCTGTTGCTTAGCTCCTTTTGTTTGCATCTGATTTTGGTTCTATTTTCCTTGCAGGATGGTGGTGCTTCGAGTAGTTATCCCCCTCCTCCGATGCCGGGTTTCGGGGATTTTGATCCAGATGATATTGACTTCGACCTATGATAGCTGCCCCTTGTAGAGACCCTGATCTTCTTTTGCCCCTGGTCCTTGAGTTGTATTTATGTTAGACAATTTTATTTTGATACATTGTACGAAAATAAATATTTATGGTACTTAGATGCATGGATAGACAGATACATTTATGATCTTTACAGCTAGGCATATGATCAGATGCATGTGATGTATGATGATGTTAGATATTTATTACATGAGTTAATGTTGGTGACTTCTATTTCTACATGGAGTTATATCCTATGTGTGCAAAGCTTATGCTGATTTTTTTTTTAACACATGCACAGGTTAGAAATATGTTAATAGAATGACACAAGGTGCTGTTAGACTTGTACTCTTGGGAATGGTAACTCCTTCCTCCTCTGGAGTCTAGCCTCTCCTCTGGCTCAACCCTACTTTGATTGGATGATAGCACTTCGCACCTTTCTCAACCTCTTAATCGCCTTCAACTCTCTGTCTTAGGGTTAGTGTATATGGTTATTGGGCTGAGACTCTCGACTCTCAGGGTTTTAGCAACAGCCTACCTGGCCTTCGGCAGAGCGATAAGTAGCTAGTCATTTCAATCCGAGGAGACTTTGTTTAGGACCATAATGTAGGCTAGGTTATGGGGGTTTTAGAAACAACGGGATATTTGTAGGCCCAAATTCGATGTTGCTTTCAAGAGGGTTTAGATCCATACTGCCTTGACTATTTTCTCAGTAGGGCTAGCATCCTTCTTGGCTTTGGCAACATGTCTAGCTTATTTAGATCAAGCAATCTGCTTTCAATCAGAGGGGACTTTAATAGGGTTATAATGTAGGCCATGGTTTCAGGGTTTTGCAAGAAAAGGGTAAAGGCTCGAACCTATTATTTCTACTGGGTTTCTTCGTAACCTAGGATCACCTTTGAATTTTCTCCTTGCCGTTTTGCATGACTTCTTAGGGTGAAAATGACCTTGTTCTTTCACCCCCTCTATATGCTTTTTGAGATAAACATGACTTTCTTTTCTTTCGATCCTTTCATTATGCTTTTGAAGATGACTCAATCATGATTTTCTTCAGGCCTTTCCTTAAAGGACGATTTTTTTTTTTTCGGCCTCTTGCCCCTTGGCAACTCCTTTCCTTTGCTTTTTCTTTCTTTTCCTTTTAGGGAACGACTAATTCTTCGACCCGTTTTCCTTAGACCTTTTCCTTGATAGTTCAATATAATGTGGGCGGTGATCCCTAAGTCGGGGTTCTGTTAAGAAAGGATAGGTGGCTCAACGGGTTTGGCAAGGGGTTACTTTTGATTGTATGGGAAATGAAATGAGGGCCTCTCTTCACTTTGAATTAGATTGCTTGATCCATAGAGCTTTTGACACTATCCTAGCATGATAGAGGTGGATACCATTCCTAGAGTTCGCAACTATTGTCTGCCCCAGTGTGGGGAGGACAGTCTTGGATCGGGGTTGACGAAGAAGATTTTCGCTTTCCGCGAGGCTCTAGGGGTTAAATAGAGGGAATATGAGCACATTTGTTCGTTTATCTAGTTATTTATTCTTTTTATTTATATGTAGGGAAATAAAAGATGGCTCCTCTTCATTTTGATAAACTGGCCACACATCGCTTAGCCTCAGAGTCTCGCAAGTGCTGCCTTTAGGTAGTATCCTCACTCATCTTTATCCTCTCTCTCTGGAAAGCTGACCATTTGGTGAGTGGTTAACTCATACTATCGTCCCTTTAAGTTGGATCATTCCATAAGACACACCATGCCCCTTGCGTAGAAAGTAGTCACTATTCCCCAAGGAAGACAAGACAACAACAATAGAATAAAAGACAGTCATTTGATTATTATTATTATTTTTACGAAGAGCATCAAGTTCTTAAGCAATAAGAAAATGTAAACATTAATTTAAAGATAGAAAGTGAAAGGGATAGAAAGAAAGTGGGTGAAAACACCCCTCCCTTGTACGCTTGTTCAAGGAATCCATTTTAGTACGACCTTGGGACAATTCCCACTTCTTTGATGCTTCATTTGCGACCCGGATCCTCGGCTAAGGCGAGACAAGCAAAGGCTTCTCCTAGAGCTCCAAAGATGTTGGCATTGTTGATGCGGTTCTCAGCCTCCTTCTTGTTCTTTGCAATGGGTTCCTTTGTAAACAGGGTGACTAGTTCACCCCCTTCCAACTCGAAGGGTTCTGTCTGTGCTCTTGGCTTCTCTATACCCTAGCTCATTTCTTCATAGTTGTACTCATTTGTAGGCCAAGGGATTTCTAATAAATGACGTTCGGCCGCGGCATATTTTGGATGCAGAAACTCAGCACCCCATCCATCAACAACCATGTTTTCAGTAGTCTTATCTCCTAGGAACATTGGCTCCTCAATGGGCCAGTCAGAAGCATCGGGCACCTCATCCGGGTCATGAAGATAAATGGGGCATAATGGGAGATCCTCCTCCCGATCACCCTCTTCCTCAGTCTCCCAATCGTCCTCATAATCTTCGACCTCGAGCTCGTCGAACTCTCCCCCACCTTCCATTTCTACTAGTATCATATTGATGGTGTGATCCAGCAGAGGGTTAGCGGTCACATTGGGAGTGGGAGCAGGTTTTACCGGCTGCAAATCAATGGTCTTATTGTCAATCAGGTCTTGGATCTTGTGCTTGAGAGCAAAGCAGCTTTCGGTGTCGTGCCCCTGGCCACCTGAATGATATTCACATGTAAGAGCGGCATTAAAGGTCGGGGGCAGAGGGCTTGGCAAAGGGCGAGTAGGTACGGGCTTCAAGATGTTGTTCTTCAGAAGGCTATGGTAAGCCTCAGTTTGGGTGCAGGCTAAGGCGTCGAAGGTATGGATGCGTCTAGCAGGTCTATTAAAGTTGGGTCGTGGCCCAGCGGGGCCATAGTTAAGGGTTGGAGCAGGCATGGTCAAGGTGGGCAAGGGCAGGACTGGGGGTGATTGTAACGGGGGTCGGTATTGGGGTGGTTGGCTAGGCAGAATAGCGGACACTTCACTTTCCTTCCTGATCGTGCCCCTTGTAGTAACCACCTTCTTGGCTATGTTGGCAGTATTTTCTCCGGTCTTGGCATAGGGATCTGTGATTCTTCCTGTCTTAAGGCCGTTTTCTATCATCTCTCCCTGCATGATAAGCTCGGAGAAGCTTTTTCCTACGCTTGTTCAGAGCTTCTCGCAAAATATACCTTGAAAAGTATGTACGAACAGTTGCACATACTCCTTCTCCTCTAGCGGGGGGTTTACTTGTGCAGCGGCCTCCCTCCATCTCAGGGCATAGGCTTTAAAGCTCTCCTTCTCACCCTTGCTCATTGTCATCAAGGACTATCGATCAGAAGTGAGGTCAATGTTATAACGGTATTGGGCTTTAAACGCATTGACTAGCTCCATCCAGGTTGTGATCTTTCTTAAGTCCAAACAAGCGAACCATTGCAGAGTCGACCCTGTGAGGCTGTGTTGGAATAACTGCATAAGGAGCTTCAGGTCGTTGCCATGTCCACTAAGCGCTCCAGCATATACACAAAGATGAGCAATGGGGTAACCGGTAACGTCGTACTTCTGGAAGTCGGGCATTTTAAACTTAGCAGGTCTCGGATGGACAGGGAAGAAACAGAGTTCATCATAGGAAGTGAATCCGTAAGCATCGTGGCCATGGAGACTTCGCAATGAATCGTCCAACCCTTGGATTTTCAAACTAAGAGAGTCTAGAGGGGCCTTCTTTATGACGGGTGAAAGCAATATGGTCTCTTCTTCTTCAGTGTTGACCCCTCTGGCGTCTTCCTTAATCCTCCCAGCATTGTCAGACTGAAGCATGATCCTTGGATTAGCGGGTTCCAGGTCTTTGGATGAAGTCATAGATGATGACGGGACTGCATTGGCATCCTTCATGGCCAGAGTTTGAATAAGTTTGAGCATCTCATCCATCTTAGTCCTCATTTCGTTAACCTCCTCTCGAGAAACTTAAGCGGATTCTTCAGGGGTAGCAGCCATCAGTGATAATCTTTGCCGAGTGATAATAGGATCCCTAGGTGGATGCTGCCCTTTCTTGGGAGCAATGTTGACTTAGTGCGAGGTGATTTCTATAAATAGAAATAAAAAGGAAAAAAGAAAAAGACAAAAACACAAGTCCTAAGTTAGTTTTTGGTTTTTAAAGATCTTTATGCAATGCATGTCCTAGGGTGCCCCTTTTTTAAGAGGGAAACTAACATAATGTATTGGCCCATTCTTGGAGATAGGGGGTTTGCCCCTGTATGCAGACACCATACCATCAGGTAGGAACCTTCAATCATCCATGCATTCATTCATAAAAATAAAGAAGTACATTAAATTTTGGGTTTGAGATACAAAAGAATTGAAATACATTTTAATAGGGGGAGGGGAGAACATTTTCCTTTGGACTTCCACCTATCTACTTTTACAAAAGGAAAACCTAAACTACTCTTAAGTCTTCGGATCCACCTTCGTTGGATTTGATGTCGAGGAGGTTGCTGAGAGACCTTGTTGATTGATTGCCCCTTGTTTTCCTGGCAACCCTATCTCTGTGAGCATAGAGGGATTGGGGCCCCTCTTATGGAATGAATTGAGATGTATGCAACGAGTCCTTAGGGTTACGCGGGAACCCTTAGGGTTTGGGTAGGTTTAATGCAAGGTAGAGTGACCTTGGTGTCATTCTCAATGGGTTGATCGTATGCATGAGAATGCAGTGACTTGAGTTACTTGGAACTCTTATCTTGAGATGGAATATTGAATGCATGAACATGGGTATGCAAAGAGTATAAGGAGAGAGAATACAGTAACAAGATAAACATGCATACATGAGCAGTTAAACAGGCATTATAACAGTATGAATACAGTCAGTATAACAGTAGGAATAGAAAAGTACGAATGAAAGTAAGAGCAGTTGTCTTTTCCTCCGTGATTTTGAAAACGGTGCTCGTGTCTTAAATCAGGCAGAGGTTCGGCTATGCATGGTGTCTATATGAGTATGAGGTTGAGGGTTGACTAATGCATCCTAAAAAGGCTCGGTCCTCGGATCTTCAAACCTAGGCTCACTCCCCAAGGTGGTGCCATGATCGGTTGGTGATCCAAGCGGGTGAACCATCAAGAGGCCATAGGCGAAAAAACTGACACATCATCTTGCCCACAACCAATATACCGTTCCCCCTTTCAAACTAGAAAGGACATATCAGGGTAATAATGCAAGTATGCAAAATGCAAGTGCACATGCAGTGTGTGTGTGATTTTTAAAAGTGGAGGAAAGAGCCCAACAACTCCCATTCATCCTGTTCATCACATTCATGCATAGCAGTTAATAAAACTTAAGCAAAAAGCGCACCTACAAAACAAAGATGCAAGTGTTAGTATGTGGATGACAAACATAATACAAGATAATATGAATAAATGCATGTGTTTTTTGAAAACAATTTTGAAAATTTAGTTTTGAAAATTTAAAGTGAATAGAATTGAACCAAGTTAATTGAAAACTCTACATGGGTAAAGGGTAAAGAGACATGACTACGGCCTAACCCTCTAAGGGTCCTCAGTGGAGTCGCTAGCTGTTGCGCCCAGATTTTTGGCACTCGAGGAATACTCACACAAGTGGAAAAAATGCTGTACTCTTGCGTTAGAACTCACCCTTCTAAAAGAACGAGTGCGACTAGGTTTGAATTGAAAATCTGATTTCAATAAAGGGCTTTTCAAAAAGATTCGGAGTCGCCACCTAACTTGATTAAGGTGAGTTAGGTCACCTAAAAACTAAGAATAATCCGGAGACTACACTTAGGGTTTTGGAAAACGATTTGGAAAATATCTCCTCAAGAGAGGGTTTTTAAGAAAACAGGTTGTTTGGCAACCTTTGGAAAACATTTAGCCCTTTTTAGAAAAAATAACTCCTTTTGGTCTTTGAAATCAGTGATCTAGGTTCAGAGATTGGTTACGTGTAGGGAAGACGCACTAAGCCATCACCCTACCCCGCCCTTTCGGTACCTACATGTCAATCTACCCTAGATTCACCTATGAGAGTCTTTAACGAACTAATGTTCAATCCTATCCACTTTGAAAAATAATGTTTGAAAAGAAACTAAGATGATGTATGATATGCAAGTGCAATAGAAGAGAGTTGATTTAGAAATAGAATTGAAAAGAGTTTTGGTTTGATTTGAAAAGGAAGAGATAGAAGTTTGAATTTGGAAAGAAGATTTTAGGAATTGAAAATAGAGATTTGAAAAGATTGTAGAATTTGAGTTTGAAAAATATGGAGGAATTTGAAATTTGAAAGAAGTTGTGACCGCACCCATGAGGGTTGCCTCCGTATCCTTTTGGAGGAATCAGGTCAGTCGTAGTTCGGACAAGAGTCCGATTGAAAATAGAAGAGTTGATTTGGAAAAGAGATTGAATTGGAAATTAGATTAGAAGATTGAGAGATTGAACTTAGAATAGAAGATTGAAAATTGGAATTTAGAATTTTGGAATTGAAGAGATTGGATTTTGATTTGGAAAGATAGAACTTGGAAGAGAGATTTAGACTTATTTTGGAAAGATGGAAGTTTAGAAAACCTAGACTTAAGAAAGATAGGAGATTTAGGAAAGACTTGAGATTTAGAAAGATTTGACTCGAATGTTAGACTTGGAAGATATGGAAAGATTGGATTTAGGAAATGTTCCAATTAGGAAAGTTCCAAATTAGGAAAGTGTCATTTTAGGAAAGTTTTCAAATTAGGAAAGTTTGGAATTTGGAATGTTTAAACTTAGGAAGGTTTTAGGTTTAGGAAAGTTTCAATTTAGGAAAGTTTGGAATTTGGAAAATTTCAACTTAAGAAAGTTTTGAATTAGGAAAGTTTGGAATTTGTAATGTTTAAACTTAGGAAAGTTTTAGGTTTAGGAAAGTTTCAACTTAGGAAAGTTTGAAATTTGGAAATTTTCAACTTAAGAAAGTTTTGAATTAGGAAAGTTTTCAAATTAGGAAAGTTTGGAATTTGGAATGTTTAAACTTAGGAAGGTTTTAGGTTTAGGAAATTTCAACTTAGGAAAGTTTGGAATTTGGAAAATTTCAACTTAGGAAAGTTTTGAAATTGGAAAGTTTCGTTTTGAAGAAAGGTTTTGAAATAGGAAAGTGTTGAATTAAGAAAGTTTCAACTTAGGAAATTTTTGAATTAGGGAAGGTTTTGATATTAGGAAGTTTTGAAAGTTGGAAAGTTTAGAATTTAGAAAGTTTGGAAGTTTAGAAAGATTTAACTTAAGAAAGTTTTAAATTTAGAAAAAAAACTTTGAATTTGGAAAGATTTGAAATTTGGAAAGTTTAAGATTTAGAAAGTTTTAGAGTTTTAGAAAATCTTGAGATTAGGAAAGGTTCGAGTTTAGGAAAGATTTGAAAACTTAGGTTTGAAAGTTAAGATTTGAAAAGAAGGTAGAATTAGGAAAGATTTCAAAATTGAGTTTTAAAATTTAGAAAAGATTTTTATGTTCAAGTTTTAGAAACTTAAGATTTAGGAAAGTTGAAGATTAGGAATGATTTGATTTAGGAAAGATTTGGATTAGGAAGGGATTGGATTTTGTTTCTAAAAGAGAAAGTTTGATTTTGTTTCAAAAAACGGAGGATTGGATTTGGTTTCCTAAACGGGTAGATTGGATTTGGTTAAGGATTTGGAAAGGGAAGTTTTAGAAACCCTAAATTTGGAAAACTATAGTTCTGACATAGAAAATAGGTTTTGGAAATATGTATAGTTTTGATGTAGAAAACAAGAGGTTTTGGAAACCTAGATTTGGGGCAAAGTTTCAAAATCATTTTTTGGGAAAGAAAATTAGGGTTTCCTAATTGTGAGTTCTAGGACTTTATTTGGGCTTTAAGGCAAGAGATTTTTGGGAAGTGTGTTTTTTGGAAACAAAAGTTTTTAGAAGGGAATCCTAGAAAGGAATTTTGGGAAAGTAAATTTGAAGAGAGAGTTTTTGGAAAGAGATTTTAAAGAGAATGAGTTTTTGAAAAGTGTGTTTTTGGAAACGAAGATTTTAGAAGGAAAATCCTAGAGAGGAGTTTCTAGAAGGAAGATTTTGGAAAGAGAGTTTTTGGAAAGATTTTTGGGGAGAGTTTTTCTAGGAACGAGACCTAGGGAATGTTTTTGGAAAGTGGACTTTGAAGAGAGCGTTTTGGAAAAGAGTTGAAAAAGGAGGTCTTGAAAAATAGATTTTTGAAAAGAGCTTTTAGAAAACAATTTTGGAAAGAGGAGCTTTTTGGAAAAACATGTTGGAAAGGAGATTTTTAGGAGGAGGGATTTTTGAAAACAGAGTTTTTAAAAGGTATAAAACATCTCACTTTCCTAAAGCGATTCTAGCCATAAGAAGGCTAGAACCACTTTAAGCAAGTGGTTTTGAAAACAACAAAGGTTGAAAATATGGACCATGTTGGTCACTTTAAATGTAACACTTTCCTAAAGCAACCCTAGCCATAGAAAAGCTAGAATCACTCTAGGATTGTGATTTTGAAAACACTTTTTGAAAAAGAGATTTTGATGCAATTTTGGAAATAAGTTTGAAAATAATTTTGAAAACGAGTTTGAAAACGATTTTTGGAAGATGCATGATCAGGATATGCACAATACAATTTTGGGGTCGTGAACATACAAGGTTAAGGATTCACGACATAATCTTGGGGGCCGGACCCACATGGTCTCTGGTTAGACTAGAAGAAAGCCCCCGACACGGTGACTCTCCAATAGCCTAATTCTACACATGGACCGAAAATCTCCTTGTTTCAAGCATGCAAAGAAAGGGGGGGGGGGGGAAGAGATGGGGGATTAAAATAAAGAAAACCCAAGTGGGTTAGGAGAGAGAAGAGATAGGGGGGAAGTGCGAAAATTTAAATGGAGAACCTACCTTGTATCTTGTTTATTTTGCGCGCCTTGCTTATCTTCGGTCTTCGGTCTTCGTCTTGATCTTCGTCTTCAATCTTCAAGAGTTGTCTTCAAACTTTAGAGTGCAGCTCTTCGAGTCTTCAAAGGAGGGTTGAAGGCTAGTGTATGAGTGTATGGGGGTGTATAGGAGTGTATACGAGGCTAGGATTTGTGTATAGTGGCTAGGGTTTGGAAAACCTATAGAAGCTAGGGTTTAGGAGGTGCTCGAGCTCTGTATATCGAAATATAAGATTTTTAGACTAAGTTTACACATCTTTTTCATGTTGGAGGAGGTTCTGTATTTATAGAGGTTGGACAACACTAGTGCCTGTTGCAGTGGCGCCAGGCTAGAATTTACATTGGCGCCACTAGGAGTGGCGCCAGGCCATTTTTTGGCTTGGCGCCACTACTAGTGGCGCCATCCATTTAGGAAATGTTTAAGGCCGGCAAGCAACGTATCTTTGACTAGATTTGGGCGCCTATACTAGTGACTACCATGCAATTTTTCGCCTGGCTTCACTAGGAGTGACTCCGGAAAGTCCGAGAATGATTTGAAGAAGCCGGGAATGACCTGGAAGGCTGGAAAAGAGCAAGAACACTTAAAATAGTGTCCCAAAGGTATTTGACTTGAAAAATGAGGACAGGATGTGTCGGAAGGGTTGACCGGGCCTTTAGAGGCAAAATGGTCAATCAGATCGGGAAGCTACCGGGACGGACTTGGACTATCTCAGAAGAAGAATTGAGATTTGGAAACATTATTTAGAATGTTCCCAAAGGTTTCCGGTTTGATACCCAGAGCCGGTGTGGTCAGAAAAGGTGACCGGCCACCAAGGGCAAAACGGTCATTTCACACCGGGTTTGCTGGAACTGACTCGGAATGATCTGGAAGGATAAAGGAAGGTTGAGAATACTATAAGAAGCATTCTCGAGAGGTTACCAGTTTGATGCCCAGAGCCGGTATGGTCGAAAAAGAAGACTGGCCCACTGAGGGCAAAACGGTCATTTTGTATCGGGTTGGCCGGAACTGACTTAGAACGATCCGGAAAGACAAAGAAAGATTTAGAACACTATAAAAAGTATTCTCGAGAAGTTACCGGTTTGATACCCAGAGCTAGTGTCGTTCCCGGGGTGTTCGGATGCCTATGGGCAAAATGGTCATTTTGACCAAAAAGTTTCGGAAAAGGTCCAAAGGGCAGTTTGGTCATTTTTCACCGAAGTGGGCTAACAAACACTGGTGTTGACCTGGGTTTTGAGTGTTTCCGCCACTCTAATGATGGTTGTTGTGACATAGGGGTTTGTTCGCAATTCCCTATATCGACCTATTTGTGAGTATTTCCACTACTCTAACGGTTGTGATGTTTGCAAGTATTTTTGCTACTCGGACCGTCTCGAGGAATAAACTGTCTCGAGAGGGGGATTGGAAAGGGGTCTTACTGTCTTCGAAAATTCGTGCCTGATTTGGAACCATCTCGAGGAATAAATTGTCTCGAGAGTGGGATTGGAAAGGGGACTTACCGTCTTCGAAAAGACGTGCCTGAGTTGGAACCGTATCGAGAAATAAACTGTCTTGAGAGAGGGGTTGGAAAGGGGTCTTATCGTATTTGAAAAGATGTGCCTGAGTTGGAACCGTCTCGAGGAATAAACTGTCCCGAGAGAGGGATTGGAAAGGGGACTTACCGTATTCGAAAAGACGTGCCTGAGTTGGAACCGTCTCGAGGAATAAACTGTCTCGAGAGAGGGATTGGAAAGGGGACTTACCGTCTTCGAAAAGACGTGCCTGATTTGGAACCGTCTCAAGGAATAAACTATCCCGAGAGAGGGATTGGAGTTGGAAAGGAAAGGACAATGCCCCCTAAGGGCATTTTGGTCATTTTGCCTCTATTTGGGCCTGGTGGGCCTGCGAGGCAATGGACAAACGGG
Organism: Euryodendron excelsum; assembly: GCA_033060915.1. Classification (NCBI taxonomy): domain Eukaryota; kingdom Viridiplantae; phylum Streptophyta; class Magnoliopsida; order Ericales; family Pentaphylacaceae; genus Euryodendron; species Euryodendron excelsum. The sequence goes on along the minus strand of CM065391.1, from coordinate 7,135,966 downwards.
ATCTAGACTTAGAAAATTGGTTTCAATTGGAATACGCCCACAATGACTTGAAAACAAGTCTGGACAGAGTGTAGACTGCCGAGCGGTCAAAAATGGGGTGCTTACAATACGGGTGATGATGGTTCTAAGAAAAGACGCCGCTTGGGGAAGGCGGCTCGGACAGATTCCCCCATTGGCTCCAGTCAATCTAGGGGTAGCCGACAGTCTATTGGGCAGGCAGCATTCAGTTAGAGTGGTCGGGGGAGTAGGCCACTTGTCGACCCCTTTCCTCCGGTTGAGCAGGCTTTTGTAAAGGAGATTGGCGCAGAGGAGGAGGTACTGGGTCCGGGCGACCAGGTCACTGGCTATGGGAGAGCCTCTTCCAAGCACAGGTAAACGGATGCCAACTTAGGAGATCTGTAGGTACCGGATGTTCCACCACTCGGGGATCTAGCTTACCACCCCAGTGTATACTCCAGATAGCATCTGCCCCCTCTGCGGGTACACACAGCTTTTAGAGGGGCTGTTCATCAAGTCTTTGTGACTATGCAGCGAGCTTCCCTGTCGTATCGTGCATTCTTGGTTGAGATCGGTTTTGGAGCCTTCATGGGATTACAGGCTAATCACCTGAACCGGCATTTGGCACTGGCGCTGGTTGATTAGTGGTTTGGAGAGACTGGGACTTTCCATTTCGTCGGCTTCGAGCTGGGTCCCACTCCCTTGGATTGGGCAATCATTACCAGGCTTTCCTTCATTGGCCGGCGGATCACTCTACAGTCAGTCAGTAGAGACGAGGCATGCATTTTACTAGACTTGCCTCCTCCTGAGCGTTCTGCCTTCCCAGTCCCTTGGATTAGTCAGGATGACTGTACTTTTGCTGCTGAGCCATTGCCTGCCAGGCAGGATATTATGAGACAACGACTTGTTTTGTACATCATCTTTAGCTGCTTTTGCAACAACAACAAGTTGCTCGTGTCATGTTAGTTGGTGAGTATAGTAGCTGATCTTGGGGCTTTATCTGAGCTGGACTAGGGGTCCTTCTCCTTTGGCTGCTTCCTTCGGTCGATGTGGGTCTGGACTTCTTCCTGTTGGCACAGCATAACTAGTTTCTGGCCCTTTCTTGTCCGGTGGAGCTATGAGTATCTTCCTGTTCGTCGCCCTGCAGTTGTTGATGATGACCTCTATCCTCGTGCTTTGAGATGGGCTTATGACCAGGAAGCCTAACGATCGGAGATTACTAATTTTGTGATGCTCCGGACTAACCTGGACCTAATTGAGGTGAGGGATGTGACTTGGCGGCCTTTCATTGGATTAGTTCACTATGAGACAGTCCGGTACTTGGTCCTGTTGTCCCTATCGAGGGCTGCTTTTCTCAGTGATGACACTTGGGAGTCCTATCTTGGAAAGCGACACTGGCGGCAGTTTCCTGAGGAGTTCCGATCAGCAGGAGCTCTGCCGGAGTATATGTTTGGGGCCTTAGTGGCGGGAGTGCCTATCCCCTATCAGGAGCGTCAGCCAGGTGTAGAGTTCTTGCTTCCTCCGAATACAGATTATGCTGCGCACTTTGGGGCTTATTCGGTCGATGCCTTCACTCGGTTTGAGGTAGTAGTCGGCAGGTATGCTGTTGGCCAGGAGGTAGTTGACTTATGGCGCCAGGCCGGAGGATATGTTCCCTAGGCCGAGTTTACTACTGTGAGGGACCAGATGGATCAATATCAGATGGAGCGGGATCAGTACCAAGCCGAGGTAGCTTCCCTGACGGCTCAGTTATCTCAGCTAGGCGGTGGCGGGGTATGTTGTCCTTCCTCTGCTTCTTTTGTTCATTTTGCTGTTGTCTAGTTCTTTTTTATGTGGCTGATTTCGATTCTATCTTCTCTGTAGGATGGCGATGCTTCGAGTAGTTATCCGCTTCCTCCGATGCCAGGTTTCGAGGATTTCAATCCAGATGACATCGACTTTGACCTGTGACAGATGCGCCTTATGGAGGCTCCGATCTTCTTTTGCCCCTATTCCTGAGATGTATTTATGTTAGACAGTTTTATTTTGATAGTTTTGTACAAAAATGGACATTTATGGTATTAGATGTATGGATAGACAAAGACATTTACTATCTTTTTAGCTAAGTATATGATCAGATGCATGTGATGGATGATGATGTTATGTATCTATTATTTTTTACATGGAGTTAAATCCTATGTGTGCAAAGCTTATGCTGATTGTTTTTTTCAAACGTATGCACATGTTAGAAACACATTAATAGAATGACACATGGTGCTGTTAAACTTGTAGTCTTTGGAATGGTAACTTCTTTCTTTTCGAAGGGGCTAGCCTCTCCTCTGGCTCAACCTTACCTTGATTGGATGATAACACTTCGTACCTTTCTCAACCTTTTGATTGCCTCCGACTCTCTATTTCAGGGTTAGTGTACAGGGTTACTGGGCTGAAACTCTTGGCTCTCGGGGTTTTAGCAACAGCTTACCTGACCTTTAGCAGAGCGATAAGTGGCTAGTCCTTTCAATTCGAGGAGACTTTGTTTAGGACCGTAATGTAAGCTAGGTTATGGGATTTTCGAAATGATGGGATATGTAGGCTCAAATTCCATGTTATTTTCAACAGGGTTTGGATCCGTACTATCCTTGACTATTTTCTCCATAGGGCTAGCATCTTTCTTGGCTTTGGCAGCGTGTTCAGCTCATTTAGATCAAGCAATCTATTTTCAATCATAGTGGACTTTAGTAGGGTTGTAATGTAGGTCATGGTTTTGGGGTTTTGCAAGAAAGCATAAAGGCTCGAACCTATTATTTCTACTAGGGTTTCTTTATAACCTAGGATCATCTTTAAACTTCTTTCTTGCTTTTCACCATATACTTCTCAGGGTGAAAATGACTCTTTTCTTTCACCCTTTCCATATGCTTTTTGAGGGAAACATGACTCTCTTCTCTTTTGATATTCTTATTGTGGCACAATTGTGGACTTCTTCAGGCCTTCATTTAGAGATTTTTTTTTTTTTGGCCTTTTGCCCCTTGGCAACTCCTTTCCTTTGCTTTTTCTTTCTATTTCTTTTCTTTTCTTTCATGAAACAAAACAATTCTTTAATCCTTTTTCCTTAGACCTTTTCCTTAGCAGTTCAATCTAACCCAATGTGGGCGATGATCCCTAGGTTGGGGTTTTCTCGAAAAGGATAAATGGCTCAACGGGTTTGGCAAGGGGTTGCTTTTGACTGTACGGGAAATAAAATGAAGGTCTCTCTTCACTTTGAATTAGATTGCTTAATCTATAGAGTTTTCGATACTATCCTAGCATGATAGAAGTGGATACCATTCCTAGAGTTCTCAACTATTGTCTGCCCCAATGTGGGGAGGACAGTTGTGGATTAGGGTTGGCAAAGAAAATCTTCGCTTTCCGCGAGGCACTAGGGGTTAAGCAAAGGGAATATAAGCATTTTTTTTTATTATTACAATTTTTCATATGTTGGAAAATGAAAGATGGCTCCCCTTCACTTTGATAATCTGGCCGCACATCGCTTAGCTTCGGAGTCTTGCAAGTGCTGCCTTTGGGTAGTTTCCTCACTCATCCTTATCCTCTCTCTCTATGGAAAGCTGATCATTTGGCGAGTGGTTAACTCATGCTATCATCCCTTTAAGTCAAACTAACCCTTAAGATAGACCATGCCCCTTGTGTAGAAAGTAGCTACCATTCCCAAGAGAAGATAAGACAACAGCGATGAAATAAAAGACTATCATTTAACTACTATTTATCATTTTTTATGGGAAGCATAGAATTTCTAAGCGAAAATGGAATGTAAACATCAATTTAGAGACAGAAAGTAAAAGGGATAGAAAGAAAGTGGGTGAAAACACCCCTCTCATGTACGCTTTTTGAAGGGATTCCTATTTCAGTAAGGTCTTGGGACAATGCCCCTATCTGCATTCCATCCACGGTTGAGATTTTCAGCCATGGCAGGATAGGTAGATGCTTCTCCCGGAGTTCCAAGTGAGTTGGCGGGGATGACGTAATTATCAGCTTTCTTAACCGTCTTGTCTTCATTTGTTTGCTCCGTAGTTTCTCTAACAAACCACTTGGGCGACTCGTCTTCGTCTAGCTTGATAGATTGAGCCCGGGGTTTTCTGCTCTGGCATCCAGCCGGGGCCTAATGTTCCTCAGGTGTACACAATAGGAGATTCTTATTACTGAGTTTGGACATCTCCTGGTTAATTTTCTTCACGGATTCATATGCGAGTTTGTCTTCGGGGGTCGGCCTTTTATTGGGATTATACCGTAAACAGGCATCCTCTCATTCCATTTCCTTTCCATCCTTGTAATATATCTCTTGGCATGCAGCAAAACAAACTTTGTTGTTACCAAACTTTGTAATGACATTGATGGTGTGGTCTAGCGGAGGGTTCATAGTGCTGTTCGGAGAAAGATTTGCTGGTCGTAAGCCAATAATCTTGTTATCTATTAGGTCTTGAATCTTATGCTTGAGGGTCAAACAATCTTCAATGTCATGTCCTTGGCCGCCTAAATGATACTCACAACTTGCTGCAGATTCAAAGTAATGAGGCAAAGGATTGGGCCGGGGTCGGGCAGGTGTAGGCTTCAGATATCCGGCTGCTAGAAGACCAAAGTAGGCCGTGGTCTGTGAAGACGCAAGTTTAGTAAATGTACGCTTTTTCCCACTTGTTCGCTTAGGCCGAGGAGGTGTTGCAGATGTTTTTGATAATTGGGAACCGAGCTTTGGTGAGGTCACAGTCGAGTTGATGGTTCGGGAATTGAAAGGGCTTCGGGATTTATGTTTCAAAATGGGACAATTTTCAGTGGCAGGGCCAAATGGGTTGAGCTGGTATCCATAGGAGAGATTATATAATCCATGTGTTTGGTTAAAGGTTGGTTTCGAAGGCATCCGAGCAAGGCACTCCGAGGTCGTTGGTAAGCAATAGTGGCGGCATAGTCATGGTCTTCCTTCTTCATTCTTTTTCGTCCATCACAGGTTTGGGTCTGCGAGGACTCTGCTTGCTCACGGGTTGCGTGGGAAAAGAGTGAAGAAAGCATGCCTTCCATTTTGGTCATCCTATGTCTGACTTCTCTTGCCTCCGCTAGTAGTAGAGTTAAGGTATCGAGAGTAAGTAATTCCATGGGCGTTTCTTAGTTTTTGGCCTGTAAGACAGGGGGAACGAGGAGAGGTACCTGAAACCAACAAAAGAAAAGGGTCAGTGTTTTACCTTGACAAGCCTTTATGCAATGCATGCTCTAGGGTGCCCCTCTTTAGGAGGGAAACTAAACATGGTGCATTGGCTCAATTTTAGAGATAGGGGATTGCCCGTGTATGCAGATACTTTACCGTCAAGTGGGAACCTTCAACCATCCATGCATTCATTCGTAAAAGTAAAGAAATATATTGAATTTCGGGTTTAAGCTACAAAAGAATTGAAATACATTTCAACAGGGGGAAAGGAGCATTTTCCTTGGGACTTCCACCTATCTAGCTTTACAAAGGAAAAACCTAAACTACTCTTGAGTCTTCGGATTCACCTTCGTTGGATTTGATGTCGAGGAGGTCACTGAGAGACCTTGTTGATTGATTGCCCCTTGTCTTCTTGGCAATCCTATCTCCTTGAGCATAGAGGGATTGGGGCCCCTCTTATGGAATGAATTGATATGCATGCCATGAGTCCTTAGGGTTACATGGGAACCCTTAGGGTTTAGGTAGGTTTAATGCAAGGGAGAGTGAACTAGGTGTCACTCTCTTTGGGTTGATCATATGCATGAGAATGCAATGACTTGAGTTACTCGGAACTCTCGCCCTTTCCTCTATGGTTTTAGAAAACAGTGCACGTATTTTAAATCCAGTAGAGGTTCAGCTATGTATGGTGTCTATATGAGTATGAGGTTGAGGGTTGACTAATGCGTCCTAAAAAGGCTCGGTCCTCGGATCTTCAAACCTAGGCCCACTCCCCGAGGTGGTGCCATGATCGGTTGGTGATCCA